>CM052901.1:89643612-89759034 GCA_028534135.1 Potos flavus | reverse complement strand
ACTCCACTGGGAGAGGACTCTCGGAAACTTGCACCTGGTGTCCTCTGGCGTCGCCTGCGTGCCAATTCCCTCTGCTGACGTGCTGTGCAGCTTCCACTCTAGCATATCACAGCTGTGAGTGCCACCATATGCTGAGTCTCCTGAGTGTCCCTAGCCAATCACCAAACCTGGGGCTGGTCCTGGGGACCCCTGATACAATTGGTGCCAGGAGGAGGAACTGTAAGAATGACCCTGATTCACAGACAAATGGTAAAAGCAGTGTTTGAAAAAGAAAGGCTAAAGGATGGAGGATGATGACCTTCTGCTGCCTGGTGGCTATGGAGTCAGCCACTGCATCAAAGAGCGACCGAGCTGCTGTCTGTTGCAAGAGATAAAATACCTACGGTATTTGAAGAGAACCCATCCAACTCCAAGAGCTGGCTTGTTGGATCCTCTGGCTGGTTTTGGCCATGCTGGCTAAAGTGAGGGGAAAAGTACAGCCCAGGTAATGTCTTTGGTTTTTGTTTTCTCCTCCAAGTGGGAGTGGGACACAACCTCCTTGTTTTTTGCCATCAGTGATTTGGCAGGAATTTAAAACTCTAAGTATTGGAACCAGAAGAAATTTCCACACCCCATGATTTTTGCTATGACTTTTGCATAACGAAGCCTCTGGAAAAAGGAAGACATGAAAAGAGAGGCAATTTCCAGACAGAGATACGTCTGGAGTTTTAAAAATCAACCCGGGTCTATTACAGATACAGAATACCCCTCCATGAGGCCATAACCCGTGAAAGTATCATGGACACTGGTTGCACTGTCTGGGTCACAGACAAATGCTCACGGGAAAGAGCTCATTCCCTGATGGGACCATCTGACATGGAACTGCTGGTCAGCTCTTAATTTCTGATGCAGAGCCTAATTACATTCCTAACCTGTGATTCCTGCCACGGCTGTGAGCTAGGACAGGGTACTCACAAGGAGTATGACCCCGTCACCCACCCCTGATGATCAGACTCAACACCTGCTGACAAGATGTCTGGTATTTGACTTGCTGGGTTGGGTGCAGTTTGTAACAATGGACTAGGAGCCTGACTCTACTTCCCTTACCTTTCTCCTGCTACACACACCTCAGGAAGGCAATGCACCTGTCCCCAGAGAGGGATCGCTTTTTTCCTAGGCTGTTCACTGGATAAATGAATGGGACTAGTGAGATGGCAGTTGATGCAAACGTACCCTGAAATTTTTTTGAAAATTCAGGATTTTGTTAAATTTTTTTTTTGTAGAAAGGCTCTTGTCCTTCTTGCATTCAGCCTTTCCTTATGAACATTTTAAAACTAGAGGATGATTGAGAAAATGTAAAGTTTTGATCACTGAATGGGCACAAAGGTAACAATGAAAAAATCACAACAAAACCTAGCACCTCGGGACGCCTGGGTGGCTCAGTCGGTTAGGCGTCTGCCTTCGGCTCAGGTCATGATCCTACCCTGGGATTGAGTCCCACATCGGGCTCCTTGTTCGACGGGGAGCCTGCTTCTCCCTCTGCCTCTGCCTGCTTGTACTCTCTCTCTCTGACAAATAAATAAATAAAATCTTAAAAAAAACAAAAACAAAAACCTAGCACCTGCAATGGTGCAGGGAACGGGAAGGACATTCAGGATCTTTGTTTTCCAGAACTGTTCCCGGGAACTCTGCTCTCTTCCTGAAGAAAAACTGTGCTGCCTGTGCCAGCTGCTCTGAGCACTTCAGATTCCCATGGACTGCTGAGCCCAGGTCGCAGATGATAATGTGACTAGGAGCTGCAGGGCAGGCCAATTCCTGCACAGTCTCTAAAGACCACCTCCATATGCTGTCGGCACGCAGCAGGGGGTTCCAGGGGGGCGTGTGTGTCCTCAGGGATTATGCTCCCTGGGTGTATGTTCTGACTGTTGTGACACTGCTTCAGGCCTGGCAGGCTTGGGGACAGCTTCATCTTACTGACCAGATTGTGCTGGGCCTGAACTGATGCCTTGGGCCAGGTTAAAAAAAAAAAAAAAAAAAAAAGATTTATACACAAAGTCATGAAGGAAGCCACCTGGCTTTCTAGGACTGACCTTTATAGCTAACGGTCTGTGTTTTAACTGGCTAAGTCCGGAACCCCTAAAGGGTGTAAGTGAGGTCATTACTGTAGGTTGGCCTCAACCTGCTGTGTGGAACCCTGCCAATGATAATTCTGCTGTAAAGATGCCAAAGACCAAGGGGATGGACTGCGCAGAAAAGAAAAGAGAAGGGGCACCTGCGTGACTCAGTTGGTTGAGCATCTAACTTCGGCTCAGGATCTCAGGGTCCTGGGATTGAGCCCCAAGTCAGACTCCACGCTCGGCAGGGAGTCTGCTTCTCCCTCTCCCTCTGCTTCTCCCCCTGCTGGTGTTTGCTTTCATGCACACACTTTCTCTCTCTCTCTCTCTCTCTCTCTCTCTCAAATAAATAAAATCCTTAAAAAGAAAAGAAAAGAATAACATAGAAGGTGTGACTGCTGTCCTTGGAAAGGCCAGCTTACAAGGTTGGCCCTGGCATCAGGGAACTTGTTTTTTGGGAGAGCTCCCACCATTAACTGGTAAGAGTGGCTCACTGTGCCTAAGCTGTCTGTATAAACAACATGATTTATGCTCAACACCTGCTTTCTTTCTGAGAGTCTGGAATTTGGGTATGTACCTGGCAGGGGGTACCAACATGACCAGCCTCCAATAAAAAGTCTGGGCACGGAGTCTCTAAGAAGCTTCCTTGGTAGGTAATACTTCATACATGTCACAACTCATTGCTGAGGGAAAGTGCTCTGTACGGCTCCACTGGAAGAGGACTCTGGAAGTTTGTTCCTGTTCTTCCCCAGACTTCATCCCATGGCTTTCTCCTTTGCTGATTTTGCTCTGTAGCCTTTCACTACAGTAAATCATAGTTAGGAGTCCTCCTAGAGAATCAGTGGTCCTGAAAATGGTCTTGGGGACTTCCTGACACATTCCTTGTTCTCAAAAGGGGGATACTTCCTACTTCCCAGGAATTTTTTGGTTAAGAGATAATTCATGTACCATAAAATTTACCCTTTAAAAACTGTGCAATTTAGTGGTTTTCGATATATTCATATTTCTACAATAACTACATAACTACATTTCTACGTAACTACAGTCTAATTCCAGAGCATTTTCAATACTCCCAAAACAAACCCTGTACCCAATTAAGCATTCATTCCCTTTCTCCATTCCTCCAGTCCCTAGCAACCACAAATTCACTGTCTTTCTGAATTCGCCTATTCTGGACAAGTCATAAAAATGGACTCACGTAACTTGTGGCACTTTGTTTCTGGCTTCTTCCACTGAGCCTAATGTTTTCAAGGTTCATTGTGTAGCATGTATCAGTAATCCATTCTTCTTCATATCTGAGTAATATTCCACTTTATGGATAGACCACAGTTTGTTTATCCATTCATCTGCTGATGGACATCAAAGTGTTTCCACTTTGTGGCTAATGCTGCTAAGAACTAAGTTTTTTGTGTGTTTTATTGGCTTTATATGTAAGAGTGCAATTGCTGGGTCACATGGTGACTCCATGTTTAACTTTTTGAGGAACTTGCCAAGCTGTTTTCCAAAGAGAGTACATCATTTTACATTCTCATCAGCAATGTATGAAGGTTACAATTTCTCCACATCCTTGCCAACACTTATTATTTTCCCTGTTTTCTTTGAATTTTAGCCATTCTAGTAAGTGTGAAGTGGTATCTCATTGTGGTTTTCATGTACATTTCCCTAATGACTAATGATGTCAAACATCTTGTCATGTGCTTATTGACCATCTGTATATCTTCTTTGTGGAAACACCACAACTACTCAAACTAGTAGGCTGTTTCTGAAAACTAGTCAGAAGTAGTAGAGGATTATATGTCATTTATATGTCATCTAAGTGAACACACTATCTTGGGAACTAAGACCAGATCTGCTTTAATGTGGACACAGTGTTGCTAATCTGCAAACAGAGAATGTCAGCCTTCATTAATCTTGCCATGACAATTGGATCTGATTTAGTCAAGAAGAAGCTTTGATAGCGTGGCCCAGAGTTTCTCAGACTTCAGTGTGCAGGTCTGCTGGGGAATGAGAGTCTGTCTTCCTAACAAGCTCCCAGCTGATAACAATATGGATGGTCCCTGGGCCACCCCTTGAGCGGCAAAACTCTAGATATTTGTTGAGCTCTTACTGTGCCAATCATTGTCCTATCTCATTTAATCCTCATGACAATTTAAAGTATTTCAATTTTACAGATAAGGAAACTGAGGTCTTAGGGGCACCTGGGTGGCTCTGTCGATTACGTGTCCAACTCTTGATTTTGGCTCAGGCCATGTATCTCAGGGTCATGAGATCAAACCCCAAGTTGGGTTCTACACTTAGCAGGGAGTTCTCTCTCTCCCTCTGGCCCTACCCGCAAGCACGCACTTGTACTTGTGGTCTCTCTCTCAAATAAATACATCTTTAAAAAGGAAACTGAGGCTTAGAGAGGTTAATTAATTTACCCAAAGTGGTAAGAACTAGTAAGTGGTAAATCTGGTTATGGGACCCCAGAGACTGTGGTTTATAGGCAACTTTGCCAAATCATCTCTTTAAGAAAGTCTACTGACCTCCACAGCTCATGAAATAGATTCTTTTTCCTAATCCACATGCCCTCAATCAAAAATAATTTACTCACCTCTGTGACACTGAAAAGAAAAAAAAAACATAGTAACAGCAAAACACTGGTGGGTAGAAAATGTTATTAACCACTGAAGACATTTCACGAAGTCAGCAAATGGAAAACAAAATACAAAAATTCAAGAATAACTTGTAGGTCAACCAACACCACTTTGGGCATTTTCCTCAGCGTCACCAGCTTGGCCTCTTTTACCTGAGTCACTGGCCTGCTCAGAGAGCATGAGTGCACTTCTGCTTCTGGCTAAAGAAGCCTGTGTAGGTGTCAAGAGTCGCATAACAAGAAAGGTTTCCATGGGCCTAAGGTATGTACGATGAGCTGGGGGATGGAATCAAATGAAAATTTTAAAAAGCAAAATTAAAACAAAATAAAATGTCTAAAACAACACAGTGTATGATGCAAATTAACTTTTGGGTGGCAGAATGAAGGTGGAAAATAAAAATATTCTAGCAAAGGATGGCTTTGGAGTTTGTCATAGCAAAATAAAACAAACGATGTGTCATTTGGAGTTTGGGAGAGTGCGTTAATTCTTTTGGGGTGCCAGAATTCATTTAATATGCTCTTAGAGTATCACAATATTATCTGTTTCACTTGATAAGAATTAACCCATCTCCCAAGATGTAATATGGACTCAAGAAACCATTTACTCACCAAGTAGATCTAACATTGAAAAAAGATTACTCCTATGAAACACTTTAGGATCCTCTGTTAAAAAACATTTCATTATACAATGATTTTGTTAATGTATAAATATGCATCTGTTCATACTTTTTCCATGTTCATAAGGGCAAAAATTAAATAAGAACCACAAAAACAAAAATAGCCAACTAATTACCGGCTTTAATGGAAGTAGCAGTAATCACAATCTAAAATACAGCAACTGAAATTCTTGATGGCTTTGGAATGTATTATATGGTAACGGATTAACTTTTCCATTACTTTGAATTTCTTGGGTACCTATTAGCCAGTAAATAGTTTGGGAATTAAATTTTTTCAATTTATAATCCACAAGCAGATAATTCAGTTGCCAACAATATGTAATAACATACGGGTATATTTACGCAGTAATCAATGCAAACATAAATTTAACCTCAATTTATAACCATGTGAATTAATGAAAACATATGGAATACACTCACTATGGAAAAGTCATATAGAATTAAAAGCAAGTAGATGTTTTCTCATTCAGCTCTCAATTAATTCAAGGTTTCTTGCGTTCAGTTCAACCATGAACTGCATCAGAGATTAGCAACACTGGCACTTATGGAGTCTCTGACAGACATGACAGGCCTCTGTGCTGGAGGTACAAGGTCAATGCCAGTGAAAAACAACCAGAAAGGCGCAGTGGCCTTTTCAAAGTCACAAACACTCTCCTGCTTGCCCCTTGGTAATGCCTGACCTGTTAAATAGTCTACTGGCAGTTGACACTTCTCCAGTGTTGTTTTAAAATACGCATTTAATGCATGGAGAGTTTCCCTCTCTTCCTTAACCTACATTCTCTGAAAGGTATAAATTCACACTTTTAGTAACTCATCTGAGCCTCCATTAAAACATGAGCAGTTTTAAATCTATTCAGTTTCTGGAACTGGCACATGTCCTATACATATCACCCTCCACCTCAAAATGAGTGCCAGAAGAGGCCACCCATCCTTTTCGCCTTATTCTAAAGGCTTCATATTAGCTCTGAACTTCAGTTTTCAAAACAGAAATGGGCAGGCCTACAAACCTCAGACAATAGCAGAGTCCCATTTTTTTTTTTCATAATCTAAGTTTTCCACCTATCTCTGCATGATCAATTCTGCTGTTTCTTGCTAAACAACTAGATCACATCAATAACCAGGCCGTTATTTTTTTAACAGTCATATCTGCCCACTGGTCAATTAATTCTAGGACAGGATAACTCCTACATGCACTGTGGAAAATAGAATAGTCTCTTTCAGACTTAAAGAATATCATTAATTTCTGTACCTATTCAGCAACGAACTGGCTCTAAAGAGTGATGCCACTTTCCAAAGTCCCATTAAGTGAGGCCCTAGGGGCTTCCACATTCAGACCACAAGGCTGAATGCAAATAATGGAGGCATCTGCAGAAGGCTTAAGAAGGGCTCTCACAAAGACTGATGTTAAGACGCTCACACTAGAAAGAAGAAAACCACAGAGACCAGGTCTACACGTTCACTTGCCTCGGTCTGGGGAATAGGATATTGCCACGGTGGATGAAGACAGGCGCTTACTCATGGGAGTCTCCGTCTGCTTTGGCAAATTCATGGTTGATGTTGAAAGTTTGTCACATGCTGCAGAGAAACGCATTAAAGATATTGGTATTCACACCACCATAGACTGAGAAACACATATCCCAAAGTGTTCTTCCTGTCCTCATCCACACGCCTCCTAAACTGCTGTGGCACAGCACATGGCTTCCATCATTCTGCGATGCACTTAGCCTATCTGGAAATGCCCAGGCCACCGCAGCCACCAGTCTGAAGCAAGATCTTCTCTTCAATTTCAAATATTCAACCTCACTAAACTGTTCAACTAAAGCCATGCTAATCCCACTGGCAAATCATTTCCTGTATCCAGGGACTTTCAAGCATATTCAGACTACACAAAAACAAAACCAATCTGGACCCAGAGACAAATCACCACTGGAGAATGTTCTATGGTCTGAGACTGTGTGAGCTGAAAGCAGACTTTTTCTGAAGGTTATCTATAGGCGCAGGGCTGAGAAAGAAGTAATACAGAATGCAAGTAGCTATATTTAAAGCAGAACAACCTTTAGCAGTTGACTTCTTTCTCCTCTCAAGAGATGGGATCACAATAGCCCTTTTTCTAATGCTGTGACTATTACTGGTTAGGATTTTAACATGTGGTCCTGTGTTTGGTATTCTTTATTTCCAGCCATTGTTTTAGACTGGTTTCTAAATTAAACCATTACAGCAAATGAAGAGATGCTGATAATGCCCTGTCAAGCCATATCAAAGCCTGAAGCAAAAGGAAAGATGTGCACCCTTGGCTTTAAAGGAAGCAAACTCATCACTAATTATGTTCAAAATCTATTCCTCTCATCTTGTTTCCGAATGAGAAATTTGCTGTGTTTTGGGGCGCCTGGGTGGCTCAGTGGGTTAAAGCCTCTGCCTTTGGCCCAGGTCGTGATCTCAGGGTCCTGGGATCGAGCCCCGCATCGGGCTCTCTGCTCAGCAGGGAGCCTGCTTCCCCCTCTCTCTCTGCCAGTCTCTCTGCCTTGTGATCTCTATCAAATAAATAAATAAATAAATAAATAAATGAAATCTAAAAAGAAATTTGCTGTGTTTTACAATATGTCCTGACCAAGTGACAACCTTAAATAAGTTTTAATTCTCTTAAGCTGAAGTGAAATTATAATAAATTCTATTTTGGTCTAAATAAAATATTTAAATTTAAAACGATGTAAGTTTTAACATATCTCCTTAATTTTTTGGCATTTTTTCAACTACTTTAATGAAAAATATCAACCAGTAGAAATTACGTAAAACTATGTGTAAAGGGGTACACATTCTACCCTTTTGCCTCATGTTCCAATATGGCTGGCTCAGTAGAGTACTTGTCTTTAGAAATTTGGTATTTTATTCATCATGGATTGTTCTGCATTAATTTTGATTTACTCAGACATTATTTCATCTCGATAAGGTGTTCCCTTAAACTGTATGCCCAAGTCAAGTACTTGGTTGCCTCAGCCTGGCCCTAAGCCCTGGGTGTGATTCCCAAGGGGTAATTATCAACTCTACCTACTGCCCCTCTCTTTTAGGGGAAGACCAACGCCATACTACAGTTAATCTGGAATTCTCTGCTACTCAGCAACACCAATAAGGATTTTTCTTTGTCAAAGGAATGCTGGAAACCAAAGGTATTTATTCCTACAGCTGTAATTTGACCTGTACTGCTCGTAAATACTGCATCCCTTTTACATCTTGTTTTTTCTTTGCCAGCCAAAGATAGATTGAATTTCTTAAGTCTTTATTAACCGGGAGAAAAGTTTTACTAATTCCGCTCTTGTTCTAGACCCTAAGAATTTCCCAGGCCTGAATCCAAAAACAAAGAGCCTGTTAGAGACACGAAATCAAGAACAAAGCAAACTTATCTCCTTGTTTGGATTCCCCGTGTTAGTACTGATAAACTCCCTACCACTCTGTCTCAAACACCTCTTCCAGAAACCCAGCACATTAACACCCAGAACTCTGTGGAGTACGGGTTTTGGTAATCAGAAGTGACTCAATCACCCCACTACGTAATGCCTAAAATCAATAATTAATGAGAGTGTTAAAGATCTCAATGCACAAAAGTCAAACACTGACAACATTTTCAAGACAGAAGTTAGCGAGCTAAAGATGAAATGTCTCCAGGGCACTAGGGTATAAGGCATGCACAGCTCCATGATGACAGAGGAACAAAGAAATACAGGCACATCATTTACATTTCTAGAAAAAAGTTCTAAGGGGTCAGTCTAAGAAATCAATTGTAAAAGCACTTGAGACAGACACAGTGATGGTGGGAATGATTAGAAGCTCAGCTATACCGTTGGTGGACTCGGTAGCGGTGGCAGTGGTCCCTGCGTCCGGAGGGAGGGTGCTGGCTGCTAAACCTAGAGGAGGGAGTGGGGTACTTTCTGATTCACCTACACAGCAAGAAATCAGAGCAAAGAGAGGTAAAAGAAAAAAGTCCCAATTTCTGGTTGACTTTAGTTTCTAATTAGGAAATTAGAAAAAGTAATTGAAATGGGTTACTGACTTCCCAAAAAGAAAAAAAATAAAGTATATTCACTAACAAAAGGTTAAAAGCACAATACAGCAAGGTCAAACAACTGTACTACAGACAGAACCCATCTGTTCTCAGAAAGCTAGTATACAACTCCTGTGTAACAGAATGACAAGATCACAGAAAAGAAGACACTGAAGAAAGAGAAAGGCCACCCAGAGACTAGTAGCAGTCCGCACATTAAACACTTGAAAATTTAAAGATGAGTATGATCTGGAAAATGAAATAAATAAGTCACCTTGAAACAAAATTGAAAGAGCAACAAAAATGAATAATGAGGAGGGAAAACCCCCAGCCCCTTTTGGAGGGTAACCGCTGCTCAGCATTTCCAGGCCACAGTACAGCAGTGACTTAGTCTACTGCTATTTGACCTTCCCCGAAATCAGATTATCGCTAGGCTTGCCAGGTGCATCTGGTTAACCAGACTCTGCATTCATTTCCTTCGATTTTCTTTTGCTTTCCCTTAAAGCCCAGTTACTGTATTAACTGCTGTTTGCTAGCAAAAAGAAAACACAGACTCCCTTCATGAGAAATGCATACACAGGAAGCTTGGCATCACATCTGAAAAAGGTGCCTGCAGATGACTACAAAGCCTGCCCCAGATCCAATGGGCACCGGCCTGTGCCCGTGATCAGCTGCCTGCCCCCTGATCTTCTACCGGGGCCCTGCAATGCAGGGACAGCCCTATACTCACCATCACGACCTCCAGGCCCGTTGGCCAGCGAAGCTCCCCATGAGCACTTCTTCTTCAGCTCCAGTTGCTGTGTGCGCTCCAGGGACCGGCGCATCATCGCCTCCAGCCGCTCCTGCCCAGTTCATGCAAGGAAGAGCAACATAACCACCCAGCCCCACTGTGCTGCTATGCTTCAGGGCTCAGGCTGAGTCACCAAATGGGGCTCTCGGGGCTCAGCATCCAAAACCCAGGCACACGTGCTCTCCATCACACCAGCGAGATCTTAGTGGGTGGAGAGTAAACAATGCAGCTAGTGCCGGCTCCCAGCCCCAGGGGATAGGCTGCTGCAGCAGCAGCCAGGCCTTGATTTGCTTAAGAATAATGCCAGGCAAGCATTAACTCCTTCAGGCCCGTCTCAAGTACCATTTTGCCTCGTTGAGTAGAACTGGAATTGTGCTCTGGAACCAAGGGCATTCTCTCTAGCAGAAAAGCATGAAGCATTCTGATTTGAGAAAATTTAAATTAAAATATAATTTGAATTTTTATATCCCTAAGCATAAATTTTTGGGGTAATACAGGGCTTTAAGATCTATTTTACCAAGCCTCATTTTCATCTTAGAACTTCTTAAAGGGGAATCCATTGTTTCCTACATTGTAACATTTTCCTGCTACATAGTATTCTGGGGATAATGCTGCATATTTCAAAATTTATAAGAGACAAGAGAACCTCCTGGCCATAAAATAAAGCATCTACACATTCTCAAGAGTTAGATGGGGGGAGGGGAGGAGGAACTAAACAGTTTTTAGCCAGAAGAGAAAACAACAACCAGGCTTCTCCCTTACCAGAGCATTTATTAAAAGCACTCTCCTGTGTTAACCAAAGCATTATTTTCATAAAGTTGGGTCTGAATGCTGGCAAATATTTCCTTGGCACTGGACTGAAGCTGTTCTAATTTTGCATTCCCCACCACCCCAATGACACTGCAAATACCAAATCCTCTCCCTGCCTCTACTGGACAAGACCTGAAGCAAGGTAACAGGTACATGATGATGCCCTTTTGCCTTCATAAAACCCAACCCTGAGGTGCTCTAAGAAATGGGGTCATCCTAGCCCAACTCCAAAACAAAAAGATAAATATTTTCTCATGGCGTGAATAAAAAGTAAGCAAAATTCATTTAGGGCAGCACCAACTGTGTAACCACGACTTAATCAGGGAAATGCTCCTTTATTTCACTTATGAGAAACACAGAAAGGTCACTTAGGAGGTATCTGCATCTACCCCTTTTGTCTATACCAGAGGGATGGGATGAGCATTATCCAGATCTCAGCTTCCTCTGCATAATTCTTCTCTGAATAGCACTTTGCTAAGAGATGGCCTCTCCAGGGACCTCTGCGAAGAAAGGGGATTTTTTTTTTCCTCTTGTAAATCTCGGGTTTTTATTTGCTCTAGTTTTTGGCTGAGACTCTACAATCATGAGTGTGCATTTCCTAGCAAAGTCCTGTCCTCATGACCCTGGCCTATTAAATTTTGACAGCCAACCCCCGGGGCCTACCCAAGAAAAGTTGGCGGTTTGGAGGGACTAGAACTTTTTGACTATTTGATACTCGAAGTACAGTCACTTGAGACTGGGGCTGAAAGGTATTTCAATTATATGGATTTAACATAAAATATTTAACCAGTGACCTAATTTAAGTGTTAAAACCTTCTACCTCAGAGTGAATTTAGTATTGAGTAGGTTATGGGAGATTTCCTACATGCCAAAAGGACCTCACAAGACAGTCTTTCATTTATTAGGAGACCAATGACAACAAATAACACCAAGACTTGCCAGCCAAACTTAACCACTGAGCAGCTATATAGGGGTATAATTACAAGGGAATGCTCACCCAAAACCAGACCTACCACTAGACTTCAGTTACCTTAAAAACAAATAAACAAACAAACAAAACTTCTACCATCTACCTCCAACCCACTGAGCTGCTCCAAATTTCACTGTTAGAGATACATTCCTTTCAATCATAAGCAGGCTTACGAAAATGAAGCTATCCCTGAACGAGGACATAATCACTCTGTGTCACTCACTTTTGCAGAGATGATGAAAAATAGGTGGTAACCGAGCTCTACGGTAAGCAGACTTAAGGAACCCAAAATCATCAGAATGGGGTGATTCAAACATGACAAAAACAAAACTGGTCCAGGGGCGCCTGGGTGGCTCAGCTGGTTAAGCGCTTGGCTTTGGCTCAGGTCATGATCCGAGGTCCTGGGATGGAGCCCCACATTGGGCTCCCTGCTCAGCGGGGAGTCTGCTTCTCCCTCTCCCTCTGCCCCTCCCCCTGCTCATGTTTTCTCTCTCTCTCTCTCCCTCTCAAATAAATAAAATCTTAAAAACAAAACAGGTCAACTTCACTCTTGTTAGAGGTTAGTCCCATGGAAGTCCCTATTACTCTGTGTGTGTGTGTGTGTGTGTGTGTGTGTGCGCGCGCGTGTGCGCGCGCGCGCGCATGGGGGGAGAGGGAGAGAGGGAGGGAGGGAGGGAGGGAGGGAAGGAGACGGGAAGGGAATTTTTCTGTTACTTCATTTGATGGAATGGGGATGAGGGCACCTGGGTGGCTCAGTCGGTTAAATGTCTGACTCCTGGTTTCGGCTTTAGCTCAGGTCATGATCTCAGGGTCATGGGATTAAGCCCTATATCAGGCTCCACACTCAGTATTAAGTGTAGAGTCTGCTTGAGATTCTTTCCCTTTCCCTCTCCCTCTCTCTCTGTCTCTCTGCCTGTTCATGCTCAGAAGCACTCTCTCTTTCTCTCAAATAAATAAATAAAATCTTTAATAAATGGGGATGACATTACCTGTATCATCAGATCACTCAAGTCTATGAGACAATGACTAGCATAGTAAGTCCTTAACCAATACTAACTGAATCCAAATTGGTAAGGGAAAATTATTTTTTTTAAAGATTTTATTTATTTATCTGACAGAGAGAGAGAGATCACAAGTCGTCAGAGAGGCAGGCAGAGAGAGAGGGGGAAGCAGGCTCCCCGCTGAGCAGAGAGCCCGATGCGGGGCTCGATCCCAGGACCCTGAGATCATGACCTGAGCCGAAGGCAGAGGCTGAACCCACTGAGCCGCTCAGGCGCCCTGGTAAGGGAAAATTATTAACAGGACAGTTTATAGCAGTGATTCTCAAACTTGAGTGCGTTTGCATCAGAATCCCCTGGAGTGCTTCTTAAAAAACCAATCGCTAGACCCCACGTGCAGAATTTCTGATTCCACAGGTCTGGGATGGTACCTGCTAAGAATTTGCATTTCTGACAAGTTCCCAGGCAATGTGAATGCTGCTGGTCCTGGAACTCACTGTGAAAACCACTGGTTAGAGTAAAGGGTGAGCATGAGAGAGCATGCAAGAAAGTTCAATTACACCAGAAGAACAGTAGTAATAAATGCGAGAGCTGCATACTGCATTCCGAAATTCTTGCCAAATTCTCGTTCTCCTGAGTATCATCAGATGATCAACAGAGGATGGGGAAAGGGCAAGGCAGATTCTTGTCCTCAGAATGTCCTCTATTGGGTACAGCTTAGTGGAAGGAAGGAATGAAGGGACCTCACCCTTGACCCCTTTAGCTCTGGCCCTAGATCTCCCTGGATGAACTCAGAAGAGAAAAACCAAAACCAAGATGACTCATAGAGCTGGCCAAGGAGTATAAAAGGCCTCCAGCAAGGCACAGCCTAGGCATTGTTGATGACCCAGACAGCCATCTCTGGCAAGAGTGGAGAGCTGGCTGTGCCTTTTCCTCTGCTGTTACTACATGTGTTCTTGGGAAAACTGTGTGGGGACAAGCTCCCAAGGGGTTCTCAGTAGGGCTCTGCAGAAGGTCTTTCTCTTTACAGAAAGATGTTGACACCTGGCCAGAAGGCCACCTAAGTCACCACAGCCCCATGCCAGCCAATGCCCTCTGAGACCAGCTAGCTCTTAGTTTAGTGAAGTTTTTGTTTAGGTGAGTTTAGAAATTTCTCCTTTTTATACTCAGCCTGGTGGGTTTTGTTAGGTATCAAACAATGAGAGTTTGAGAAGTATGAGATGAAGCTACTCTTTGAAAGAGGCCCTTCCTGGTTATCTGTTTAGCATGAGGAATACAGAGTTGGCTTCACCAAATCCTATTTCTCAGGGCCTCTAGTCAGGAAACTATATTTCCCCAAGGGGAGAATGGGTGAGTACATTGTGCTGTCAGCCCTAACCGAAGCAAGTGACAGGGGTTTATTCTAAAAGCTTGATTCTTGGGAGCTGTGTGGCATACAAGGATTAGAAGAACCCACCTGGAGGAGAAAGCAGCCTTCAGTGAGAGAATGAGCTCAAGGTCAGTATCTCAAGCAGACACTGGACATCCCCTTCCCTAGAACAGGCCTGACCAGCTTCTAGCCCTTGCAGTCCTCAAGACCTCTAGAAGCCAGGCTGTTTATGGTGGCCACTTCTGTAGTGGCAGACAGGAAGCCTCCTGGCTCAAGTCTGGGGCTAACCCACACAGATGTGAGAAATTACAAAAAGCAACATCATGGCAACTCTTAGGACATGGAACCAGGACAGGGCAAGGAAGGAGGTGGGGAGTAAACAGGTCTTTTATGAGATCCTAGTATCCGCCCCAGAGAGGTAGGACTTGGCAGGCAACCCAAACAATTCCCAATAAGCTACAGAAGCAAAATGGGCTGCAATGGAATGAACCATTCCTGCAGAGGCTTCTTTCTGGTTGATAGAGACAGAACATGACAAGAAAAGACTGGAGAATCTATACAGCCATGTGCCAAGCAGTCAGTAGCCCTGCCAAAGATTTCTAGCGAAACAGGAGGGCAAATGCAGGTTTTCCTTTGGAAATACAGGTTTTCCCCTGCACTGTAGACCTATCCGTCCTCTCCAAAGATCACCCACGAGAATGCCAAACAGGTCTCATCACTAGCACACTGCTGACACTTATGTGGTTAACAGGCTGGCAGGTGTGTGGAAAGTCCCTAACCTCCACCTGAGACTCTGGGGGCCCTGAAGGTGGGGGTGGTGGCAGAGGAAGGCTGCTGTTTCCTTGCGTTGCTACACAGGAGGCCCAGACTCTTAGCCCTGCCCTGCTATGTCTGGGGAGAAGAGGGAAGCAAGCTCAGCTTGTATGTGTAGTGACTAAGGTTAGGCAGTATCCCCCACTCCCCATTATCACTCATGTTAAGGTGAAAGGAAGCACACAAAGCAAACAAAATTATCCTGAAGTGCAACCATTAAAGATTCAGCTGAAGTCACTGAAGGGAATCTAACATTTCTGGACACTACTCTGTGCAAGGTGCTTTGCTGAACTTTTACAGAAGTCACTTCCTTTCATTCTTGTGACCACCTCTGTTTTGGGCTGAAGACACTGAAGTTAGAGGGTTATGAGGAGCAAGGTGACTTGTTCCTGGCTACCAACTGCCCAGGGGTAGAGCTGGGATTTGCACAGAGAGCAGATGAATCCATGCAGTTGTCAGGCGATAGCCAGCAATGGTGAATTGGGGCTAAGACCCTTGTAATGACTTTCATTTGCCAAGAGGAACAAAGCAATCATCATTTAAACGAGTGCTTTGTGGAAAAAGATGGGTCTAATTGTGTGTGTGCATGCACGTGTGCACACATGTGCACATATTCATGTTCTTTTCATTTAAAAAAGAGGAAGGGGTAAAAGATGTATAGTCATAAACCATGCAGATATTTAAAAAAATACCAAATCTATACAACTGTCTCTGAATCCTATAGAGCTGGTGATTAATAAACGTCTATATTATTCATACTAAATGATGAGTCATTATATCTTATGAATAAAAAATGATCATCACCTGATACAAGGCTATGATTACATCCTTAAAATATGTTTGTTAAGAAAATCTATACCCCAAATGTGCTTTCTAAATATATTTTAAAAGTTTAGTAATAAAGGACTCTGCAGTGGTAATAACATTCTGTTTCTTTTTTAAAAGGTAACTGTAGAGAAAGGATGATTAAAGCAAGGAACTGCATTAAAATTTAAATATACTAGCATGTTTGCATTTGAAGGCAGACTGCTGTGAATAAGAGGGCCAAGTTACCCTCTGCCCCCACATCCCTTCCTCCATCTCTTCCTGGCTACATCACCAGGCCCCCATCCACCAGCCTCTCTGAGTCTCAAAGTCAGAGAAGGTTAGGTCTGAAGAGGCCTTGGAGACTGCCAAATTCAACCCCTCACTTCAGAGATAAGCAAATCAAGCAAATACCCAGATAGGCCAAATGACTTGTTCAAGGTCCCAGAACAAATTAACAGCTGAATTGAATGGGTAAGACTCTTCATTCTTAGTCCAGTGCTGCTTTCACTATACCACGTCTTGCTGCCAAGACAAGGCATGTTGAGGCACCAGGGAGAAGGCTCAGTAGTAGATTTCTCTCATATCCCAGACCTGGGCAGGCCACTCAGTTGCCCTTGAGCACCAAGCCCTGTGGGAGCTGCTGCGATGGCTTGAAGGTCCTGGAAACTTACCTCCTCCTCCCGGAGCTTCTGCTTCCTCTTCTCTTCCACAGCCGCCCTCTTCTGGTCCTCCCGCTGCCGCTGCTCTTCCAGTTTCCGCCATCGCTCCTCAATTTGCTTTTCATACTGGAGCTTCGCTCTTTTCTGTTTCTCCAAGATCTGCTGCTCCCGGGCAGCTGGGGGAAGGAAAGCAGAAGAGAGGTGTCATTACCAGAGCACCCCATGCAGTTTGGATTAACCAAAATGCAGAAACAAGAGTGAGACAAAAAAGAGCCCAGTGGGATTCTAGGCTACAGTGATTGAGATGAAGGGTTCTGGCATCTCTGCCACCAGATGAGTGATGCTGGCCATGCTAACCACATCATCTCTCTAACTTGATTTCCTCTTCAAGGTGGAGTGAGGTGGGGACCACCATGTCTGCAAAATCACAGTGTGGTAAAGATTAAATAAGTCATGCATGGAAAGTACATAGTACACAACTATTGCTGCTATCGCCAAGTCGGACCTGTTGCAATGGCTAAGCCATACACTAGGCTGACGAATGAGTTCAAAGGGGACATCCATTAAAAATCACGTTGACTGTACATGTACCATTGCAAGGGCACAAACTCATGATATTCCCCTCAAGACATTTCCTAAGGACTATCTACCTGGTGGTGTCAGGGAAGGGTTCCCCATAAAACAGTGTGTGAACCAACTGGCAGTAGGCAATCAAGAAGAACCTGAAAGCTCACTTGTGTCAATTCAGTGGGGAAAACACTATTTACCTACGTCACAGTATCCTGTGGGGAGCACATCGTACTTATCCATCTATAGTTTGCAAGAGCTAAGAAAGCCTTTCTTAACTGGGTTTCCCGTCCTAACAGAGAAAATGTCTTAACTGCTAATTTTCTCAGTTCTGAGGATGGCCCTTCTAGATGCCCTGGAAAGAGCCTGAGTGAGTGCACGTAGTGGATGCCTGAGGAGGTGGGGGCAGTGACTGTTCCTTGTTATTCACCATCTTACCCACAGTCCCTAGCAGAGTATCTAGAACATAGCAGAGGTCCAATGTTTGCTAAGTGAGTAAATGAACTGTTCTGAGAGTTAAATAACAACTGTGAACATGCCAAAGTGTCGATTTGCTCCCTAGTGCTTCATGTTCATCTAGCAATTATCCTAGCTTTCTTCCCACCCAGTCATCAATTTCTAAGGATCTTCAGAAAAGACACCACCATGTCTCTACTCCCTTGGACCCAACAGCCAAAGGGCAGAACTTACCAAGACATTTTTCTCTTTCTTCTCGTCTTTCTTTAGCTAGTCTTTGTCTCTCATCAGATCTTAAAAATCCATCCATGCCTATAAAAAATAAAATATGATAAAATAATTCTTCCCTCTTTCCCTACCTGCTGAGTGCCAGGGGCCACTGGTTCCGCACCCTGGGTCTGGCCACACACATACATCATCCATAGCCATCACTTTATCCATGGAAGCCCAATATACCATTCCCCACCACACACACACACACACACACACACGCACGCGCAGCCAGCTCCTTAGAGCTGAGGGGTGGCAGCCACAGCTTCCACACTCACCCACCAAGCTGTGCTGTCGTGGCCCCAATGCTAATCTTGGAGAACCACGCCCTTTTCCTCTGTCCCCAAGACTGGACCTACAGGGCGTCAGAAAGTGCCAGGGAGGCCTGGGAGGGTGCAGAAAAGCCCACCAGGCCTCCCCAAGACTGGCTCCCAGGAGGGAGGAGAAGCACAAAAGTGGACACAATTATTACACAGATAGTCAACATTCTACTTTCTGAAGGGAGCCAACTGCTCAGAGACACGTACAAACTCTTCGGGTAAGTACTGAAAAATACAACATTCAAGTTTGATTTTGGTTCAGCTAAATTTGCTCCAATGTCAATCTTAGTATTTTAGAATCAAGAAGAAGAAAGATAATGTATTCCTGTTTGTCATTTAAGTATCTACAACAAATAAAATGGAACAGATGGCAGCTCCCCATCCCCCCCATCAAAATATCTAGGAAACATCCCAGGAACTCCATATCTCCACCCATCTTCTACAGGACCATAAAGGGCTTTTTGAATCAAAGATCAAATGATCTTCATGGTCATTTTAGGATTACAAATAATTTACTGCACTCAGTCACAATCAATCATTCATGAGCATTACTTATATAATGTCCAAGCACAACATCTTGGAGAAATCAGCTTCTGTGTTAGTACAACCAAACTCACTATCATAATGCCCGGGCCCTCCTTTCTGGTAGCGTCACATGCTGACCTGTTTGTGTGCCTTGCTGCCACAGTTACCTGCACCCCTTTTGGGGAGGTTTCTGTGACTGTGCAGGAGAGAAATCAGAGACTTGGACTCGGTGTAGGCAGCAGGAATGCAGATAGGGATGGATGTGATAAACACTGGACTGTCACAGCTCCCCGTGGGCATCTGATTTTGCAGCCTGGATTACATATCAGGAATATTAGAGTTCAAGAGAGAAGTACTAGAGAATCAACCTGGACTATAAATGCCATTACCCATGTTTGTTTTAGTTAACTCTTAACCATGATACTACCAACAACATAATCATCATCAAGAATTTGAAGGCCCAACTTCTTAGCTCATCAGTGCTGGCTCCCCACAGTCTGACCCCAAACTCTCTTCCCAACTTGACATCAGGTGTGTTTCTTCCACACACCTTCCAGCTCAAAATACCCCTTCTCAAAAAAAAAAAAAAAAAAAAACCTTCTCCCACACCCCAACACCTATTTAAACCCCACCCACCTTCAAGACCCCACAGTTCCCCAGACCTCATGATGCTCTGTGGCTCCCACACAGTTAGCAGAAGTCTAATTTCATTCTGCTTGGCTGCAGAGTTCTCTGATTCAGTCTCCCTGGGAGGAGAGAGAGGCTACAGACGAAAGAGTGGCTTATGTTTGTCTGGGTCACCCCAGCTTCGGGCGCTGCTCCTCAACAGTGCCCCTAAGGTGAACAGACAATGCTCAAAGGCAAGCTTGTAGTCGGTGGAAGGGAGACAAAACCAGGTTTTTCTTTTCTCTAAAACACTTTCAGGCTCTAGTGTCTACCTCAGGAGTTTGATTAATTAGAATTTATTCTGTGTGAAAAGTTACAAAGAGAAGCTTAGCACCCCTGGACAGATGCTGGCTTGTGTCAGCACCCATATCAACCTATCCATCCCAGCAGGACCTGAATCTTACTCTGTATTGCCCATGCCACCCTTCAGATGTTAATGGGCCAGCCCTCTACCTGAGGTACATCCTGAGAACCACTGAAAGTGTTCTTCAAACAGAAGGAAAAAACTGAGGGAAAAGGGCCAAGCACATTTGGAACTGGCCACATTACCCACAGGCTTTACAAACACAAGTTGCTCTGTTCCAGGGATCTGCATGATTTTAGGCTGCCCCCTTGTGGGCACTTGTAAGAGTCACAACTACAAATCATTTCCCTTCATTAACGTGCTCACAGTCGTCATCACGCGCTTCATCATAATAGGAGGTGACCCAGTTACTATGGATCGAATGCACTTCTTGGATTTACTTGGCTCAATCACCTTATGATGCAGGTACTATTTCGATCCTAATAGGTACAGAAAGGAAGGCACAAACAGGTTAATTAACTTGTCTGAGGTCACACCATCAGAAAGTAGAAAAGCCAGATCCTACCCCAAGAACATGACTCCAGGACCCACACTCTTAATTACTGCTCTCCTGCAAAGGAAGAAATGTAACAGCTTGTTCTTAGTGCCTATGAACGAAAAGCTGTAACCCAGTATCACACATAAGGAACAAATCCCATCCTCGTACCGGGAATAAGCCTGCAAAGGTGGGGAGAGGTCCAAGTCTAACTCATTAGAGAGGGATCAAGTAAGCACTACTGTGAGCCACACACTGGCTGGCTGGCCGCAAATATGGCCACTGCCCAGGCAGAGTAAATATCTGCTTCCTCTTCAAACTGATGATTTGGAAATGTTTTAGAGAGGCTGATGCTAGGTAGGAAAAGGGGTTAGCCAGAGAATGCTGGGAACAGCCATGAAAAGCAATTCTGCTTTGGCCTCACTAAGGCCAAACAGTCCAACCTGGGTAACCTGGAGTGTCTGTACTGTCACACACAACCACAAGCCATGTGCGGCTACTTCAATTGAATTAAATGCAATTAGGGGGAGCCTGGCTGGCTCAGTCGGAAGAACATGTGACTCTTGATCGCATGGGTTGTGAGCTCGAGTCTCACATTGGGTGCAGAGATTACTAAAATAAATAAACTTAAAAAAATTAAATGCAATTAAAAGTTCAGTTCCTCAGCACACTGACCACATTTCAGACACCCACTAGCCACATGAGGCTGGTGGCTACCATACTGGACAGCACTGGAAGAGAAAGAGAAGTCTGGCAGCTCCCTCTTGTGATTCTCCTCCTTAACACTTAGCTGCTCTGGGACACATGTGGATAAGGAAGATCTCATAGTTCAATTGGGGTGGAGTTTTGCTGGGTGAGTAAGGCTGAGGTAGGGCCTCATTCCTCAACAGAGCGTTGGCCTCTCCTGATTACAAGAACTGTCAAGCAATTATTTCTAGAACATCCATTTGAAGAGAAGCCAAATAATTAACTATATCTCCGACTTCCATCTTGGGACTTTCCATGATCCTCCAGGAACCCCTGCTGAGAAGCACTGGGCTTATCCCAGGGTAGAGCACAAACCAGACCACTCCTATTTGTTAGGGGCCATGGACTTAATCGGTTATTACCACTAGTGCAACACAGCCAGAGGAATCGAGGTAGACCATGATTAACACAGCCAGGGTAAATAATACATGAATATTAACAATACCAAGAGACCTCCAGTATACTTAAGGGTTAATGCTCAATTTGGTTCCTAAAGGTAGCCTTCTTTCTGTATGGCCTGACATCCTCAAGTATTTAGTTTTCCTACCCAATCAATCATCCTTTTTCCATTATACCTCATACTTTATGCATCCCTTGTCTCTCTTTTATTAAACCAGAGACCCAATTTTATCTTTGAACCCCATGAGAAGAGATGGAGAATAGATCTGTGCTTGTCAGGGGGTAGGGAAGAGGGGCGGAAGGGAAGTGGGTGGCTATAAAAGGGCAGCATGAAGGATCCTTGTGGTAATGGAAATGTCCTCTATCTGGACTGTACCAGTGTCACCACTCTGGTTGGGACAGTGTACTAGAGTGCTGCAAGCTAGTACTGTTGGGGGAAACTGGGTAAAGGGTACATGGGATCTCTCTGTAGTATCACTTATAACTGCATGTAAATCTACAGTGACCTCAAAATAGAAAGTTTAATTTAAAAAAAATATGGTCCAGGGGTGAAGCCCCAAAGACAGAGAGAGAGAGCAGAGGACACCTTCCTGGAGGTGTCCCACCCAGGAGAAGGACAAGTGGTACACATGTCAGAGCCAAGCGTGCCCCATTCCTGATGAGGTAATGCTTCCCAGGACAACAGCACTCAGGTAACGTGCACTACTGAAACGGAGGCCTTTTTCTGGACAACTCACCCCATTCGAATGAGAATGAAATAGTGATAGTGAGCAGCTAAACAACTATTTTATGTTAACAGAACGGCATAAAATTTCATACTTTACTGATGTGCTCTTGCTTGGAGTAACTTCCCGTTATCCGTAAGCTGTAGTAACACATTTTTTTTTAAGATTTTATTTATTTATTTAACAGAGAGAGAGAAAGAGAGATCACAAGTAGGCAGAGAGGCAGGCAGAGAGAGAGGGGGAAGCGGGCTCCTCGATGAGCAGAGAGCCCGATGCGGGGCTCGATCCCAGGACCCTGAGATCATGACCTGAGCCGAAGGCAGAGGCTTAACCCACTGAGCCACCCAGGCATAACACATTTTTAAAAACTAATTTTAAAATGAATTTTATTAGCCTGAGCACTCTCCCACTAGAATATTAATGAGCTGGTATCAGTCAATTATTCATGGTACTGGTAATAACCATTACCAAAATACAAAGTTTTTAAGGGAAGTCAGCTATGTTGGACTTCTAAAAATTAACTGTATTAAATGAATTTTAAAGTAATTTTCCCAATCACATTCATATCACTGCAACTGAGTCAGTGTCCAGAAAAAGAAAGGGAAAAGAAATGAAGAGCTTATCAAATAAGAAGTTCAGGTCCAGCCAGCCCCCTCCTGTGGGGCACCCTCCCCTCTGTGGACTGGCAGGCATGGACACATTCACCTCCGTGGTGACTCATTTGTGCTGTCTTCTAAGTGCATGAAGACCAGTGGTTCTCAACTATGGCTACACAATGGAATCACCTTGGGAGATTTTAAAATGAGAGATGCACGCATCTCCCTCCCAGAGGCTGACCTAACATCTCAGGTGTAAATGGGGTGGCAGTGCTTTAAAAGCTCCCATGTGATTCTAACATGCAGCAGGACTGAGAATATCCTGACCCACTACTCCTCCCACTGGAGCATGCATCAGAACCACCTGGAGGGCTTGTGAACTCTTACTGCCGGATGGCACCCCCAGAGCTTGTAACAGAGTGTGCCTGGGGTGAGCCACTGGCTCACTCCCAGGTGAGGCTGATGCTGTTGGTCCAGGGCCCACAACTTGAGAACCACTATTCCAGACTATGCTGACTCTATAGGACAGGACCCTGCCTGTGGCTCCTCTGTGGATGTTCAGAACCAGAAGAATGTGGGGCTCACAAAGTGGGATGGAAGGAATGCAAAGAGATGATCGATCACCTGCTTGCACCCCCCCCACTCCTCTCCACATGCTACCATCTGGGCCTATTCATTTGCCCCTTGCCCTCTAAGCTCTTATCTCTGAAACTCCAGCATCTTGTACATGGTACTCAAATACTTACTGAATGAATAGGCCATGAATATTATGTCCCACTGATCGAAACCTTCCCATTTGTAGAGCATTTAAGCCTTTTTATCAGTAATGTCTATATAAACCAGTAACACTTTGAAGCATCTTTGTACCTGTTATACTGCTGGAGTTGGGGAAAGGAGTACAAAGCTAAAGAAAGGAAAGCAACTTTTCCCACTGTTCCCCATGCTCCTCCACAAGGCTAAAACGAATCTTTCCTCTAAATTCCATCAGTGCTCCGCCTCTCTCTTTTTTCCTCTTTAATTCGAATTGGGGTGCCTCTCTCATTCACGGTCCTCAAACATAGGAAACTCTACCCTCCATACCGTCCCCCTTTCCCAGTCCATCTGTCAGGATATAAGGTCCTTTCTTCTTATTATTCTTTTTTTTCTATTTTTTTTTTATTTTTAAGTAATCTCTATACCCAATGTGGGACTTGAACTTAAAACCCTGAAATCAAGAGTTGCATATTCTACCAACTGAGCCAGCCAGGCACCCCAATATAAGCTTCTTAAGGGAAAGGCCCATGTCCCATTTCTTCCTGTACCCCCGAGGGCCTAGCATAGTATTCTGTACATAATAATAACCTAATAAATGCTGAGTTTACAAGCACCTACTATGTGCCAGGCCCGGAGGGTATACTAAGACAAACATTTCCTTATTTCCTACGATCCTGTGACAGCATCAGGACAAGGACATCACTCCTGTGGCCTCTGTATGACCTGACCCACTTATTTAAACTTGCGAAGCCTCAGTTTCCCATACTTTAAAGGCATATGGAATGCTAGCTCTGGGGACTCACCCTCTTATAACACATCCTCGTGCTGTGAGAAGGCCAAGTCAAACAGCGGGTCTCAGGGAAGGCTCCAACCAGCAGAGCTACCACCAACTGTCAGCCTCTGAGTGTGCCATCTTGGCCCTCCAGCTGCCCCTCAGTAAAGATATCAAGTGAAAACCACCCAGTCAACCCCAGGCAACACACAAAACCATAAGAAGGCAACATTATAAACTGCTAAGTTTTGGTGTAGTTTGTTTCACAGCAACATATCCAGAAAACCAGTCCACCGATCAACCAAAAGCAAACAAGCAACAGTTTCTGATCACTCAGAGTATGGGACCCAGATTATGTACCATCCTAGATTCCTCAGCCTCATGTGCTCACCACCCTGGACCTCAGCTACCTGTCACGCTTCTCAGGCAGAATTTAGTGATGGCTCATGTAGTTCCCTCACTCAACATGCCCTGGAAGTTGCTCCTGCCACTGCCTCCGACAGAAGAGCACCCATACATAGCACCAGCTGAAAAGGAACGGTAGCACCTTGACATTGACTAGGCCAATCCTGCAGAGACCAGGAAACATGACCCAGAAGACAAAGCAGTTAAGGCTCTGCGGCATGCACTCTGACCGAGACAGGAAGGCGACAATGGATGAACTGTTTGCCCTTCTTTCTACCAGCGACTGCTCTGAGTCACCGGGATACATAACCTCCCTGGACATGGCCTGGGATCCAAGCACCACCAGCTGTGTATGGTTGCAAGGCCCTGGTCAGCTTGACAACGCATCACCTTTTATTTCCTTTCCTTTCCTTCCCTCGCTCACATACCTTTCCTCTCATTCTTAGTTCCCAGGGAGCAGACCCCTCAATAAAGTGCTGGTAGGTATAAAAGAGGAGGAGAAACTATACATGAATATTCATAGCAGCATTATTCATAATAGCTACAAAGTGGAAACAACCCAAATGTCCATCACTATTGAATGGGTAAATAAAATACGGTATGTCCACATAATGAAATATTATTCAGTCATAAAAAAAAGGAACGAAGGGGATGATGGGCTGTTAATGGGTACAGGATTTCTTTTAGGGGTGATGGAAATATTCCGATATTAAATAGTAATGATGGTTGTACAACATTTTGAATGTACTAAAATCCACCAAAGTTTACACTTCAAAATGGTAACTGTTGTAATTATATTGCAATAATACAATTTTGCAAAAAGAAAAAAAAATCTAAAACCGTCTTATGGAGAGCTCCACAACAAGATTTAAAAGCCACAGCCTTGGGCGCCTGAGTGGCTCAGTTGGTTAAGCATCTGTCTTTGGCTTAGGTCATGATTCTGGAGTCCTGGGATCAAGTCCCGCATGAGGCTCTCTGCTCAGCAGGGAGTCTGTTTTTCCCTCTGCCCCTCTCCCTGCTCATGCTCTTTCTCTCTTCTCTCTCAAAATAAATAAATAAATTCTTCAAAAAAATAAAATAAAATCCAGAGCCTAATTAATCTCATCTGTGGCTTTCATTCAAGTCTCCCAAGTTACTGCTTTTACTTTTTCCTCTCAAATATCCAAATGATATATTTGGTTCCAATAAAGCATTTTCCATACAATGAGAATGAATGTAGTTCATCTGAGTATGTAAAAATCATATATATGTATGTATGTATGTATATGTATATATATATACACATACACATCCTTGTAAAGTATCTGTCACACAATCTCAAGATCTTTGTTATATTTTATAAAACTGGGGAGCAAAAAAATCAATGTAAGTTGAAAGAAAAAGAAGTATGTCTGCTATTTGTTCAAAAGGGGGAAGGGAAAGGGGCGCCTGGGTGGCTCAGTCGTTGAGCGTCTGCCTTTGGCTCGGGTCGTGGTCCCAGGGTCCTGGGATCGAGCCCCGCATCGGGCTCCTTGCTTCTTGGGAAGCCTGCTTCTCCCTCTCCCACTCCCTCTGCTTGTGTTCCCTCTCTCACTGCGTCTCTCTCTGTCAAAATAATAAATAAAAATCTTTAACAAAATTTTTTTAAAAAAGGGGGAAGAGATTAAAAATACCAATAAATGATAAATGTGTTATGGTCGACAGTTATGATTACATGAAGTGATGTATATGAAGAACTTTCCATTATAATAAATGGTCATTAAATACTAGTGGCTGTTATTTTTAGGAGGGGTCATTTTTGAGATTAAAGAAATGGAGATTCAAAAATTCAAGTGACCCACCCAATGTCATATTAAGTGGGAGGATTCTCATTATCTCTCTGACCCTTAATTCACTGTGATTTTTCCTAGACTCTGCTGCATGATCAGATTCAGATTAATGAAGGGCAGGAAGGTGAAAATTCCAGGAAGGGGTAATGGTGCATGTAAAAATATGCTAGAAAATAATAGTTAAAGCCTGAAATCTCATTGAATTTCAATCCTACCAGTCTAAACGGAGAATCAATTAAGAGAATCTAGAACCTTTTTCATCCTTGCATGAGGGTATTGTTTTTGTCCAGAAAGCATCACATATTCTTACCTTATATTTTTCAATTAAAATCTCAGAAACAACTACAATCCCATAGGGTCACTAAACTTTCTGTTTAAATTTCTTTCAATATGGAACTAAATCTCAATTCTCCTGTCGGCATCCATGCACACTTCAGGATAACTGCTTTTATGCAGTGGACTGTAATGAAAACCAACAGCACTAATAGTTGAAGAAGATTCTTGTCTGGCAACCTGATTTTTTTCCAAAATGAAATTCATATCCATTCAAGGCACTCTAAGAATAATAAATCAACCCTTACACTGTTAAAATCAGGGCTTAATCATACCAGTGTACAATGCATAAAAAAGTCCCCGAAAAGTAAATTTAATAACATACGATCGGTACTTTCGAGATCCCAAATCATGGAATTTCGGGTGAAAGAGCTCTCAGGGACCCAATTCAACCCTCTACTTGCTGTGAGTGAAAGAGGGAGCGAGCTGACAGAGATGGGGGGTTTGGTCCCTTTCCTCCACCAGAAAAAGAACTATCTTTAACCTCTTTGCTTCTTTCATCTGCCCATCCGATGTGCTGGATGAATTCTTGAGCTTTTGTTATACAAATGAAAAATGTAGATAAAAAGGGTTTCAGGAGTATAAGAAGTGAATCAGCTTTGATTAGCAGACAATGGAAAAGGAAGGAAACCTGTAAGAGGGAACAAAAGAGAAAAGGAAGTAAGAGGTGGGCAGGGGAGCCAGAAGCCATGTTAAGGCTGCCTCTGGGTACAGTTGTGCCTGGGATTTGAACACAGGAAGGGTTTCAAGAAACTCTTGGAAGGTATGGTATGTGTGTGTAACACTGGGAGCCAGAGGAATAGGCAAAGAGCTACAGGTTAGAATTTGCTAATCTCCAGCAAAGATCTGAATTGCTTTTAATCTCTTTTGGATACTGAGTTCTATTTCTTTGGCTATCACATGAGCTTCTGGTATTTATTTGGGATATTTATTTTAGAAACAAATACCTAGGGAGGAGCTAACCTCAGGGGAATCAAGGGTTATAGAGACCCTTTGGTGGCCATTAATTCCATTTTCTGTCTCTAATAATAGCAGAACTGGGTGGCTTCAACCGCAATTTGTGTCTTGGAAAGATACCACTTCTCCCCATAGCTTAATAACTCGCCTGAGAATTTTGGGGCAAACACTAATCCAGTGATTTTTTTTTAAAGATTTTATTTCTTTGTCAGAGAGAGAGAGAGCGTGAGCACAAGCAGGGGGAGCGGCAGACAGAGAAGGCAGAGGGAGAAGCAGGCTCCCTGCCGAGCAAGGAGCCCGATGCGGGACTCGATTCCAGAACCCTTGGATCATGACCCAAGCTGAAGGCAGCCGCTTAGCCGACTGAGCCACCCAGGTGTTCCTAATCCAGTGATTCTCAAGCTTTAGCACATATCAGAAGAATCCCCTAGAAAGCCTGTGAAAAACAAATTGCTGGGCTCCACCTCCAGAGCTTCTGATTCAGTAGGGCTTGCAGGGCCTGGGAATCTGCAGTTCTAACAAGTTCCCAGGTGATGCTAATGTCACTGGTTTGGGGACCTCACTTTGAGAACCACTGATCCAATCCATTTCTCAAATGCTATAATCTTCCGAACTGGTTTAAATTCTATTTTTAATGATGAGATAAAGTCACTATTACCACCCAGTTCACTACTTTCAACATGTCTCTTTTTCAAGGATGATGTCATAATTTATACTTTTGAAGGAGGCAGGACTGGAACTAGCTTTTATGTTCAACAGCCACTGACTTACTAGGATGAAGGTACAGATATCCAAGTATCAAAATAAATTTTTAAAAACGTATACAGATACTAAAACATCCTTGAAAAGAAAGAAGTGGAGAAATAGGGAACAACATAAGAATGTATACAAATCTATGCTGTTGTTATGTTCTTATAAAATACACTCACTAAATTCCTATAGGTTTCCTTTAAAATAGCTAAATGAATTACATTTTCCAGAAAAATGTAGATGTGATAAGAGTATTACTAAATGACTCAAATGATCCCTAAATGATTCTTTTTTTAAAAAGATTTTATTTATTAGACAGAGTGCATGGGCAGGGGTGGGGGATGAGCAGAGGGAGAAGGAGAAGCAGACTCCTTGCTGAGCAGGGAGCGTGACATGGGGCTCCATCCCAGGACCCCGAGATCATGACCTGAGCTGAAGGTAGAGGCTTAAGCAACTGAGCCACCCAGGTGCCCCTCTTAAATGATTTTCTTAAACAACAATTGTACAACAGAGAGAATGAACAGTTGGGTTTTTTTTTTTTAAGTGTAGAACTGGGTGAAGTTCTAACAATCATAAAGAGTAGAGCACTTTGACATTAAGGTTGAATGACAAGAATGAATCTCCTCACCCTGGAACCTGGCACATATTCATCAGCAATATGCCACAAAATTCTCTGCAGAGGGTTACTGGAAGAAGGCAGAAGGGTAAAGTCCCGTAGCAAGTGCTTTCAGACCCCTCTTCTAAACAATGGTGATAAAAGTAGTCCCTATCTTACTCACAATGAGGGTTAAAGGAAGATCACAGGCACTGCTTCCCTGTGCCCGGCACATACTGAGAGCTTAACAAACTGAGCTATTCGTTGTTAGCCATTCTAGCCAGGCTGTTCCTGTTCAGTGCTCTTCCTTTTCCACTACTGAAGTCTTCAGAAAACCAGTCCTGCTACCTTTCCTAATGGGGCAATCAGATAAGAGTGCGTGCATGCAACAGCACCAGGCTAAAACCAGGGCAAACCTTCTTCTTCCATAAAAATTATATTATATATAGATGATTTCTCATCTTCTGTCAAGAGCATCAGTTATCAATCATCATTTGTATCTACACATGTAGACACATGCCCCTTCTGGTAAATAAGTAGAAATGAGATCCTGTCTTTAGCAGGATAAGTAGTTTATTACCAGAAAAAGAATAGTAGATGACATTTCAAACATTAATTGTGAAGGCTGTATAAGATGATGCTGACGCTGTTCTTCACTACTTCAACAGTAATTATATTCATTATATTCATTAGAAATAATTCCTAATTATATTCATATACACATAATCAGCTGTCCCAAGAATACTCACTCCAGCAACTCCAAAAAGCTCCCCAGAATCAAGTGAAAATGTGTCACATTATAAAATGCAACTGTGTCCAGTTTTGTGAACTGTACACATATTCATGGGCCAGACTGTCTTTTTCTAAAGGTACCATTTATTAAGCAGGCATTATACTCTCCAAATATTATCTAATGCTCATAATAATCCTAGGAGGGGGAAGGTACCCTTATTTTACAGATGAGGAAACTCAAAGTTAAGAAATCTGTTCAAAGTCACAGGTGCTATGTAGCAAAGCCTGGATTTGAGGCCAGTCTGGCTGACTCCCAAGCTGACAGGCACCAACTCAGTACTGACAGGAAAGGAAGGCCACCTAAAGGAAAGAATACTGACCTAGGGATCTGGATGTTCAGAAACTGGGAGCTCTTCTTATTGGGATGCACAAAGGAGCATAAGAAAATGGGCTCACTCAAATCCCTGCTCAGTACACACTGACAGTGTGACTACTAAGGAAGCTTCTAAGCCTTAGTCTTCTCATCTCTTAAATAGGAATAATAGTAGTACCTGTGTTGCAGAGTAATGTGAAGCTTGAAGTAGAATATATATGTAAAGCTCTTAGCACATATTAAAAGCACACAGTAAATATTAGCTAACGATATCACCATCATCATCATTACTGGTTTAGATGTGGTCCTTAAGAATGTAAATGCAAGTGCTTAGGACATATTAAGCTCTCAGACTGCATTCACGTTCATCAGTATCAGTCATTATTATCACCCTTACCATCACCACAATGGCTAATACTACTATAGTCTAGAACTAGCCCCTGATCTCCCCTCCTCATCTTTAAACCCTGCTTTCAAATCAGCGATGTCTTCAGCTTGCACCAGGCCTCTAGTGGCAGACCCACTGGGCATCTCAGGAACTCCTGCCCCTGCCTGCCAAGGCCCTGACTGTTAGAGGACTACTAAGCTAATGAAGGGGGCTTGGGTGAAGGCAATGTACACACTTGTCAAAAAAATCACCTGATGGTACACTTAAAATGTGTGCATTTTGTGTATGATACCTATTTGTAACACTACGACAACTACAATAACAAATGGAAAAGGCAAAATTTAGGGCTGGGTGACCTGCCATACGTGATTAGTGCCCCCAGACTACCATGACTAACCCTTGATATCCCAGACAACTGCATTCTCACTGTGACCCTGTGAAGAAGTGTGGGGACTCAGACTCCTAAGGGCAGCATGGCAGACAAGAGGTATGCCTCACCAGAGCCAGTGTGGAAATGGAAGTCGCTCACAAAAGTCCAGGGAGGGGCACTCAAGAAGCAGGGCTCTTCGAAAATACCTCATGATTCAGGAGATAAGGAGGTCTAACAAGCCAGCTCCTTGGTTCTGAACCCTGCCTTGAAAATCACCCTCCTTCTAGGTTCACTATAAACCTTCACCTGTTTCCACACACACCAGATTATCTACCAATGTCCAAATGGCCTCGCTCTTTTCTACAGCCACCAGGAAAACTCTCTGTTGGTCACTTCCCTATTCATGTGTAAAGCCTGGCCCCGGGGGCTGCTTCTCGTTTCCATCCACTTGGCCTGCCCAAAAGTACCCCAGTCAAAGGACCTGGAGTAAATAGTCATATCTCAGAGCTTCCAGCTGCTCTTCTGTAAAGCAAGAACATCACTACGTACTTCGGGGTTATGGGGGGTCTTGTGAAAACACCTGGCAGCAGGAGTAGTCACAGTTGGCCCCATTCCCTTGATGATATATGAGAACACAGACTAAACAAGTTGTGGCAGATGCTCACTGAGCCCAAGCCCTGGGCCATGTAATCATAACCTCCACTTTTCAGTCTTCCCAAGAGCCTCACAAAATTCCCCCAGGAAACCCCCAACAACTTCCTAAGAAGTCACAGTTTCCATTCTAAGACTTATTCTGCCTTGCTGATAATTCACTTAGAAAGTGAGAGGAACAAATTCAAAGGTGCCTAAAAGAAGACAACAAACAGCTAAAAAATTCAACTTGACTAAGTATTGAGCACTGTGATACACAAATTTATCTCCCACCCTGGCTCTTGATCTTGGAGGCAGGAGTTACCTGGATTCCTGTGTTTCCACAATAAATTTAATATAAGTATGTATCATTTCAAAAGGACCCAATATGCACAGCATACTCTATTCACAGCATGATTTGCTAGTTAAATGAAACCTACATAATTTTCCCCCTACAAATCTGAGTTCTTGGCTGGGACCCCCTATAATACAAAGACAAGTTTAACTTCTATCTTCAGCAAGGGACAAAAGAAAGATGTTGTGTCGGGGGGGGATGCAATGCATGGAAGGTGAGAGGAGGAAATATTAATTAAACAAAAGTTGCCCTGCTGTGCAAGTATGCCTTTCATGTAAAAAAAGTTTGCTCTGGTAATAGCTCTCTTCCTGGTGTAGGCACCCTTTCTATTGCAAAAATTTTTTTTTAGATTTACTTATTTATTTTAGAGGGGAAAGGGGCAGAGGGAGAGAATCTTCAAGCAGATTCCCTGCTGATGCAGGGCTCTATTCCACAACCCATGAGATCATGACCTGAGCCAAAACCAAGAGTCAGGCACGCTTAATCGACTGAGCCACCCAGGTGCCCCATTGCAAAAAAATTTTTTTAAATAGATGTAGACTTCCCTTACAAAATAACCCTTATGTAAAAGAGGCACATTTTGGGTGGACCCTTCAACAGCTAAGCAAAGGGCTCACCAAGCAACTGAGTGGTTCCATGCTGAGATCCACCTTCCCAGCCTTCCATGCCATGTGGTGGCCACACAGTCACCTCTCCGCCACATCCATGCCCACTCCCCCATGTGTGTCTCTAGTCATTAAAGAATTGTTTGCAGTCACAAGAATTTAGACTCCACCCATCCTGTCAAGTGTGACCACAAAAAAACCAGAGAAGTGGGAGCTGGCACAAGAAAAGGGAGTGAACATGGAAAAGCAGAGCAAGTATAGAGATTTCTACCATAGACAGGGCATACAAGTCCAGGTGTCTAAAGTTGGCCTCAAGGTCCTTTATAGGTGAGAAGCCTCTCACACATGGGGCTTTAGTTTGAATATCCAGAGGCTCACTTGATGCAGGAATCCAAGCAAGGGGTAAGGCTCTGATCTGCAGACAGAATGACCCTTGAATAGCCCTCCCACCTCCCAGAAAGTATGGAGAAGGCAGCTGGGTACAGTGTCTGGGAGCAAGAGCTCAGGAGCCAGGTGGGCCTGGTTCCATTCCCACTTAGATCAAGGAGCATCAGTGGAGAGGGAGAGGGAGGAGGAGAGGGAGGAGGAGAGGGGGAGGAGGAAAGGAGGAGGGAGAGAAGAGGTGGGGAGGCTTTGAGTGAGTTAATGAGTGTGTGTGTGTACTGCTCAGAACACTGCCTGCTGCAGTCATCACTCAATAAATGTTAGGCATCGATATTTCTAAGACTAAACTACCCAGGACTGTCCTCCAGGGGTGTGGTAGGGGCAGATTCTGGGGTTGCATACCAGGACAAGTGGTTGTTTACAGTGAGGGTCATGTGTGAAAATGCAAGCCCCCAACTCACCCTCCTGAGATAAGATTTGGAAAGGCCTTGAACATCTGTTAAAAGGGCTAAACACAGGGGAAAAGGATGATTCTTACTTGCTTTTACAGCAACAAAGTATAAGAGATTTACAAACATCTCTTTGAAACTGTGGACAGAATCCAACAGGTAACAGCTAGTAAAGAGACATTAACTGTGGCATTCCATTATTAGTACTGTCATTTGATGTTCTCTTCAGGGTGGTGTGTATGTTTGATGACCATGAAAGTAAAAGATGTGTCAAGGATCCCAGAGCATCACTGGAGGCCCTTCCGGCCAATCTTCATGCCACTCCTGACCTAGCTGCCCATAAGGCTCAGAGTCCCCATGGTGGGAAGAGCTCACACCCTTGAGCATGAGCTAGGCAGGCCAGAGGGTTCCTTGTCCTTAGTCCCTTATTTTGTCCTTGTTTTCTCAGTGTTTCCACACACTGACATGCTCATAGGGACTTAAGGTCCTTCCATCCTCACGTTACAGAGTTGGCAGGAGCCTTTAGACACTCTTCCTGTGGACAACCCCCTGTTCCTAGGCTGCTTGCTTCCCCTCTGCTGTCTCACTGGGCACCAGACCTGAACTTTGACCATAGCTGTACAACTCAACTATTCAAAGCAAACCCTCCCTGCTCCAAGCCCCTCTATTCCCAGTTTCAGCTCGTGGCAGCGCAACCCCACATCAGAGATGTCCCCCGTTACACCAGCAGTTTGAGGGACCACTGATAGGGCCTTGGAAACCCAATCCAAGTCATCAGTGTGGTTGTCAGGCCTGCAGTTTGAAGAAGATTCCTGAATTTTAAAACAAAATACAAAGGGGAAATAAAGGTTAGGGAAAAAGAGGTTAGGGAAAAAGCACTGTATAACAAAATCTTTGTATTACAAAATCTTTGTATTACAAACAATTTAGAGACATAGTAAGAATTTTCAAAATCAGGGTGCCTAGGTGGTGCAGTCAGTTAAGCGTCTGCCTCTTGGTTTCAGTTCAGGTTATGATCTCAGAGTCGTGAGACTGAGCCCCAAAAGGGGCTCCATGCTCTGTGTGAAGTCTGCTTGAGACTCTCTCTCCTTCTCCCTCTGCCCCTACCCTCCCCCTCAAATGAATAAATCCTCAAAAAAAATTTTTTTTTCTAAGTCATAACCCCCTGTTCCTTTTATCCCTAAAAAGCACACCCAGAGACACCTGGGTGGCTCAGTCAGTTAAGCATCTGCCCTCCGCTCAGGTCATGATCTCAGGGTCCTGGGATCAGAGCCCTGCATTGGGCTCCCTGCTCCCTGCCGATCCCCTGTTTGTGCTCTCTGACAAATAAATAAAATCTTTATTTATTTATTTATAAATAAATAAATAAATAAATAAATAAATAGTTTCTTTTAAAAAATAAATAAAATAAAAAGCACACCCAAGAGGGTTGCTCCACTCCCATCCCAATATACAGGCCTGGCATCTGACAGTCTCCGCTAAGCCACAACAGAATTCTTAAACAAGGACAGTTTTCAAGGACATTTTGAGGCCTTGAGGTAGAAATAGCTTCCTGGCTCAAATAGATTCTTCTTAAACCACAGGAGCAGAGCAAAACGTGTGCCCTCACTCAGCATCATTCCGATCAAGCTGCTTTGTCTTTTTAAACAGACTTGCAGATATCTCCAGCTTGTTGATTAAATTTACCCTACCTCATTCCCCTCCAACTGCTCCCCTAATAACCTCTTTGGAAAAAGAAAAGGCACAAGAATCTTAAAGTTCTACTTATTGCTGCAGTGGTCAAAAGCTTATTTTGAAAACAGTAAGATAACAGATGTCATAGTGACAAGAGAAAAAGAGAAAAAGTAAAATGTAAATCTTGGTATTTGTTTCTGGGCAATATTTTCATAAAGTAAAACAAGGCCTTTAGAGAAGTGAAGTCCCAAGGTATATGGACATGTAAAGGTCTCTCTGGCTCTTTCACAGAAGAAGCCCCTGCCATTCAGAACGACACATAAGAAACACCCTTTTGTGCCCTACAGTTATATCAGAGTATGGCTGCCTTGCCTATGGTGGCCGTCACTGTTTCTTCCTTGTTTTCCACTGCAGGAAGATAAAAACCGATGATGTACACGTATTTTTAAATCCCGCATGTTGCCTTTCACCTGCAAAAACCATGAACAGAGAACAATATACTGTTGCTATTTAAGTATGCTAGCCCATTAAAGCAATCCAGTTTTGGATTCACCACATAATTTTGAATTAGCCAAAGTGTCATACTTAAAGGTCACTACACACATTTCTATTATAGATGACCTAAACCAACACTTAAATGACCACTGCTTTTAAAAACAGCATGCTACACAAACCTTATACTCTAATACAGAGGTTCTCAACCAGAGGTAATTGTGCCCCCAAGTGACACTTGGCAATGTCTGAAGACATTTTGGGTTGTCACACCTAGGGTGGAGGGGGATGTTACTTGCATCTAGTGGGTTGAGGCCAGGGATGCTAACATCCCACAGTGGACACAGGCCACCCGCCCCCACTCACACACACACACACGAATCTTCCAACCCTAAAAGCCAGTAGTGCCAAGGTTGAGAAACCCTGTTCTAGTAAGCTATGCTACATGTGACAAGGAGAAAGACTTCCTTTCCACACTATAGACACCTTAGTTCACGCTACAACAATACAGAGCAGGAAGAACAAAGCTAGAAAATGATAAATACAGAATAAACATTATTGCCATTTGGGCAGCTTTGTTAAAAGCTGTAGCAATTTGTAGTAGTTTTAAAAGTTCTTCTTCAAAAATACAGAATCAATAAAATTCTTATTGGTGTTTGACAGCATCAATAAGCACAATTCGTTTCCTTAGGCAGAACTGTGACTAAATGCATTAATAGTACTGTTAAGGTTTTTATAACATCCTTTATGGAACAAACTGCCCCAATGCCACTTACCTGGATGGCAGTGCAATGAAACTATGGTGCGAATCTGCAACAGAGGCAAAGATAATGCACTGCCCTGGGGACCTGGAGTGAGAGAGCTTACTTGGCCAGATCACTCCGTCAACAGGCCACTGCAGGGAAGGCACACATATTCCCTCTGCCTTTATGTGGCCTTCAAGGGCCCTACTGGGCAAAGGAATTCCCTCCTAAGACCATTAGTACAAATTATATGCTTAATCACAACCCCTGCTGATGGAAACAATTCATATTGTGTCTTGCAACAATTATCCTGGGAGCACCGGGGAAGAGGGTAAGAAGAAAGATGGATGGGAGCAGCTTTGGTCCGTGTAAAATCAAACAGCATTTAAAAATTGGATTTACTTGATTTGATCAGCACTAACAGGAAGTTTTACATTTTTGATCAGAGTTTTTAAAAAATACAGCATTTCCCTGTGGGTGCTTTTTTTTTTAATACCACAAAGAATCAGTAAAATGTAGGCTGCCTCATGATTGCAGCCAGTGTCCCTTTTTATAGTAACAGGAAGGATGTCTGTGTTCCCAAGGCAACCTGAGGTTTCACTCATCAATACAGCCCTGGGTTTTTTCACCAAGCATAGTATCAATCTCCTGAGGTTTCAAAATTGGGAGTTCTCTGCTCAGGACAGGGCATGACAGTCCTACACACACCATAGCTAAGATGGTCACCAAATGTCATAAACAAAGATAAAGAGCAGGTATTGGGGTAAAACATTTCCTGAAGTTTTTCTCCAGGTGATCATTCAAGCTGATAACACACCATTTGGTTCAATTTGATCTAAAGACTTTATGCAAAGAGATTGCCATGAACAACATAAAAGCTAAAGGCAATTCAAACACAGCTGGGCTCTGAGGTGTGGCTTGGTCCTCCTCAGAGCCCTCTCCCTACTGTCCTTTTGCCCTGTTCCTCACGCTGCCGAGGCGTACCCTGCACCCCATCCTGTCCTCCCAGCCCACCTAGGTGGGTCTAGGACCTGGTCCACAGAAACCCTGTCCTCCTATGTCAGCTCCACAGTGAATGAATAACCCAGATGAGAATTTATGAGGATTTAAACTGGAATGGAATGGAAAGGAAAGGATAAATTCTACCACAGAAAGGTAGATGCTATGCAAATAGGCAACTGAATGCAGGTGGAAAGGAGAGAACCAAAGGCAAGCTGAGGTTCTGGGCTTAGGCAGCCTGAAGAAGAGTGGCTTGACACCATCCACAAAAATAAGGAGAACTTAGGGGGAAGGTGATGAGCAATGAGTTAAGTTTGGTTGTTAAGGAATTTGGGGAGCCTAGAAAATAGCTCAATGGGAGATTCTGCCAAAATCCAGTTTAGAAAATAAAGATAATTTAAAAAAAAAGAAAAGAAAGATAATAACAACAATCATGATGGTAATGATAACCAACAATGATCATGGCAGGCCCAGTCCTAAATGCTTGACATGTCTACACTCACTTAATTTTCCCAAAAAAATCTATGAGGTAAGCACTAATATTGTCTCCATTTTCCAGGTGGGAAAACTCAGAAGTTAAACACTTTCCTGAGGTCACACAACAGGTAAAGAGCATAAGCTACGTACAAACTCAGGCGTTCTGACTCTAGAACTATAGACTGGCAGGGGGCCGGGTGGGAAGAGTTGCCTAGAGATGAAAGGCAAGGCCTTTCCTTAAAGGCATTGCTTACAAAGGAAAACATATTACACACTGACAACAGAAATCTACAATATCTACTCAACTCTGGGTTTCTAAATCATTTAAGGACTGGACTTTTAGAATCTGTGGTGGACAATAAAACTTCACAAATCAAGGGGTGCCTGGGTGGCTCAGTGGGTTAAGCCTCTGCCTTCGGCTCAGGTCATGATCTCAGGGTCCCAGGTTCAAGCCCCGCGTCGGGCTCTCTGCTCAGCAGGGAGCCTGCTTCACCCTCTCTCTCTGTCTGCCTCTCTGCCTACTTGTGATCTCTCTCTCTGTCAAATAAAAAAAAAAAAAAAAAAACTTCACAAATCGAGCCCTCTATATTTTTGGAAATTATATTATTTCAGACACATATGACTGGCTACTGCTCAACAAAATAGCTGAAATCATTTCACCTCTCTGCAAACTGTTGGTCTAACAACCAAACAAGATTCAAAAATATGCAGACATATTGACTCAAGGATTTTAGATGGTCAAGATTCTTTTAACTTACAGATTCAGCAACTAATTTCTACATGTTTAAGTTCTTGTAAATATATGATGCATTGTTATGTGACAGAAATATACCAGAAATAACTTTCTGTGTAAAAGTAGTTCTGTGCTTGGAAGTCATGTCAGAGGGCCTTTGGCCCAGTTCAGAACCATTTTTAGTCGACTCTGAGCATTGCTGTTATAGAGCGGTCCAACTCCAGTCCAGAATTCTTTGCAAACTGTAGGTAGCTACCAGTATCTTAAATAAATAGCGTAGGATTGATTGTAAAGAGCCAGAAGGGAAAGTTTTGGGATGATGGAGGCATTCTAGAATTTGACTGTGGAGTTAGCTGCACAGCTATATAAATTCAAACTGTTCACTGAGAATGGGTGAACTGTATAGTTCAACAGGAAGGAATAGGAAAGGAAGAAGGGAGGAATATGGTAGAAGGGAGGAATATGGTAGAAGAAGAGAGGAAAGAAAAGGGAATAGAAAAGCAAGCAGAAATAAAGGAAGGGTAGCCACTGTTTTGTAAAAATCTATTGCAGCTACATCGATATGCACATTGTAGTATGTGTTTCTAATTGTGGAATTATTCATGATCCAAAAAGCTAGAAAGCTCTTGTTCAGGGGAATTACATCTAGGAGAGGGTTGTGCAACCCTGATGAAATTGGCTGGGGACCTCATTATAATGAGTGCAAGTTCTAGTCACTAGGTTTGGGGAGAGGTGAGAATCTGCATTCTGAACAAGCTCCCGGATGACGCTGATGTTGCTGGTCTGTGAACTGCACTTAAACAGCAAAGAGCTGGGGTACAAATGGAAGCTGAGCTGGCAGGAATACAGAGACTTAAGACTGTCATTATTGGAAGGATCCTTAGAAAACTCTAGTACAGTGTTTCCCAAATGGACATGGTCATGACAACCTTCTAGGTGTACTTACTAAAAATACAGATTCCTATAATCAAGATAGTATGGTATTGGTATAAAAACAGACACACCGAACAAGAGGACACAATGGAGAGTCCAGAAATATAGCCACACGCATATGAGCAACTGAATATTCAACAAAGGCGTCAAGGTAATGCAATGGGTAAAGAATGATCTTTTCAAAGGGCACCTGGGTGGCTCAGTGGGTTAAAGCCTCTGCCTTCGGCTCAGGTCATGATCTCAGGGTCCTGGGATCGAGCCCCGCATGGGGCTCTCTGCTCGGCAGGGAGCCTGCTTCCCCCTCTCTCTCTGCCTGCCTCTCTGCCTACTTGTGATCTCTCTGTCAAATAAATAAAATCTTTAAAAAAAATGATCTTTTCAAAAATGGTGCTGGAACAAGTTGCTATACATATGTAAAAAAATGAACTTCAATCTGTACTTTGCATCATATATATAAATTAACTCAAAACAGGCCTATAAAACTTCTAGAAGAAAACCTAGGAGAACATCTTTGTGACCTTGAAGTAGGCAAGGATTTCTTAGAACACAAGAAGCTCAAACTGTAAAAGAAAAAATTGAAAAAAAGATTGCTAAACCTCACTTTAACAAAATTTAAATCTTCTACTCTTCAAAAAGAAACCATTAGAAAAATGAAAAGGCAAGCCAGACAAGTAGAAAATATTCACAATACTGATGTCTGACAAAGAACTCGCATCCACAATATAATAAAAAATTATAAAAGAAAACCACTTGAACCTAACATTAAAAAACTATTGACCAATCTTACCTGTAAATAAAGATGTAAAATTCTGAAATACAAGCAAATAAAAAGTTCTTACAGCCCTTCAACAGATGAATGGATAAAGAAGATATGGTCCATATATACAATGGAATATTACGCCTCCATCAGAAAGGATGAATACCCAACTTTTATATCAACATGGACGGGACTGGAGGAGATTATGCTGAGTGAAATGAGTCAAGCAGAGAAAGTCAATTATCATATGGTTTCACTTACTTGTGGAGCATAAGGAATAACATGGAGGACATTAGGAGACGGAAAGGAAAACTGAATTGCGGTAAATTGGAGGGGGAGACGAAGCATGAGAGACTATGGACTCTGAGAAACAAACTGAGGGTTTTGGAGGGGAGGGGATGGGGGGATGGGTGAGCCTGGTAGTGAGTAATAAGGGGGGCGCGTATTGCATGGAGCACTGGGTGTGGTGCATGAACAATGAATCTTGGAACACTGAAAAAATAAAATAAAAAAAATTCTTACAGCTAAATAAGCAAGCACAGTAAAAAAAAATGGACAAAATACGTGAACAGACACTTCACATGCCAAGAAGCACCTGAAAAAATGCTCAATATCTTTAATCATCAAGAAAATACTAAGTAGGGGCACCTGGGTGGCTCAGTCAATTAAGCAGCTGCCTTCAGCTCAGGTCGTGACCCCAGGGTCCTGGGACTGAGCCCCGCATCGGGCTCCCTGCTCATCGGAGAGCGTGCTTCTCCCTCATCCTCTGCCTGCCGCTCTGCCTACTTGTATGCGTGCTCTCTCTCTGTCAAATAAATAAATAAAATATTTTTTAAAAATTCGAAGTAAAGCCACAATAAGATACCATTATACAATGATTAGAAAAAAATTTTTTTTTAATTTCATAAAAATCTGACCATATCAAGTGCTGGAAAGGATGCAAAGCAACTAGATCACTACTGAACTGTAGGTGACAATGTAAACTGGTACGACCACTTGGGAAAAGAGTTTGGCTGTTCCTTTCCCAGTTAAAGCATACATTTATCATGACCCAGCAACTCCACTCTGAGGGATTTGCCCTAGAGAAATGCAAATGTCTGCCCACCAAGTGGTTTTGCATGTGAATGCTCACAGTATCTACTGCCCAAAACTGGCAAGGATCCAAATGTCTATCAGCAAGAGAATAGGTAAAACAGCAATGCAGCAAAAACACACACACTCACGCACGCACACGCACACACACACACACACGCACGCACCGCACATGTGAATCTCAAACACATGCCAGATGAAAGAAGCCAGAGAGAAAAGAGTACATTCTGTAAAATTCCATTTATAGGAAATGTTAAAAATGGCAAAGCTGATCTGTGATAACGGAAAGCAGATCAATAATTGCCTAGGGCTGGGGGTGTGGAGTGTCTGCTGTCTGGACCCGACTGGTCTGTACTTTCATTGTGGGAGTGATTCCTGGAATGTATACATTTGTCAGAGCACATTTACTGGTACACTTAAGATGGGTGCATTTTCAGGGCGACTGGGTGGCTTGGCTGGTTGAGCGTCCAACTCTTGGTTTTGGCTCAGGTTGTGATCTCAGTCAGGATTGTGGCATCAACCATGTGGACGCGTTGGGATCCATGCTTGATGTGGAGGCTACTTGAGATTCTTTCTCCTTCTCCCTTTCTTCCTCCCTTTGCTTGCTCTCTCTCACCCTCTCGCAAATAAATATTTAAAAAAAATAAAACGGGCACATTTCCTTGTGTGTAAATTACATACACAAAAGTATGCCTGTACATAAATTATATATATATGTGTGTGTGTATATATATATATATATATGTATATATATACACACATACATACTCTACATACTCTATGTACATACTCTACACATATACAGTAAAGTTAATTTAAAACGTACAGATTCCCAAACTTCTCAGACCTGGTGAAATGGCACCTCCCAAGACAAGGCAGAGAATCTGAATTTCTAACAAGCAGACCAGATAGTTCTTAGGATCAGACAAGTGAGGGTACTACTATTTTAGTCCACTTCCAAGGAACAGAAAAGGGAGGCCTAGTGAGATGAAGTGGCTTTATGAAGGTCCCAAATAAACAGCAAGTGCCCCGTTCACAGGAATGTGTACATATCATTATTTTACTGAGCAGCAAAATGTACAGGGAAAGGGCAACACAGGAGGTGAGATGAAAGAAAGGTCCATGACATGCCTATTTTGCCCAAGCAGCATTTAGTGGGCCTTAATAAAAAAGCAGTAAAATTATTTCCATTTAAGACAATAAGAGCCCAGTTCACATTAATAAATCATTTAAATATCATTCTGTTTACATCTGAACCTACTTCTCAGATGCATCCCTGGGTCTGAGAGCTTGAATAGAACCATTTCCCAGGGCACTCTGCCTTCCTGGCACACTGAGCTCTTGTCCCTCCTCTGAAGAAGCCAGGGTCTCTCTTATCTCTAGGCCTCTGCACAAGCTGCAGCCCCTGCCTGAACACCCCAACCAGTACCCCAAAACATATACTTTCAGTACTCTTGGATAAGCAGCTACTTCCTCCGGGAAGCATTCCCTGCTCTACCTCAGTATCCCAGGAGGGAGCATTCTATGTGTACATGCAGCCCCTATCTGTCCTCATCACTGTGGTTGTGATACTTGAGCTCCATCATGTCTTTTTATCTTGTCTCCCATTGTTTTCTGTGCACTCAGCCCAGAGCCCAGCCCTGAGTAGGCCCTCAGCAGGTATTTGCTGTCTGAATACCCCAGATATAACTTCATCCATAGGGGCACCTGGGTGGCTCAGTGGTTCAGCCTCTGCCTTCGGCTCAGGTCATGATCTCAGGGTCCTGGGATCAAGCCCCGCATCGGGCTCTCTGCTCAGCAGGGAGCCTGCTTCCCCCTCTCTCTCTGCCTGCCTCTCTGCTTACTTGTGATCGCTCTGTTTCTGTCAAATAAATAAATAAAATCTTAAAAAAAAAAAAAACTTCATCCACAGATCTGTGAAACTATTAAGTCTGGTGTCTCCTCCACCACCCTCTACTTACTGGAGAATTCTTTTCCACAGGAGGAACGAATATCTGTATGTGTCACATTCGGTTCTGAGGGCAAAGGACTTCTAGAGCTCCACTGGGAGTAGGAGGATATGGGGGCTAAGCTAGGCTCAGACAAGTGCTTGCAGATCCAGACACTGACACCCCAAAACCGAAGCAGGTTTGATTGGGGCCCCCTGGGAAAAGCTTCATCAAACCAATTGAGCCAAAAGATCTGCATCCTAGCCACTGGGGTAACTTGGCTGCCAGTGTTGAGAAACCTAGTCCTCATCCGGACACAGAGAACTGATGGGTGAATGGCAGCTCTTTTCTTATCGACCCTGACACCATCAATTTTAGGAAAGCTACAATGGCTTAAACAAGGCTCCTGAAACTTGATTTTGCATCAGAATCACCTGGAAGGGTTGTAAAAGTACAACTGCCAAGCTGGACAGCACAAAATTCTGATTCAGAAGGGCTGGGATACAACCCATGAATTTACATTTCTGACAGGCTCTCAGGTGACAATCATGATGCTGGGCTATGAATCACACTTTGAGAAGCCCAGGCTCAAACCACAAAGACATTTGTGATTTCATTCATCAAGAGGCATTTTGGGGTTCATCAAGAGGCATTTGGGGATTTCATTCATCAAGAGGCATTTTGGGGTTCCTTCAATGGTTGAAAGACGAACAACTCAAGATCTGTTTGTTTTTCTACTCAGCCATCCTTCAGTGTATCTCTCCCTCACGATCACGAGATGGCTGCCAAAGCTCCAGTATCATATTCTCACAGGGGACCAGGTGAAGTGGAATGAAGAGGGTAGGAGTCAAAACATGAGGTCTCCTCATGCTCATTTCTCTTTGATCCCAGAAAGACCTCTAGTCTTCCACGTAAGTCTTCTTGGCAAGTATTAGGTCCAAGGCTACAAGAGAGACCAGGAGAGGGAATACATGGCAAAGGAGAATGCAACCTGCAAGAATGACTCGGGCTTGAAGTGACTCAGAGCCGGGCCCCACTGCTCTCTACCTCAATACCTGAGCTCTGTAGGAAGGGAAGGATGGCGGTGGGGTAGGCAGCCAGTAGCCTGCCCCACCATTCATGTTCCTGCGTGGATGCCCCACTGGCAGCCAGTAAGAGGGTGTCCGTAGGCAAGGCCTTCACCAGCATGCTGCTAAAAAGCAATCTGGCTCCATGCAATAGCTGTTTAACAAACCTCAACGCTCTTTGAGCCTCCTTTCTCCTTGTAGAAGGTTATTTCTGCCTTTGCTGCAGGATGGAGGGGAGAACTAAACAAGAGAATAAATTTGTCCACTTTTTACCTTTACCAGACTGAGCTCTGGAAAGCTAAGGATTGCGCTGACTCTATCACGTTTCACAGGTTGGCACATGCCAGGCACTCAGTAAACATTTTCGGAATGGACCAAGAGCTTCATTTAAGTACCTGTCCTTAGACTCTGTCAAGGCTGTTAATAGAAATGCCTTCTGGACATTTTCGCACTAAAGGAGATGTTGCTGAAATAGAAGCTAGAAGGAAACAGGGACTAACAGAGATGACAAGCAGAAAAGACTAGCTGCTGTGCAAACAGAGTGTTACAGGATCATGATTCAGCCAGGCTCATGTTTAGACAGGATGTTCAACAGACACTGCCACGGAGGAGTGGGGGTGCCGGTCAGCACCCTCACCCACACTACATGCTGCAGGGGTGACAACCAGCCTGCATCTCTCCTGCTGACCTTGACTGATGGGCAGCAGCTCCCTGGAGCATGGTGTCAGAAGCATGTTGAGGCCACTTCCAGGTGATGACTTGAGTCTAGCATGGGATGGATGGGATAAAGGACTGTCAGTGTGTGTCACACACTTTTTGCTCCCCTGGATAAAATACCTGAGGGATGCTTTGTTTGTTTAAGAAGGTTCAACACAGACTTTGAACTCACAACCCTGAGGCCAAGACCTGAGCTGAGATCAAGTCAGATGCTCAGCAGACTGAGCCACCCAGGAGCCCCCTGAGGGATGTTTAATTGACCAAAAGAAACTGACTGGCCTGGTCGCTGTGCTCATTTGAAGGTACCACAAAGCAAACTCACCATTCTTTTCCAAGCATAGAAAGACTACTCAACAGGTCTAACCCCTGAAAGGCAGCAGGCTATGAGCTTCAGATGTATTTTTTTTTTAAAGATTTTATTTATTTATTTGACAGAGAGAGACACAGCGAGAGAGGGAACACAAGCAGAGGGAGTGGGAGAGGGAGAAGCAGGCTTCCGGCCGAGCAGGGAGACTGATGCAGGGCTCGATCCCAGGACCCTGGGATCATGACCTGAGCCAAAGGCAGACGCTTAACCGACTGAGCCACCTAGGCGCCCCAGATGTATTTTTTCTAATCCTTAATACGACTGCAGGAAGTAATACCATTTTACTGATGGGAAAGTGAACTCTAAAAGATTTTCTTCCCAAGACAACACTGAGTTAAGGGACTGAGGCTGTATCTAAAGATGCCTTTGGGAGACACTGTAATGCCCAGCCCCTGGCCCTATCCTCCCGTGGGTCAGAAGGCTTAGCCTGCACCAGATTGCAGCTGACTCTGACCATCTACAACCAGGTCAAACATGATTCTCTCATGCTAAAACTGATACAGGACTTCTACCATCAGAGTGCTCACCATTTTCTGTTCTAAGAAATAAACAAAAACCCAAAGTTCCTCCCCAAACAGAAGCTTATTCTATTTCTCTCAACCAAAGTAGACTCTGGAACACAAGGAAAGGCAGGACAGATCTTGTTCTAAGAGTACACTGTGCTTCTCTCTCATGTGGTTCAGAAAATTCCACAGTAACAGCCTGCTGGTACTCGTTCTGACAGCAGCAATATGGAGATGGGACAGAATAAGAGATATGTATTATAGAGCAAGCCTAGGAACGAACACGACTGATGTCTTTTTAACACACAAAAAATCAGGAGATTCATTAAGTAGGATCATGACTACCCTTTTTTGTCAAGTTTATTTGTTTTGACAAACATGGTTTGCCTTAATTACAGCTACCAGTGGCCAACAGTAAATAAAATGTTTTAATTTGCCCACAAGAAACGACAGTATCTACCATTCCCAGGAAAAAGCTAACTTCAACCAAATCTTTCCCGTGTTGATGTTTATAATCAACATTGTTTTATGAAAATTATTTAATAAAATTTATAGTTCTGAGGAAACAAGTAAAATGTGGATGCCACCTAGCCTCTGCTTCCCCAGCATTAACCGTCAAGCTCCAGGCACAACTAAAACACCAAAAGGGCTTGAATTCCATTTGTGAGACCCTGGTTTATTCCTCGTAGAACCTAACCTGGCACCTTGTATACAGCAGGCACATAATAAATATGACCCCTTAATACCATCTAATACTTATTCATCTCTTACTCTTGGCCAGGCACTGTATTAAGTGCTTTGCTTGTATTATCTTATTTACATCTCACGACAACCTCATGTAGTCAGATTTATTATTCTCCCCTTTCACAGAGGAGAAGAATCTTCCAAAAAGGTGAAGTGACTTTCTCAAGGTCACCTAGGTAAGAAAACGAGCAGAACCAGGATTTAATCCCAGGGCATCTGGCTTCAAAAGCGAGAGAAACACTATACCAAATGAATAAGCTATTTATGCCCAACTGCACCAAACTTTTCTCATTGTCAAGAACAGTGACTGTCATGGAACAGACAGATATTTGCAGATTCTGAAGCTCCTCTACCATTAATGAGTATTAAACATTGTTTCTGTTAGAGAAGAAGTTACTGAAGAAATTGTGTATTTGGTTTCTGTTCTGAAACTTGCACGGGATCAGGGATCAATCCCAAGGCAGCTTCCGGCCCAGTGGCTCTCACTAGCTTAGCTCTCGAGGTCCTGGCAGACCAGCCAGTGAAAAGAAAGCCAGCTTCAGGGTACAGAATAAAGGCAGGTGCCTTAAAAGAGTGTTCCAGGGCTCAGCAATGGTCATCTGTCTATCCTTGCTGTTCTGGGATCAATTTCTGCAGCTGTGCCCCATCCTCTTTGAAGGATTTATAGCTAACCCATTACTATCACAAGAGTTTAAAAAAAAAAAGAAAAGGAAACAGGCAAATGACAAGAATGCAAGAGGGAGGGAAAGATGGGTGGGTGGCTTATAGTACAATTTAGGGGAGAAAAAAAATCACTGTTAAGGATGTAAGACAGATTGCCCCACATCTATAGAGACAGAGTAGATTAGTGACTGGGTTGCCGAGGGCTGGGTGTTGGGAGGAAAAGGGAGAGTGACTGCTAAAGGGTACGAGATTTCTTTCTGAGGTGAAGAATCTTTTCTAGAATTGACTGTGGTAATGGCTGTACATTGCGCAACTCTGAATTTGCTAAAAACCACTGAATTATACACTCTGAGTGAGGGAACTATACGGTATATATATATAAAAAAAAAAAAAGAAGTAAAGAGGGGCACCTGGGTGGCTCATTAAGCATCCGACTCTTGGTTTCTGGCTCAGATCATGATCTCACGGGTCGTGAACTGAACGCTGCATCAGGCTTTGCGCTCAGCATGGAGTCTGAACAGTCTCTTCCTCTGCCCCTCCCCGCCCACTCACATGCATGCATGCACTCCTCTCTCAAATAAATAAATCTTTCAAAAAAAAAAAAAAAAGTAAAGAAAGCTGGCCAGTTATCAGAAGACCACATTAAAACCATCCCCAAACCATAAAATATTAAAACCATAAAAATATTAAACGTGACAAGAACAAGCAAAAATCAGATCACTGATTTTGTATGAATGAATACAAATGTAATGTATGAATGGCATATACAGTTGACCCTTGAACAATACAAGTTTGAACAACACGGTTTTAAATTATGTGGGTTCACATACATGAGGATTTTTTCCCAATAAGTACACCACTGTAAATGTATTTTCTCTTCCTAATGATATTCTTAATAACACTTTCCCCAGCATACTCTATTGTAAGAATACAGTACATAATCCATATAACACAAAATATGTGTTAATTGACTTTGTATGTTATCAGTAAGGTTTCTGGTCAACAGTAGGTTATCAGTAAATTATAGAGGAGTCAAACATTATATGCAGGTTTTCAACTGCACGGGGCGGGGGTTAGCACCCCAATCCCCAAGTTGTTCAATAACAAAAGTGTATGAGTTTTATTATTTGCTTCCAAGCAGAGCAATCTGAAATCTAAAAATCAATATTGAAGGTATTTACTGTAAACAATCTGATGTTTGGAAACCAAGTAGTGGCAGAATTTGAGATCAGCACCAGAGAAGGAATAGAACCACTTTCGAGCCAGGGAAGGATATCTGACAAAGCAAACATAGGAGGTGCGATAAAGAAGAAAGGAGCCACAGCTTCCAGAGCATTCCTGAGGAGTCTGACCCATTTGTGAGGTTATTCAACACCCCGTTCCATAAAACAAGGCCTCATAAGTAGCTGAAAATATGTCAGGTAGCAGGGGAGCCTTTCTGAATTTCAGTCTAAAAGCCTCACAGTGAGCAGAGTATTCTTGCTAAAGACTGCACAGCATTCCAAGTATTTGATAGAAATATCTTTTTTTGGGGGCGCCTGGGTGGCTCAGTGGGTTAAAGCCTCTGCCTTCAGCTCAGGTCATGATCTCAGGGTCCTGGGATGGAGCCCCACATTGGGCTCTCTGCTCAGCAGGGAGCCTGCATCCCCCTCTCTCTCTGCCTGCCTCTCTGCCTACTTGTGATCTCTCTCTCTCTGTCAAATAAATAAATAAAATCTTAAAAAAAAAAAGAAAAAAAAAGAAATATCTTTTTTTTTAAAGTAATCTCTACCCCCAGCATAGGCCTTGAACTCATGACCCAAGATCAAGAGTCGCATGCTCCACCGACTGAGCCAGTCAGGTGCCCCACAAATTATTTTTTTAAAAAGTCTTATACTAATCCTGAAAGCTCCCTTCCTTCCACTTAAGCTGCCTTCAAGATTCTCTCTCTCTCCACAACTCTGGTTCCTAAAGGGCTATAAAATGAGTGGGGGTGATTGTAGAACCTTATGAATATACTAAAAACCAATGAACTATATACACTTCACAAGGGTGACATTTATGTTATATGAATTATATATCAATAATAATTTTTAAACGGTTTCCGAAAAATCAAAGCCAAAGATAGAATTAGCATATCACCCAGTAATTCCACTTCTGTGTATATATCCTAAAGAATTGAAAGCAGGGACTCAAACAGATACATGGACACCCATGTACATAGCAGCACTGTTCACAATAGCCAAAAGGTGGAAGCAACCTAAGTGTCCATCAACAGATGAATGGATAAACAAGTGTAATCTATCCATACAATGGAATATTATTCAGCCGTGAAAAGAAATGAAATTCTGATATATGCCACAACATGGATGAACCTTGAGGACATTATGCTAAGTGCAATAAGCCAGTCACAAAAGGATAAATGTTGTATGAGTCCACTTATATGAGGCACCTAGAACAAAGAGACAGAAAATAGAATATTGGTTACCAGGGATTAGGGGGAGGGCATAATGGGAAGTTACTGTTTAATGTATAGTTTTTGTTTGAGATGATATAAAGCTCTGGAAAAAGATAGTGATTGTCACATAACACTGTTAATGCACTTAATGCCACTGAATTGTACACTTTAAAATGGTTAAAATGGTAAAGCTTATGTGATATATAATTTACCACAATAAAAAAAAATTTAAAAACTCAGGGCTCTCTAATCTAAGAATCCACACTTGATAGCTGCTTCAGGGTAATATGGCAGTACAAAAAAAGACTTCAGAAAGCGAATACCCTTTTTGCATTACAAACATGAGGTCAAAATATTTTACATGCATTAGTCAAGGTTCAGTTGATTAGCCAGTTACATTTAATGCTTATACATCCAACTTGGATCATTTGAAAGAAGGATCCAAACCATCACAGCATGGATAAACATCTATGTTTTCCTCTATTAAGTAGCCTACAACTGTTAAGACAACCCTCTCAATCAGTGCTGGCCCATGGAACTTTATGCAATGAAAGGAATGTTCTGTATCTGTGCTGTCCAATACAGTAGCCATTAGCCACATAGGACTACTGAGTACTTAAAATGTGACTAGTGCAACTGAGGAGGTAAATGTTAAATTTTATTTAATTTTAATTAATTTAAATAGCCACATGTGGCAACTGGCTACCATACTGGCCAGTACAGAGTCTAAAATCCTAAACTGATAGCACACCACTCAACTCTCTTATCTTGCCAAAAGCTATGAGTTTCCACAGTTCCAGAAAGTTGAATGGTGTCTTGATCTCCAGGCCAATTTGTAGAGCAAAACATCTAGCAGTGGGTGTCGAAGAGGGATAGAGGACAAAAAATAAGAATTTTCCTCTATTCTCCTGTGTTCCCTGTGGAAAAGTGCTAACTACACAAAGTGAGAAGAGTAAGTTCATCTAGCACAATGAGAAAATGGACTTAGGACAAGTCTCAGACATACTAACAGAAAGAGAAAAGGGAATGCCACTGGCTGAAGAGGCTCCTGCATAGGGCACAACTGTATCCTTCAGAATTTCAACATAAAAATTGAACTTGAGCAGAAGAAAAAGAACCACCATTCCTATGCAGAAACTGGAGAGCATGGCCAAAGACAGGCCTCCAGTAACAATATGCTGAATACTTGGCAGTGGTGTCTTGCTAACCACAGGACACCTAAATGTAAGGACTGTGAAGACTCACACATGCACAAAGACTGTCCCTGGGCCCTCCACCAGAATTAACTGTGCTTATCTGTGGCCTCATGGTCCATTTTGTATTTCCATTTATGGTACTTTTCAGTGTTAGACTTGGATTATATTAAACTAGAGAAAGCCTATCTCGCCAGGTCACTAGTTCCTTGGAAGGCAAAGCCAGAATACAAATATATTAATATAAGTACATTGATATAAATGTATGCTATATACAAATGTATAGTATATATGTATTTATAGATTTTATTTTTAAGTAATCTCTACCCCCAACATGGGGCTCGAACTTACGACCCTGAGATCAAGAGTCACATGCTGTATGGACTAAGCCAGCCAGGCACCCCAAAAATCTATTTTTTATATTCATAGACATAAGGTCTGGGGTCTTATATTCAATGCACAGATGATGGCGGCCATACCACCTACCTCATGGAGCACATATGTGCCAGATGCTATACTAAACACTTTCCATGCATTACCTCATACAATCCTCCTGTCAACCCTGTGAGGAATTTCTGTTCTTTCCCCATTTTATAAGAAAAGAAACTGAGGCTAAGAATAAAAAAGAAACTAGTCCACGTCATCACAGCTACTTAGGGCTAAGCCGGTAACTGATCAGATTAAGGTCTCAAATGGTAAATTCTTTTAAAATTTTTTGTATTTTTTTAATTTTATTGTGGTAAGAACACTTAACATGAGATGTACATTCTTTTTCTTTTTAATTTTTTTTTCAGTGTTCCAAGATTCATTTTTTATGCACCACACCCAGCGCTCCATGCAATACATGCCCTCCTACACTCTTTTTATTAAGGATTTGATTTATTTATTCATGAAAGAGAGAGAGAGAGGCAGAGGGAGAAGCAGGCCCCCCAAGGAGCAGGGAGCCCAATCCGGGACTTGATCCCAGGACCCCGGGATCATGACCTGAGCCAAAGGCAGACGCTTAACCATTTGAGCCACCCAGGAGCCCTATCTACATTCTTTTTTTTTTTTTTTTAAAGATTTTATTTATTTATTTGACAGAGAGAGAGAGAGAGAGAGAGATAGATCACAAGTAGGCAGAGAGGCAGGCAGAGAGAGAGGGGGAAGCAGGCTCCCCGCTGAGCAGAGAGCCCGATGCGGGGCTTGATCCCAGGACCCTGAGATCATGACCTGAGCCGAAGGCAGAGGCTTTAACCCAATGAGCCACCCAGGCGCCCTGAGATCTACACTCTTTATAAACTTATTTTTTAAATATTTTACTTATTTATTTATTTGTGCGTGTGTGTGTGTGTATTTGTGTGTGTGTGTGAGAGAGAGAGAGAGAGAGAGAGAGAAATACACAAGCAGCAGGAGCAGCAGGCAGAGGGAGAAGCAGACTCCCCACTGAGCAGGAACTTGATCCCAGGACCCTGGAATCATGACCTATGCCAAAGGCAGACGCTTAACTGCCTAAGCCACAGTGCCCCTCTTAATAAACTTGTAAATGTACAATACAATATTGTTGACTCCAGGTAAATGTTGTACAGTAGATCTCTAAAACTTACTCATCTTGTTTAACTGCAACTTTATGTGTGTTGATTAGTAACTCTCCATTCCCTGCTGCCCCCACGTCCTGGAAACCACCAATCTACTCTTCGATTCTGTGAATTTGTCTATTTTAGATGTTTCATATATGTGGAATATATGTATATAGTATTTGTCTTTCCATGACTGGTTTATTTCATAATGTCATCAAAGGTCCATCCACATTGTCACATATTGCAGAATTTTCTTCCTTTTTAAGGCTAGATATGGGGCACCTGGGTGGCTCAGTCGGTTAAGCGTCTGCCTTCAGCTCAGGCCATGATCTCAGGGTCCTAGGATCAAGCCCTACGTCCAGCTCCCAGCTCAGCAGGGAGTCTGCTCCTCTCTCTCCCTCTGTCTTTCCCTCTGCCTGTGCGCTTTCTGTCTGTCTCTCTCTCTCTCTCAGATGAATAAATGGAATCTCAAAAAAAAAAAAAAAAGGCTAGATAATATTCCATTGTATGTATATACCACATTTTCCTTAACCATTCATTTGTACATAGACATTTGTTAGGTTGTTTCCACATGTTAGCCATTGTGAACAGTGTTAAAATCCCTGAGATCCTGATTTTAATTCTTTTGGATGTATACTCAAAAGTGGAATTGCTGGATCATATGGTATAGTTCTATTTTTACTTTTTTTTTGAGGAATCTTCAAACTGTTTTCCACAGCAGCTGCGCTGTTGCATTTGCATTCCCACTAACAGTGCACAAGGGTTCCAATTTCTCCACATCCTCACCAGCACTTGTTGTCTTTTGTTTTTTAATAATGGCCATCTTAATGGATATGAAGTGATAGCTCATCAGTAAATTCTTAACTGAAGAAAGAGGTAAAAAAGCTACACAATGGGTAATTTGTGCAAAGAGTTAGAGAAGGGAGACACCAATGTCACAGAAGTAAACACCAAAGAAAAAGTTATGTAAGGAAGGTTTAGGGAGCTGGGCCCCACAGAAGGCCCTGGTTCCTTATGGAGACTGGAAGTCTTTGTCAAAAGGATGCTGAGTGGTTGTTCTGCCTGTTCACAGAGGGCAAAGCAAGAGGAGATGCATTTAGAGAGATGTCTATGTGAACATAAAGGACTTCTTGACTTACAAGGTAAGGGGTGCCTCTCCAGCCTCAGAGAATGTGGAGCAAAGATCCACTGTCTGCCCTGGAAAAATTTAACATGCACCTGCTTACAGTACTCCATGTTTTCTCTCAAGATCCCCTCCAGACCTGGAGTCAACAGAGGGGACCTCCAAAAGGCCAGGCCCTTGTTCTGAGTGTGGGAAGGTCAGTTCTCAGCAGGAATGCAGCCACATGACTTTCCAAAACTCAAATACACCAGGCAGAGAGGAGAGGACATCCAGGAAGTCACAGGGACTCCATAAACATAGCCATGGCTCTGTTCAGCCTATCCCCGTTCTCCCACTGTGTGTGTCGTCCACACCACCCAAGGCCCAGGCATGCCTCCATTCTGGCATGGCTGGCTTAACTGAAGATCGTCCTGTGAATCACATGTGTACTGACCCAAATCACTAAAGCTGTGACATTGTTAGTATGTCTCAACAGGGACCAATAACCCCAGCATAGGCCCAACACAGTAACTCCTACCCTGAGCTAGCATTTTTTTCAAAAGACCAACTCCTTTATGATCTAAATTCTGACAAGTCAGGTCTTCTCAGTGACAGAGAGGTTTTCTCCTAAGTGCCAAAGAAGTCCTCTGCCACACTGATGGCAACATTTCTCTCACACATGCCACACCCCACAGGGTCAAAGTAATGCCAAGCTGTAGGAATGCTGCCAACATATTGGTGGCCTGGAAAGATAAGACTGAGGCCCTGAAACCTTGTAGCCCTCATGAAACCACGGGCGTGCCCAGCAAAGGAAACTGGGAACAAACAAGAACAAGAGAACAGTTACTCATATTAGAATCTTCCCAAAGGAAGCCACAATCCTGTCTGCCTTTTGTCTAATACTAATTCCTCCTTCCAGGTTTATCTCCCTAGTGTCAAGACATTCACACCCACCGCTCTGTGTCCGGGGGCATCAGAAATTCTTTTCTACTCTGGATTCACCTTCCTCAGAAATTCCAGCCTCAAGTCTTCAAGGTGGGTTTAAGTCTACACACACTACATTCCTTGAGATCAAGAAACCCCACTCACCTTCCAGTCCTTCCTTCTGCAAGCCAGAAGCTGCAGTGTGTTGCTATACTGGAGCAGAATCCAGGAAAAAGGAAAACCAGACACTGCTAAGGTCCAAGATCAAACTCCCCAGAAGACTGCCTGTTGGAACTGCATTCCTCTCTCATTTACATATAAGGTGAAGTCATCTCCAACCAACGCCCATAGGAGTTGAGGCCCACATCTCCTTCTATAGCATTACTCACTTATAGATTATCTATCTTGGGAAAGACAACAGCATGGAAAAGTTAGAAACCAGGTTATTTACTCTGGTCCTACTTTTTATTTGGGAGAAACTCTATTTCAAGCCAGAGATGGGGCTATAAGCACATGCTTTCATTTACATCTTTAGCTCTGCTCACTTTTCTATAAAAAATGCTCTCAGTCATTACTTACCATCCAAGGAGTGTTTACTGAACCAGCTACGACCTGCTGCATGGACAATATACAGTTTGGGCAAGACAGAAGCATGTAAACAAGTATTTATAATACTGTTATGCTGCGCCTCTGCCTTCGGCTCAGGTCATGATCTCAGGGTTCTGGGATCGAGCCCCGAGTTGGGCTCTCTGCTCGGCAGGGAGCCTGCTTCTGCCTCTCTGCCTACTTGTGATCTCTCTCGATCGATCTCGATCTCTCTCTCTCTCTCTGTCAAATAAATAAATAAATAAATAAATCTTAAAAAAAAAAAAAAACACTGTTAAGCTGCAATAAAGCTGTATCAGAGCAAAGGAGGACATACTGTCTGGAGGTGGTAGCTGTAGATGTACCCCCACATTCCCATCAGAATGGCTAAAATTAAAAAGACTGACAATACCAAATGCTGACAAAGATGTGGAGGAACTGAAACTCTGATGCTTTCCTGATGGGAATGCAAAATGGCACAGCCGTGTGGTAGGTAGAATAATGCCCTCCCCCTCCCTACTGAGATGTCCACGTCCTAATCCCTGGAATCTGTGAAAATGTTACCTTATGTGACAAAAAGGCTTTTGCAGATGTGACTAAGTAAAGGTTCTTGAGATGGGGAGATTATCCAGGATGTTCCAGGTGGGCCCAACGCAATCACAAGGGAGGCAGGAGAGTGAGGGTGAGAGAGGAGATATGACAATGGAACCAGAAGTTGGAGAGAGAGATACTGAAGATACTGCTATGCTGCTGCCCTTGACAATAGAGGAAGGAGTCATGAGCCAATGAATGCAAGCAGCCTCTAGAAGCTGGATGGAGAAGGCAAGGAAATGGGTTCTCACCTTACAGCCCCCAGAAAGGTTCTACTGACATGCATTTTAGGACTTCTGACTTTCAGAATTATAAGATAATACATTTATGTTGCTACAAGCCATTAAATTTGCGGTAATTTATTATAACCACAATAAGAAACAGCTTCCAACTCTTTGGAAAACAGTTTGGCACTATCTGCTAAAGCTGGATATATGCCTACCTTATGACCCAGCAATTCCACTTTCAGGCATACGAGCAATAGAAATGCATTTGTATGGGCACCAAGAGATGTGTACAAGCATTTTCATAGCAGTTTTAGTCAAAAGAATAAGAAGCTGGAAATAACCCATGTGTCCATTAGCAAAAGAATGGATAAAACAAACTACAGTAGTAGTCACACAATGTAATACTGCTCAGAAATAAAAGTAAATGAACTTCTGATAGATACAACATGGGTGAATCTTACAGACATAATACTGAATGAAAAAAACCAGACACAAAAAGTATATACTTGGGGCGCCTGGGTGGCTCAGTCACTTGAGCATCTGCCTTCGGCTCAGGTCATGATCCTGGAGTCCTGGGATCGAGCCCCAGGTCAGGCTCCTTGCTCAGCAGGGAGTCTGCTTCTCCCTCTGCCCCTCCCCCTGCTGGTGCACGTGCGCTCGCGCACGCTCTCTCTCTCCCCCTCTCAAATGAATGAATAAAATCTTTTAAAAAAAGTATATACTTGATGAAAAGGTTCTGAAGATGGATGGCAGTGATGGATGCACAACAATGTGAATGTCCTTAATGCCAACGAAATTAAAAACTGCTAAAATAGTTTTAGATCATGTATATTTTCCCATAATAAAAATGGGTATGCTATGTGAATCCATTTTAATAAAGTTCAAAAATAAACAAAACTAAACCACAGTGAAAAGAGGTGAGGGGGCACCTGAGTGGCTCTGTCAGTTAAGCATTCGACTCGTGATACTCATGATTTCGGCTCAGGTCATGACCTCCTGGGTGGTGAAAGCGAGCCCTGTGTAGCACTCCATGCTCAGTGTGGAGTCTGCTTGAGTTTCTCTCTCCCTCTCCCTCTGCTCCTCCCCACCACACACAGTTCTCTCTCTCTCAAATAAATAAATAAATCTTTAAAAAAGAGGTGAGAAAAATGGTTCCCTTTGGGGGCCACTGTCTAGGAGGGGGCATGAGGAAGCTTTCTAGGTGCTGGAAATGTTTTTTGATCTGTGTTGGTTATATAGGTGTATAAGTAAACATTCATCACACTATCTGTCTAAGATCTGTATACTTTAGTTTCCAAATGCCAACTCCAAGTTTATTTGCACATGATCTGATTTACCCGCATTAACATTATCAACACTGTAATGGAAATGAGGGAGAAAAGAAAAATCCACCAAAAGTATGTGGTCAGGGAAGGCTTCAGGGAGGAAGTGAGATGTGAGACAAGTACTAAAGGATGAACATGGCAGATGCAGAGAGAAAGGGACTTCTGGGCACAGGGAAGAGCATGGCCATGAGCAGTGAGGTGTGAGCGGTGGGTGCAGAGTGTGCTGGATGCTGCAAGCTTCAAGTGGTCACTGGCCAGAGAAAGGGGGCTGAAAGGGTAAGTGGGAGCCCCATTTCAACACACCTGCCTTATCAGTATATATGACTATACTCATGGTAGGCAGATGTCAGAGGTGGTTAGGTAATAGAGTGATAAGATGGATCCATGACACAAGGGTGACCTGGATGGAGGGACAGTGACCTCTAAGGCTCTTGTCATAATAGTCAGGCCCCAGATAACGGGTCTAACTCAGGCAATAGTGATGGGGTCATAAGAGATAAAGGGGGCAGAAGTCCCTACTTGGCTGTAATGGGGGAGGTTAAGGGGAAAGTTGGCTCCAAGCCTATTTGGCTGGCGATCCCCATAACAAAAGGGTGAAGACAAACCTACCCTTCCCCTTGCCTCCTGAGCTGGCAGTGGAGGAACACATTATCTCAAGAGCTGGAAAGCACCAGTCAGATTTCCTAGTGTACCATCTTACAGACAAGCAACTGAGTTTTTGTCATGGGCCAACACCTGTGGCCACAGTTTGTAAGGAACAAGCTGGAACAAGAGAGCTGAAGCTTATCTACTTTAGTGATTACAACCTAGAGAAGAGGGAACATGACTCTTTTAGCTGTGCTGCCCAACGCTCCCAAATGCCCTCACCAACCTCACCTTCCACCACAGGGTTCTCTGGCCTAAGCCTATGGTCTCAGTCCCTGCCAGTCTCTCGCTGGAAAAGTTCTCCCCACAGGCCACCCCAATCCTGTACAGCTAATGTTTTCATCTAGTGGTTTGGTAATGCCTTCTAAGTCAATCCAATTTATCCTCCCACCAATCTGTATAGCCAAAAATGAGGCAGGGACAGAGAGGAGTTGGCTGACCACAGGCATCCCAGGGCCATCAGGAGCCAGAAATAAGTCTTGGGTACTGGATCCCATCATGGCCCTACGGATCTGATATGAACCATAGGAGGTAACTTCTGGGTTCTGTACTTGATGGCCTGTGCATGTCTGAGAGTAGCTGAATAACAACAATCGAATACCACAGCCTGTAGAGGAGAAACCAAGAATAGATGAGTTTTAAGTAACTTGTTTAAGGCCTGAAACTTATTCCTCATTTCTGATCCTTATCTGGCAAGGTTAGTCAACATTTAGTTTAACTGCACAGTCCAATTCAGGAGCTACTACCACATGTGGCTATTTTAATTTAAATTATCTAAAGTCAAATACAATAAAAAACTCAGTTCCTCAGTGCTACACAGCCACATGGTGGCTAGTGGCTACCATGTGAAGCAGACGTAGAACATCTCCATCCTCATGGAAAGTTCTATTAGATAGCCCTGGTCCTCGCATGTGGTATCTCCTGCTTGAACTGGCCTGATTATAAGAGGCATTTATTCCAGGAGCGTCTGGGTGGCACCGGTGGTTAAGCATCTGACTCTTGGTTTTGGCTAGAGTTGTGATCTCACAGTAGTGAGACTATGCCTTGCGCCGGGCTCTCTCTCCTGTCCCTCCCTGCCCAGCTCGCTCTCTCTAAAGTAAATAAATCCTTAAAAGATTTCACTCTGAAATCTTCTTTACATGCCCAAGTGGCAAAATCCTTTTAATCTCTAACTAATAAAGATGAAATTATGTACCACAAAGGACATTCAGTACTCCTTAATAGAAAGGCACCAAGTCTTCTGGAGTCCCTCAGTCAAAACTGAGAGAAAGTAAAAGACAACTAAGAGAAATAAATTAAAGCTAACAGGGTAGAGTGAAACAGTCCACATTCTGCTTTCTTGACCATTCTACTATAAGAAGAGCTAATCTCATCCCAGAAGATTAGGGATATGTGGAAATTAATGGATCATTAATAAGAAGCAATTATTCTTTAGAAATAATTTATGGGGCGCCTGGGTGGCTCAGTGGGTTAAAGCTTCTGCTTTCGGCTCAGGTCATGATCTCAGGGTCCTGGGATCGAGCCCCACATCGGGCTCTCTGCTCAGCAGGGAGCCTGCTTCCCTCCTCTCTGCCTGTCTCTCTGCCTACTTGTGATCTCTATCTCTGTCAAATAAATAAATAAAAATCTTTAAAAAAAAAAAAAAGAAATAATTTATGACTGACGAAAACAAAATCAAGTGAAGTGGAAGTTTAGGTGGGTGAGGAGAGGGAAAAAGGAAAGCAGAAACATGTTTTGCAGTAAGAAAACTACAAGAAGAATTAGTAATTTTTAAAAGAGAGCTTACAGTCTGAAGATGTAACTAAAACAGCTTAAATAATATTGATTATCTAGCTAATCAAAATGATCACTTAAATTTTGTTCATAACACTTATCTCCACTGGGGGAAAAGTCATCCAAGTGGAAGGAAAGCTTCCACTGAAGGCTATCATAATATTTCACCACCAACTGTCACCCTTGACAAGCGCTCCAGAGAATCCAACACACACAATTAAGGTAGAAAAGAGCAAAAACTCTGGGAGTGGTGACACCACTCCCAGGCACAAGGACGGTTCCTTCTCTGGTAAGTGGAGAGCAGACCCAAGTGCTCAAGGAAGAGGACAGGAATCTTGGGGAGGGGGGTTAAAAAATAAGCTCAGGAGAATCCCATTTTGTCCAGTTTACAATTCGGATGGTTATTGCAAGTTAAGGGCACACATTAAGGTGTCCTGAAACAAGGACACAAAGCACTGTTTAATTAAGGGCTTTAGGTGCCTGATAAAAGACTCAAGCTACAGGGGCATTTCCTGCTCTATATTTATTAATTTCGGGCATTCATTTATGCCCTCCTTCTGCTTATATAAAATAGAGTAGAAATAAATAGAAAAATAGAGCTAAGGGGCGCCTGGGTGCCTCAGTCGGTTAAGCATCAGGTTCCTTGCTCATCTGGGATCTTGCTTCTCCCTCTGCCTGTTGCTCCCCCTGCTTGTGCACATGGGCACACTCTCTGGCTCTCTCTGACAAATCAATAAAATCTTTTTAAGAAATTTATTTAACCCAGTTTACCCAAAATACTATCATTTCAACATGTAATTAATATAAAGAATTACTCATAAGAGATCTTGCAATGTATTCTTTGCACTGAGTCTTCCAAAACCAGTATATATTTTATGCTTTCAGCACATCTCCATTTGGACTGGTCACATTTCAAGTACTCAGGAGCCAACTGTGACTAGTGCCTAGCATACTGGACAGGACTCACTGATCTAGACCATTTCCATCATGGCAGAAAGTTCTGCTGCTGCAGGAATGACACCATGGTCACAGAGGGTACAATGGTATTGCATTGCGTGCTGTCTAGAGTAGTATGAATGTGTACTGTGGTATTCAGTCCAACGTGGGTACACATAATGGAAATGGAAAGACACTTTGATAAAATGGTCTCCCCTACAATAAGGCAAAACAGGCTTAATCCCCAGGTGCTTGAAGGGAGAAGCAGCGTTTGCTTTCTCCAGCGTGGCCAAGTGGTAAGATCCTCACACAAAATGTCTTGATGACTTGACAGGTTGTAGAAAGAGGGTGGGCCTGACTTTATGGTAATTATTAAGCTGTTATCAATGGAAAACATGGTATAATATTGCTAGAAAGATGGGAGGAGACAGCAGTATTAACTAGCTCAGGATCTCCCAAGTTCAGCGTCGGGGTCCTGTGGGGAATCCACTGGGTTAGGATGGGCTCTGTGAGGTCAGGTCTGGTCATTTACCCCCAGAGTTGGTATTGTGTCTTCCTAGTACCTGTTTACAGAAGCCACTTGCTCATTATGATCAACAAGTTCCTACTGGTTGACAGGACAAACTCTAGGGACCACATTACTGGGCAGCTCCAGTGAATTCACAGGCTGGTCCCATCCCTATGTCCTGGGTTTGATTATGTGAGAGCTGGCACTGGCTATAAAGGGACTTCATTGGGCAGGGCCGGTTAGCCAGCACTCACTTTCAGGGCCTACAGGACAAGTCCCTGCCCAGACCAAGTTGTCTTCCTCCTGAGCAGTTGGTCTTCCTTTGTCTATGACATCAAGTCTTTAAAAATTAACTACTGGTTGGGGAGTCTGGGTGGCTCAGTCAGTAAAGTGGTCTACTCTGGATTTCGGTTTGGGTCATGATCTCAGGGTCCTGGGATAGAGCCCCGCATCAGGCTCCCTGCTCAGTGGGGAGTCTGCTTGAGGATTCTCTCTCTCTCTCTCTCTCTCTCTCTGGCCCTCCTCCCACTTGCATTCTCATTCTCTCTCTCTCAAATAAATAAGTCCTAAAAAAAAAAAAAAAATTAACTGTTGACTTAGCAAGTCCACCAGTGTGGAACCTGGGTTGGTGTGGTAGATATACTGGCTTAACTTCCTTCTTAGCTCTATTTTTTTTTTAAGATTTTATTTATTTATTTGAGAGAGAGAGAGAGGCAGAGGGAGAAGCAGACTCCCCACTGAGCAGGGAGCTTGACGTGGGGCTCGATCCAAGGACCCTGGGATCACGACCTGAGCCAAAGGCAGATGCCTAACCGACTGAGCCACCCACGCAGCCCTGAATAAACTGTATTATATTAATTTCACCTTCTTCTTTTTTACTTTTTCAAATGTAGCTGTTAGAAAATTTAAGATTACATATACAGCTAGCATTCTATTTGTATTATCCAGCACCAACCCATACTATTATTATTTTTTCTTTAAATTGAGTTTTTTTCATTTTCTACTCATTCTGAAAATACTCATGAAATTAGTTTGATGTACTAGTTATATTTTTATAATATCATTTAAAAAATCCACATAACTATTAGCCTAAAATTGAAAAGATAAATCTGTCCATATGTAACCTAAAACCGTCTTGTGTACCACACCCTTTGGGAAATGCTGGCCCAGGGCATAGCTACTCAGAGTGTAGCCCATGGATGGGTGCCAGTCTCCTTACTGTCTCTTATCATTCAAAATAAGGACATAAATTGAGAGCATGCATTTAGAAACCTTTATAGCAATTTGAGAGACTAATCTAATATCCACTGATACCTTGGAATCTAATATCTAATCTAATATTTAAAAATCAGGAGTCATATTTTCCATGTCCTTTACATTTTATTTTTCTAGTAAGTCTTTTTTGTTCTATTTTGCCAAGATATTGGTCAACAACGAACTGGAAATCAGAAACAAAAACCAAAAACCAAACTGGTCACCAGAATTAGTTTGAGACACACTGGCCTAGAGTGTAAGGGAATCTTCCATGGGCCTTCTGCAGTGATGACCCAAGATCTGCAATTCTCAGTCATACCCAACAGTGTCCTAAGACAGAAAAGTGTACTAAGGAGATCTTTCAGAGCCCAACAATAAAGGCTGGCATAGAGAAAGTAGGAAGTCAATTCCTGGCAAACCAGAAATCCTGTTAAATGGAAACTTTCTTTCTTTAAGCATTTTAATTTATAAAATTTTTGCTGTAATTCTAAGAAATGTGGGTCCTCATTACCTTTGGGGAGAAAAACTGTATACTAAGGAAAAGGCACACAAAATCCTTATAAAATGTGGACCTAGAGTACTGAGCTAGATCTTGAGAGGGGTACAGAAGCTGGAGTTGCAGTAAGCCGGGAGCTCACTTGGAGTGTGTGTGAGAAGAGTTTGTTATCATCTATCTGGGAAGGCACATGTGGCATGAAGGTTAAAAATACTTAACTCTGGAGTCAAACACACTGGCTTGCCACTTACTGTATGACCTTGAGCAAATTACTTAACCTCTCTTACATTCAACATACTTAACTGTTGCAGTAGAGAATCTCCACAAAAGGAGGTAAGTCCTCTACCAGTAGGTGCTCACCACTCCTCACGTCACGAGGTGGAGTCTAGCTCCCTCCGCTTGAATTTGGCTGGGCTTGTGACTTGCTTTAACCACCGAATGCAGGAAAAGTGATTCTGGGACTTCCAAGCCCAGGCCTTAAGAGAACTGGCAATTTCTGCTTCCTCGCTCTTGAAGCACAGCTGCTATGCTGTGAGAAGTCCAGCACTGACTCCCTGTGATTAGATAGCTGGCCCATGACAGGCCGTGTTGGACATTACAAACCCAAGTGAGCTCCCAGCTGACAGCAACTCCAGCTGACACCACATGGAACAGAAAAACCACTCGACTGAGCCCAACTAACCCCTAGAATCCTGAGAAATAGTAAGTTTGAAATGGTTTGCTACACAGCTATAGAGAATTAAAACATCTCTAAAATGAGGGGAGAAACAGAAAAAAAACAGTGTAAAGAGTGGTTGTAAGGAATAAAGTAAAATAATGTATGACGAGTGCTTATAATGGTGCTTGGCACCTAAGTGCTCAACAATTGGCAGCTGTTACCCTTTGAGGAGCTAGAATGAACACACGTGCAGTGTGTAACTGCAGGCTTTCTGGGAGGGAGGTTACATTCAGGTTCCACTGCCTTGCAGGCCCTGAGCAGCAGAATGCACAGAAGGCGGAAAAGCAAGGCTTTGTGGTGAAACAAATATTGGACCTGAAAGATGGAGACTGCAGAATGATGGTTTCTAAACCTCTGACACACGGGAGACCCACCCAAGGACTGTCGGGCAAGAGCGATATGCATCTGCACCAAAGGCTGAAGACCTGCCGTGGCAGAACCCCAGAGGTCTCTACCGAGACAGAGTAGATGGGTGGCTGCCCGCACCTGGGGGGAGGGAACCGAGGGGGAATGGGGAATGACCGCTAATGGGTAAGGGCTTTCTCTGTGGAGTGATGAAATGTTCTAAATTTGGCTGTGGTGATAGCTGTACAACTCTGAAAATATTGAAAATCACTGAATTGTGAATTTTATAATTTTTTTTTGAAGATTTTATTTATTCATTTGACAGAGAGAGATCACAAGTAGGCAGAGAGGAAGGCAGAGAGAGAGGGGGAAGCAGGCTCCCCGCTGAGCAGAGAGCCCGACACGGGGCTCGATCCCAGGACCCCGAGATCATGACCCGAGCCGAAGGCAGAGGCGTCAACCCACTGAGCCACCCAGGCGCCCCTGAATTGTGAATTTTAAAAGGGTGAAATGTGTAGTATATAAACAATGTCTCACTAAAGTTATTACTACGTAGTAAAGTAAAAATGAAGAGGGTGGAGATGACAAAGGAACAAGAAGCATTCCATAGGGTTGTTTGGGGCTAAAAGATGCCAGCCTATTTGGCATCAAGAGGAAAAGCAGGTATTTTCAGATAGTGAATGAACTCAGTGCCAGCCAGGAGCTGTGTAGCCTGACGACAGACCCTGCTCTTCCAAAGGATCATGGGAATTTTTTTATTAACATATAATGTATTATTTGCCCCAGCGGTACAGGTCTGTGATTCATCAGTCTTACACATTTCACAGCACTCACCATAGCACATACCCTCCCCAATATCCATCACCCAGCCACCCTATCCCTCCCCCCTCCCCCCCAGCAACCCTCAGTTTGTTTCCTGAGATCAAGAGTCTCTTATGGTTTGTCTCCCTCCCAGGTCCCATCTTGTTTCATTTTTCCCTCCTACCCCTCACACCCCCCCGCCCTGCCTCTCAAATTCTTCATATCAGAGATATCATATGATAATTGTCTTTCTCTGACTTATTTCACTTAGCAGGATCATGGGAATTTGGCATGACTGTTTGACAGCTGTGTAGCTCAATCATACCTGTCTTCTTTTTGCTTAAGCTACAACTTAAACTCTGCTAATCACAGGGCTTTTAAAAAGAGAAAAACTTCCTAGGCAAAAAGATAGCAAAAATGCCCCTGAAAGAAAAGCAAATAAAGGCCTACATTCAGATAGACCCTAGAGGTGGATGAGGGGGATCCCAAAGCTTACTCTACCCCAGAGCCTCAGATGCCAGCTCCACATTTGAAGGAGGTCACCTGAGATGTGAGATGGGCAGTGGGCAATCTCTCCCAGGCCACGGTCCCCCAAAAGCAGCTACCCCCAACCACAGCCACTTCTTTTCAAATCCTCGGACTGCTGCCAGCGCTAATGCAGCACACCAATAGTCCCCAAAACCAGGCAGTATCAGCAGCAGCAGCATTCTAGGAGCTGAGCACATTCCGAATTACATCCTGTTAAATCCTCCCAACAAGGCCCACCAGACTGTGCACCAACATCCCCCAGAAATCCCCATCTCTTCCTGCTCAAATCAACCCTGCATATCCTTGTTTTATAAGTCAATCCATATAATTCCTACAAAAGATGAGATGTTCTTTTAAAAAAAAACGAACTACTCCAGAAGATGGGGCAGCTGAATAAGAGGATAACATCTTTTAATTCTGGAGAAGAAGAAGGGCTAGAAATAGAAATGAAAGACTTTGACTACTTGTGTCACCAGTGTCGGGTCATCAAGAGAAACCGCTGATGGTCAGGCAGACTTTCAGTGATTTGCCCTGAAGGTAATTCGAAGTCCAAGTCCCGTAGTGCCATCACTAAACAAGGCCAGTAGCCCCAGACCAAACACAACTTTGTGTCTTTCCTTCCCAATGCTGAGGGGACCTGAGATGTTTAATATGCATGCACAAACTCAACTTGCTCTTCTTAGGTCCAAGCAGTTTTATTATTTTTTTAAGATTTTATTTATTTGACACAGAGAGAGAGAGAGAGAGCGTGCGAGAGCACAAGAAGGGGGAGTGGCAGGCAGAAGGAGAAGCAGACTCCCCGCTGAATAGGGAGCCAGATGAGGGACTCGATCCCAGGACCCTGGGATCATGACCTGAGCCAAAGGCAGACGAGGTCCAAGCAGTTTTAGAATCCAAGTGTTCAGGGTGCCTGGCTGGCTCAGTCAGTGGAACATGCAACTCTTGGTCTCAGAGTTGTGAGTTCAGTCCCATACTGGGTATAGAGATTACAGAAAAGTCTTTTCTAAAAAAGAATTAAGCATTCAAGAATAGTCTTAAATACAATTTTGGGGAAAAAATGAAGAATTCTGATTTCTTGGGGACCTACTCTCAGCCTTTCCTTTGCAGCCCCACACTACTTTGGCCCCTGTGGGAGGGTCTCCTGAACTTCCAGTTTGCACCCCTACTTTCTCCTGATCTAGGGCAGGGGATGGAAAATTTGCAAGCAGAAGGACAAAAGGGAACCTCATCTTTCGTCAAAGCAATTCTCTCCTTACCAGGGAACAATGGGGAAATGAGTTCAACTCAATAAACAACATTCACCCATCGAATGTACCAGAAAACTCAACAGGTCTTAGGAAACATGTTTTGTAATTCCACTATCACAAACTCCACCAACACACTGCTTCCATCCAATTCATGAATATTTAGTGAAAGCTGGACCCAGTGTAGCTGCTCCCAGCATAATGTAATTGTTAAACATCAGTTACAGACTTACTGTGTACCTGTACCAGGTGGCACTGAGAGAGGCACCTACAACCTAGACCCAGACCTTGTTCTCAAGCCGATGATGTAATAGGAAATAACTGCCAACCGCTTGAGCACTTACTGTATGTCAGGCACTGCTTTACAGATACTAATTCCTTCCTCAAAGCAGTGCTTCTGTCTCCCACGTTGTTCTTAAGCCCATTTTAAAGGTGAGAAAACTGAAGCTCAAGATGTCAGATAACTTCCCTGAGGTGAGACTAAGGAAAGTGGCGAGGTGGCACTCACCCCCAGGCATTCTGGCACTCGATCTACTCAGCTTCAGCAGCAGCGGTAGCCACCAGCACAGGGTCTGGCTTACAGTGTGCACTCAAAGAATGCCTGCTGAGAGGAGCTGGGCGGTTAATATAACAGGCAGAATAAGACTGTTTCGCTGAAGGTGCCACAGGCACAGACAAGAGGAAGTTCCTTAATTCTGACTGAAAGGAGCCTAGAAGAAGTGAACCCTGGAAAGGGAAAAGGTAAGAAGGGGGCATTTCAGGCTGAGGGGAGCACAGAATCTGTGTGACACTGAGGCCGACTGAGAGCTGAGATCCAGTGATTCTATCTGCTGGCTAAAGGTATTTAAGCAGATCCAAGCAACAAGGGCTTGCTCCTCACTAAACAGTGCATACAACAAAGCACTAGAAAGAACGGTACATTTACTAATTTCCACCCTGGGGGTAAATAAAAGGAAAGAAAAAAAAAAAAGCATCACTGGTGGGTAATGGGAATGCACAGGATTTCAATATTGGAAGAACCTGTTGTTAAAGGAAACCACCAAAGGTATTCCCATTCCATCAGATCCTAGGAAAACCACTCACCAACCTTTCTGATATTTTCTTCTGCTAGGTCTCCCTCCCCCAAGGCTGATTCTGATGGATAGGTGGGTTGGTGGGTTCTGGGTTCTTCCCTTGCAGACATATCTGAGTTTCTCAAAGTAAGCAAAAAGAATGAAAACCGAAGTATACATATTTATAGTATTTATATCACTAACCTGTGATATTGGTTAAATTCTGGCTTAAAAAATGCATGATGAAAAACGCATATTGGGAAAGACTTAAGCCACCTCCTCCTATGAACGATGCAAATGAAGGCCCAATCAGAAAATACCTCCCACCCACCATGAAAAGCATGTTTTAAGTGAATAATGAACATTTCCCTTGATTTCTTTCCCTTCCTTGGTTCACTTCATATAAAATACTCATATCTTCACTATGCGACAATTCTTCGAATCATATATTTAAGACCTGTGCGCTTTTGTGGTATGCATGTTATACTACAGTAAAAAATGTTTTAAAAATAGGTCACATTAACTTAAAAAAAAAAAGGTGTTGCCAGGAAAAACAGCAGGAAATCGGTTTCCCGGCTGCTTGCACCCCCGCACTACCTGCAACCACTTTACAGAACGTCGAAGACGTGAGACCTGCTTATCTAAAATTCTGCCAAATGTCCTCAAAATCTCCCCCTGCTTCGCTCATTTTTGGGCAGCCCGTCCGGGGACCAGCCCTTCACAGCTCCTAGCAGTTGCAGCCTCGCGGGCTGGGAGACGCAGTGGTCGCGCTGCCATTTGAGGGGGCCCGCCAGAGCCCTGGACACCGCACCCGAGGCCTGCGGGAGCGCCTGCGGGTAGCGGGGCAACCCGGCCCCGGGCTCGCGCCCGGCCGCCCACGCGGCGCTCGGTCCGCCCCTGCCAGTAGGTGAAGTGCCGGATCTGCCCACGGGATGCCGCGAAGCATGAAGCCGGGCCACCTTCAGGGCCAGCTGCAGCTGCCGCTCGCGCGCATTTCCCAAGACGCAGAGTGGGCGAGTGCGCAGGCCCCGGCGACCCCCGGGAGCCCGCTCAGCCTTCCCCAGTGCCCCCCACGCCGGCTGCTCCCTGAGAGGGGGCCGGCCCCCCGGGACCCCTAGGGCATCCAGCGTGGGCCCAGACTCTCCACACCAAACATACTTGCCACTCACCCTAAGCCACCCCCAACTGCACCCACTCACTCAGGTCACCTGAGAGGAGCCCCTGCCACCGGCGCCGCGAGCGTCGCGGCCCTGGACACAGCGCCTAATCGACCCCGAGCCGGGAGAAGGGCGTTTAGCCCAGCACCGCGCTGCGTCCCCGCCCCGCGCGCTCCAGAGCCGCTGCCCTGCGCGGCCCACGGAGGGTCCGCCCCGCCCCCCGGGGGGACCTGAAGCCCCCACACGCTCGCCGCACCCCGGGGGCCCTACCTGCAGGTCGGTGGTTCGGCGGGGAAGTCCGCACGGTGCCTGACTCGGCCATCTTCCCGGGGAGCGGGGGTCCTCGCGCAGCCCCCTCCGTCCCGCTTCCAGCCCCGAAGCCGCCGCCGCGCTCCATTGGGACGCGCGGGCCGCACAGGCGCACTGCCGCAACCGCCGCGCCGCGCCGCACCGGATCCGCGCGCACCCGCACGCGCAGGCGTCCTCCTCAGCGTGCGCACACTGCGTGCACGTGCGAAGTGCGCACTGGTTCTCGCGCCGCGCACGCGCACCGCGTGCACATGCGAGGGGCACACTGGCCCTCACAGGGCACATGCATGCGGCGTGTACAAGCAGCGTGCGCACTAGTTCTCACAGCACGCGCACAAGCCGCGCGCGCTTTCGATGTGCACACTGGTCCTCACACAGAGCGCAAGCACACATGGCATGTACATAGTTCTTCATACACTGCTTACACGTAGCGTGTACACACCAGTGTAAACGCACCTCCCCACAGCGTGCGCACACTCAAGGCGTTGTACACATAGGATGCAGTTTCTCACATTGTGCATGCATCCTCACAGAGTTGTGAACACAGTGCACACGTACCACGTGCACGCACGTGCTCACCCAGCACGCACGTGTTCTCACACACCGTGGACATATGTCCTCACACAGCCTGCATGCGTTCACACACACTAGGCGTCCACACACATACATGCTCAGTACTGCAGCTCTGGAAACAGTTCCTGGCTAGGGCCTCAGGCAGGTGCCACTGGTGCAGACGCCCGAAGGAGCCTCCTGCCTAGCGCATTTAGGTTCCAGTTCTCAAGGTGGATGGGCAGCCGGTGCTAGGTTCTCCCTCAGCCCAGCCAAGACGTGCGGCCGCCCAGGACAGGACTACGGTAAGCTCACGGGTCAACCTTCGAGGCAGGGCAGGGGCATGTAGTCATAGGGACCTAGGCCTTCCAACCGTGCCCTCACTCCCTGGCAGATTCCATCGACAGCTACCCCGTGGTTCCTTTTTTCCTGGGGAGAAAATAAAGCCCAGTTGAGATATCTCTGCGAGGACGACCTCCCTTTGAAGAAACTGTTAAACGTGTAGTAGCCTCAGGAGTGGAGGTCAGGGAAGGGTGTGCGTGTAGTGGTGGTGATGGGGGTTCTCCTGGACATCCTTTTACCCCTGCCATGAGCATTTCTCACTTTCTCAAAAACATACATATTGAAAAAGGTATCTGCATAGCGCCAGTTCAAGCTTCCAGGTGTTTACCCGGGTATAGTCTGCCAAGTGATAACTGATCTCAGTGGGGCCCCAGGCTGCACGTTTCTCTGTTGGATAGTCACCAGCCCTCTGAGGTTTTAACTCACACCTCTGGGGGAGAGAAAATGCCTGATTAAAAACGGAATTAAACTGAATAAGGGTACAAGATTTCTATTGGGGATGATAAAAACATTCTAGAATTAGATTATGTGATGGTTGGCTCCATAAGTATACTAAAAACCATAAATTGTACATTTTAAATGGGTGAACTTTATAGTATGTAAATTATATGAATTTAAAAAAACCCACCAAACTCGAACCCTCAGGAACCTGCATCTGAATTAGTAGTGAAAAGCTTGGAGAGTCCCTTTGTGGCAGAAAAACATGATGAACGTGTTGGTGGCACTCCCAAAGGTGTGCCGGGAAATAGGGCGTGACTGTGGTGAGAAAGCCAGAAGGGGACTTTAGACACAAATAAGCAGGAAAGCGGGCAAGTGGGAGCTGGTCCCTTGGCTGTAAAGAAAAGTTTCTAACCCAAGTAAGATTGAGCCAAGTTAATTAGGGCATAGGAGCCATCTTCACTGCCCCCTCCTCGTTTTCCCTTGGAGACCTTGGGTAGTACATAATTCATCTAACTCTTCAGCTTTTGTCTTGCTAACATGCCAGAATAGCATTTCATCCTGGTTTCATTCTATTTTTTCCTATTTTTACTTTCTATTCCCACTTCCATTCCTCCAGTCATAGGCACTTCACTATTTTATTTTTGTAGCTCTGTTTTCCAAATATATAGTGTTGTGAAGATATGCATGGTTTTAATTTATATAAATGATATTGCACAATAGCTATCACTGTTTTTCCTTGCTTGGAAGCTTGGAATCGTCAACATCTATTCATTGCAGCTGTATACAAATCAGAAATAGATTAGTCATTCATTCTGGTTTACTTTTTTTTTTTAAGATGTATTTAGTCTAGAGAAAGAAAGAGTACACAAGCGGGGGGGAGGGGCAAAGGGGGAGGGAGAATCCTTAAGCAGACTCCTGGTGGAGGACGGAGCCTCATGTGGGACTTGATCGCAGGACCCTGAGATCATGACTTGAGCCAAAGTCCAGAGTAGGCAGCTTAACCAACTGAGCCACCCAGGTGCCCCTTGGTTTATACTTCTTAAATTGCCTATTCAATCCTTGTCCATCTTTTTATTGGTCTACTTGTTTTTTTCCTGTTGATTTCCAGGAGTTTTTTGGGTTTTTTTTTAAGATTTTATTTATTTATTTCACAGAGAGAGAGAGAGTGCACAAGCAGGGGGAGTGGCAGGCAGAGGGAGAGGGAGAAGCAGGCTCCCCGAAGAGTAGGGGGAGCCCGATGTGGAACTCGATCCCAGGACCCCAGGATCATGACCTCAGCCGAAGGCAGTCACTTAACCAACTGAGCCACGCAGGCTCCTGATTTCTAGGAGTTTCTTATATTCTAGATAATTCCTTGTAGGTTTAAATGTTGCAAATTCACACTAGTCAATTAACCTTTTCTAAGATTAGCAAAACTCCTTAATTTTTATGCCCAAAACCGTCTGTTTATAAAGCTTTTGTGGAAATAATCTCAAACTTACAGAAAAGTTTCGAGAGTTTACAAAGAACACTCTTATACTCTTTACTTGGATTCACCTATTGTTAACATTTTACCCCATTTATCATGTGATTTACTTATTTATTTATTTTTAATGAGAGCGAGAGAGAGAGCCTGAGAGCAGGGAGGGTCAGAGGAAGAAGCAGACTCCCCGCTGAGCAGGGAGCCCGATATGGGACTCAATCCCAGGACTCCGGGATCATGACCTGAGCTGAAGGCAGTTGCTTAACCAACCGAACCACCTGGGCACCCTTTTTATCCTCAACTGGTTTTGACAGTAAATTGCATTCATTACGTATGGCCCTTTACCCCTTAATACTTCAAAGTGTATTGCCTAATAAGAATATTCTCTCATACACCCATATTGGTTATCAACCTCAGTAAATATAACACGGATACAATAATTTTACCTAATTGGCTGCCACTTTCTCCACCGTAGAGGTACTAATAGGCACTCTGTGGAGAGGCACTCTAAAGCCACGCAAATATGCCACTCCTTGTCAAAACTTCCTAAGATTTAGCATCCCTCCGTAATTCTTGATCCTAGTCTTTCCCATGGTTAAAAAAATAAATCAACTTTTCACCTTAGGGTTTGTAATTTATGAGTTTTTTAAATGCAGCTATAAAAGGCCAAATCGTGGAGTGTTTATTTCAGCCCTTCAATCCCAGTGATGATGGGAGTCAAGGGGGAAAGAGACAAATTCAAACTGCAGTCATCACATTGTTAGAGGGAAGTAACAAAGATCAAAGAGGTATTGTTTTATATTTCCCTGGCCCCAAGGTAGTCTATACCTCTACTCTGCATTTTCCGTCTATGGTGTGATAGGGATGCTTATTTACTTTTCTCTGTTAAGTGTAGCTTCTCAGCACCATCCATTAAATAATCTATCCATTCCCCCAAAGATTTCAAAACCACTTTTATCATATATCAAGTTATATATATATATACATGGACTTGGTTCTGAGCTCTCCATTCTGATGTTGTTACTCCATCTATGTGTCACTATGGCTTGACATTATTTGACCAAGAGGTCCTCTTTCCTGTTTTTAGAATTCTTAGAAATTCACGACTTCCATATGACTTACTTTAGAAGCAGTTTTTCTACAACTCCCCCACCCCCATCATGATGGAATAGTAATCGGAATTATGTTGAAATCAGAGGGGCACTTGGGTGGCTCAGTCGGTTAAGCCTCTTGACTTCGGCTCAGGTCATGATCTCAGGGTCCAGGGATTGGGCCACATGTCTGGCTCCTTGCTCGGTGGGGAGTCTGCTTCTCCCTCTGCCCCTCCCCCCCCATGCTCGTTCCTGCTCTCAAATAAAAATCTTAAAAATGAAAAAATCAGACTACTTTGGAGAGAATTGGCATTTTTTTAAAAATAAGTGTTTTGTTTTTTTAAGATTTTATTTGTGAGAGAGAGAGAGAGAGAACACAAGCAGGCAGTGTGGCAGGCAGAGGCAGAGGGAGAGGGAGAAGCAGGATGTGGGACTCGATCCCAGAACCCTGGGATCATGACATGAGCTGAAGGCAGCTGCTTAACCAACTAAGCCACCCAGGCGTCCCGAGAATTGGCATTTTTTATAGTATGTCATATCATCTATGAATACAGTCTTTCTATTTAAGCCATTATGTGTGCTGGGTTTTTTCCATTAGATTAACTTCCTAAAAACCTAGTTATACTTGAATGGTTATCTTAAAATCTATTATGCCATCTAGTTGTTAGTCTATTGCAGTTCTCAAATTTTTTTATCTGAGACCCTTACCAACAAAGGTTGGCAAACTATAGCCCGTGCATGGGTCAAATGTAGCCTGCCACCTACTTCTGTTCAAGTTTTATTGGAATATAGACACACTCACGTGTGTCGCTATAGCCGTTTTTGTGCTACAATGGCAGAACTGAGTAGTTGTTAGAGACCATATGGCCTACAAACCCTAAAATACTATCTGGTCCTTTAGAGCAAGTTTGCCAACACATACCCTTAAACCTAAAACAGAGACTCCCAAAGAACTTTTCTATCTGCTAATAGTAGTGGATGTTAAGTTTTCCAAAACTTTATTATTAATTTTTAAAAGACTTTATTTATTTGACAGAGAAAGACACAGTGACAGAGGGAACACAAGCACGAGCAGGACTGGGAGAGGGAGAAACAGGCTCTGCACTGAGCAGGGAGCCCAACCCGGGGCTGGATCCCAGGACCTCGAGATTATGACCTGAGCGGAAGGCAGATGTTTAACGACTGAGCCACCCAGGTGCCCCTCCGAAACTTTTTTTAACAGTAACCTTTACGTCCAACCTGGGGCTTGAATTCATGACCCCAAGATCAAGAGTGGCATGCTCTACCAACTGAACCAGCCAGGCGCCCCCAAGTTTTCCAAAACTTTTTAAATTTTTACTTGCTAGTGCAAATGTAATATTGGCAACACTCAGTTTTCCTTGAAAGGACAAGTTCACTTGTGGGTTATATCCGTGAATATTGATGTATTAGAAATTTAAAACATATTTACTATTAATTCACTAACCTGATGCTTTAATATAACATACTTCTAAAGAAAAGTAACAAAAGAAAGTATTGAGTGGCATTTTCACATTTCTGCAAATCTCTTTACAGTTTGGCTTAATAGTAGAGTCTCAGATCTGCTTTTATATTTAATGTGTTGTAGTATGTTCTTTTGCTAAAGCATATGAGGAAAATCTGGCAGAGGAATGTAGTTGGAAAAGGGAGAAACACTCTCATAGCCCCTTCAGGTAACTATGTTCTTTTGATACTACACCCAATCTTAACTAATGGTAATATCTTCAAGGTTAGCTGCAGTGTGGAATCTAAAACTGAATCAATATTCTTTCCATTCTGTTACATTAAAATCCATTGATCGTTTAGAAAATACTGGCTGATTCAGCTATGAAGATCTTCCAAATGTCAACATCTTTAATATTAAAAAGTCATTCATTGATACCATCACTAATCTCTTACGTCTTTACTGTGAAGTTGTAAAGCTATTGATACTAGTTTTTCAAAACTTTTAATTTTTGCTTAAAAAGCTTAAATCTTATCAACACCAACAAATGCTGCCAGTTGTTTTCCTTGGGGCAACAGCCTCGTCTCATTCATTTTTGAGAAAATGTTAACCACAAACCCAGGTTTGTCAGTAAGTAAAAATAGTGTTCCATGAAAAACAGTGGCTAATACAGCTTCCAACTCAATCACACAAGGGTTTTTCCTCGAGACAACTGTTATACTGTTCACAGTATGCACAAGTTCTTTATGTAGCATTTCCTACTTTGTCACATGCAATATTAAAAAGGTGTGTACTCAAGGGCTGGATTTAATGAGATTAATAATTTTTATTGCTATTCAGGGGCATTCTTAAATAAACTTGGCTTTAAAAAAAAGATTTTAGAGAGAGAGCACATAAAAGCGAGCACAAGTGAGGGGGCAGAGGGAGAGAGAATCTGAAGCAGACTCCTCACTGACTGCGGAGCCCAATGGGGAGCTTGAGCTAACAACCCTAAGATCATGACCTGGGCTGAAACCAAGATTTGGACGTTTAACCAACTGTGCCACCCAGGTGCCCTGTAAAATTGGCTTTTTAAAAGATTGAGTTTCTGCATTTGCTTCTGGTAGATAACCTTTCTTGACAAAATAAGTTATTCTTAGATTTCTAAGGTATTTAAAACCATAAATATGCATCGATTTTTATTAAATTTGCAAAAATCCAGCTAATTCTATACCTGATACTCCAGTGGATCAAATCAGCAATGGAGTATCAGGTATAGCGGACTTAACTCAGATTTTGTCTCTACTTTTTGATCTGCTCATTATCAAGTTGTGAACTGAACAAAGCCTGGATTCAAATAAAGCCATTTTTATTTTTTAATTAATTTTTTAAAAGATTTTATTTATTTGACAGAGAGAGAGAGAGAGAGAGCATGAGCAGGGGGGAGGAGCAAGGGAAGAGGGAGAAGCAGACTCCCCGCTGAGCAGGGAAACCGATGTGGGGCTCGATCCCAGGACTCTGGGATCATGACCTGAGCTGAAGGCAGATGCTTAACTGACTGAGCCACCCAGGTGCCCTGAAAATAAGTTTTTAAAAAGTGAGCAGGTTGGGGGGCGGGGGGAAGGTAAGCAAGTTGACCAGAGGATATCTGCTTCATCCATGGGTCTCTGCAGAGCAAAAAATGTCTGTTGAATGTGATTTTGGCAATTTGAGGTCATTATGGAGAATTGATCTACCATTAGAAAACATCTTCTGCACACGTTTGTAGCAAACTCACTCACCCACAAAATGCAACTCCATATTTGGAGTCTGAATGTATTCATTCAAATCAAACAACCAAAACCAAAAATAAAACACAAAGTATACATTTTCCCTCAATCACAATTGGTTTTCAGAAAAGAATCTTCATGAACTTAAGTTTAAATAGTTAAAAAAAACTCAAACAATTTATAAAGAATCAACTGCATACAGTTAAAAGTTATTTCATATTTTATTTTCTAATTGTAATAGTTTGCATCCATTTTTTTTTTTTACAGAAGTCCAAATGATGGGACTTTTTTACATAAGTCCAAACCTCCAAATCAGTCAATACTAATTAGCTGTCATGAATCTATATAGTAAAAGGACTCATTAGACTTAAAAATGAAATATGACCAGAGCTATCAATAACTACAAACTTTCTTTAAAGAAATATAGAGTAGTTGGTATTTTGCAAAACATCCATCTTTAAGCAATTTAGAGACTTATTAGTCTTATGCTGAATTAAATGGGGGTGGTAACAATTATTTTAAATATTGTGTCAACATGAATATATGAATATAGATATTCTACAAGTTTCTTTTATTATAGGAACTAAAGACTGCAAGTGAAACAAATGGTAAATAGAGAATATAAAAGATGTGCATATTTGATTTTATACAGTCCTGGATACCCAGTGAAAAGTGGCAGACACTGCACTAGGTGCAATACACAGATGGAGACATAATTAATCCTCCCACCAATTCTGTAGGTACTATTCTCATCACCCCCATTCTTACAGGTAAGAAGCCTGAAATTCATACAAGTGAGAGAAGGTACCCATGGTCACCTGCAGGTTAAGGGCAGAGTGGGGGTTGGGGCACAGGCCTCCTGACCCCAGGGCCCATGCTCTCTTCACTCTATATCACACTGCCTCCTAAGTTCCCGGCAGCTGGGCGGAAGAGAAGACCCACTCCAATACTTTCCAGATTCCTTGGTTGTTCACTCTGTACCTGAGAAGTTATCTCAATGCAGCTGTAGTAAGACTTAATTAATATTTTGTTCTTTTTTGAGTAGGAAGAAATAAGCAAGGATAAAAAAAATGATAGTTTATGGTAAATCAAAAACACAAAAGTGGTGTGTAAAAGTTCACGGGAGTCCAAACAGCATAAATGAAACTTCCTTTTGCTAAGCAGGATAAAAATCTAAACATCTCCTACCAATATGAATCTTAATTGTTAGGATAGGTAACATAAAGAACCTTACTTTCATTTTGATACTCTGTCAAGCTACAGTTAATACTGGATATTTTAAAATCTGTAAACAATAAAGTATAAATCCAGATAGGTTTTTTTTTTTTTCCAGATAGGCATTTTTATTTCAAACATGCTTTTACCTAACTTGATTACTCTGTTGTTCTGAAGTCAGTACTGACAGTTTATATCTACTAAAGATGTTATTCACCATCCTATAATTTAGTATTTACACAAGATAGAGGAGATTAAGTTAAACTACAAGTCACAAGGAGTTTTGTAACCAATTATATCCACAGCCATGATTCTGTAGATGTGGTGAGTAAACCAATGGCCGTTTCTTAATAAAATAAAAGAATTTTCATCATGCATAGTTTACAGGATCCTTAAGAGGTAGTCTCTTAAGAGGCTGGATGTTCAAAGAAGATTCAACAGTCAAGCAATTAAATCTTGGCAAGTATTTTTTCACACAAATGCTTGGTTTGGTTGTTGAGCCACCTTAGTAATATAATTTATTTATACTCTAACTGGAAGTAGAATCAACACTGCATGAAAAATGCAAGCCCATCAAATTCATTAGTAATAATTACTATACCCGCTTAGCAGGAAGAACAATTATTCTTGGATTTCAAACATTTTATTTTCTTTCAGGGCATACGTTATAGCATCGTGTTATGGGAATCAAAGAATATAACCAAAAAAACCCCAAAGCCAAAAAAACTCAAAACAACAAAACACAAACAAAAACTCAACAAAACAACACGCATACACACACCAAAAAACAAACAAAAAACCAAAAAACACCAACTAAGGACCACTTCCATTTCTCATTTGAAATATAATCAATGAAACTATACAAATTTCACATTAAAGTTAGTAAAACAATCCCTCCAAAGAGTGTTGCGTATGACCTAGAACTTTACCATTTTATAATCATTATGATTTGAGATTTTCCAGGATGCAATGGCACTAGATTGAGCTCTTACTACCTAGGGCAAAGAAAAAAACTATCACTAACACCCACATGAATGGGGGCCATACTTGTAATTTTCAGACTCTTTAGACGAACCATATTTGTTAGAGGAGGTAAATAGAAAAACTAATGTGTGAGTTGTACCATCCCTACCATGAACTGTACCACAGATGCAGAGTTACAACATTCTTGGTAAAACAACATGGAAAAAGGATCTACATATACACCACAAATTTAGTAAAACACTTTTTGTACAGAAGCCTAAATATCCTAGGAAGTTTAGATTTTGATGAAGATAATCACTAAGTTGATTCTTCAAGGCTAGTTTCTTACAAGTCTTAAAAACCAGACCATGGTCTCAGATGCATTCCATCTAGGTAAGCGTTCAGAACTCCAGAGAATAAGAAACATGAATTCCCACTGTCTACTCATTTCTATTCTTTGATTTAATCAGGTTTTACAGTACCTCAGATTCTGATTCCAGAGTTTGCACACTTACGAATAAACATGAGATTAGAGAAGATTTGCTTATTTTTTGAAGCCACATAAAGGTTTATTTCCCTTTGTAGTACTTTTCATCATTGAAAACATCTCTGGAGACTGGTAAAATAAAAGCTTCACAACCTTATGATGGAACTCTTCTTTTAAAGTTGCATAAGATTTCAATGTGGCTAGTGAGGTCTAAATAGCCCAGCCCTTAATTTCATCTTAGTAGAGTTGAGAACAAAAACTAAGGGAAAATCCATATTCCCAATAATATACAAGCAAAACAAATCTTTACACACAATAAAATATATCCTAAACACAAAGTAAGGGTATAATATACTCTGCAGCATGACATCGTCTTTATTTCTCAGCTGTAGCTCTTCCATTTAGAAATGAGAAACCATCTTTTCAGTAAATTGTTATTCCCTTCTCTTTTTACAGCTTAGGGATAGTTTGAAAAAGGCTTAATTTGTACAGTTGTTAGGAAACTAAATTTTCATTTATACATAATTCAAGAGTTTATAAAGCACTCAAAATTGTAGCTTATATGTATACGATGTCTGAAATAAAATGACACTTTTAACAATATTTTTGTTCTTTAAAAATATTCTACATACATGCATATGATCAAAACAATCTTCCTGTTTGGGAAATTTCCTATGCACAGTAAGAAAAAAAACTGGACAACTACTGCAACGTTTCAATGTTAGGATGACTGGGTGCCACCTACTGTTCAATTCCTGTAACTACTAACCTTACAAATTAAAAATTGCTATTAAAACCTAGGTTCTAAAAGCTGCATTTTGGAAATGCTTTTTTGTTGATACATTTATAGTGGCAAAATAAGATCATGAAAAGAATGTACATGATATCAAAATTAGTACAAAAATAGCCACATGCTACTTAAATATGAAAAACCGATTTAATCATTTTTTACTTCAAATGCAGAGTTCAGCTTCCTTTAAATTGTATCAAAATCTCAAGGGAACATCGAAGTAACTAGAATATACAGAAAGTCACTGTACAGTCAACAGGCTAGTCAAAGTTAGGGCTTAATCATAATCCATAATGAGTGTAGGGCAAATGGTTTATTTAGAACATTGATTTACTTACGGGAAGTGGCCGAAGTAGGAAAGGCAGCAATGCATTTCCCCCCACTTTTTAAAAACAGATGTGGTCTTTTACCCATAAACTCTAATACATCAAAAGAACAAAGGGGGCTTAACTTTTCGAGAATTCAGCATTACCAGTTTTTAAAGAAATACCTTAGAAACAAATCAGTCTGCTTTAACACATTGCACTCATGCTAATGAAATTTTAATCTTCTTTAACAGGTCACAGCCAAAATCCAAATTGTTGGAACAATCTTCAGAGAAATTGGAATGTAAAATGTTGAATTCAATTTAGATCTGGAAGGGAAAAGAACATCAGATCAAACTAAAGAATTCTTATCTTCCAGCAGTCTACCACATAAGGGAGCCTTGCACACCCCAAGGCTATCTTTGAAGAGGAAATTCTATACACTGGGTTTTTCTCCATTAGTTTGTTGCCAGTAAATCTTTACAACCTCCTTCAGAATGCCATGCTATGCGAAATATTCTTAATAAAGTTTAGTACCTCTTCCCTTTTTTGTTAGTGACAAGAGATTTTTTATTTTGGGGTGGGAGCAGACAAACAGGAGTATTATCTGAGAACCAGATAGGTCTGGCAGTGACCAAATTCTCCTCTCAACCTGGTTATAGGAAAGAAGACTAGCATACCTATAAACCATCTGAAGAAATGTCTTGGAAAAGTAGGGTTCTCAGGTGATAAACAAGGCAATCCTTGCAAAATGTTCAAGATAACTCAAATTCCTTTAGTATCCACCATCTTTTACCATCTCTTTCCCTGCCAGCTTACTGGGTCCGTTCCAAGGAATCACTGGCGCAGATTCAGTTTTTTTCTTAGAAAATCTTAATCCTGTCTACATCCTCAACCTATCACCTCTATGTATTCAAATTCACATTCATATTCAAAAGTGTTCTCTGATTAGGTTCTTAATTTCCAGAAGAGACCTACCCCAGCTCTAAAAATGTTTGGATTGCCCCTTAATTTCCAACACAATTCCATGTCAGGTTCTGGTCACAGAATATAATCAATAAATCTACTGATACTATCAAAGTATCACTAACAATTCAGTCACAAGAATTCTGTGACTCAGGGTCTTTAGAGGGAGATACATTAAAAAAGAAGGACGTATTTATGTAAAAATTCATAAATGCATATATACACGGAGGATATGTACTCAAATCCTTAATTCACCCCGAGTATTCTAAATGGTCTGAAGATGCATCAAAATATAAGATGGGTTGATGGATGAATAAAGATATAGTTAGATATATGATAAATCAGGTAAAGAAATATTAATTATAGAACCCTGGTAGTGGGTATCACTTGTGATGCCTAACTCAGACTTCCCACAGATCAGCCTTTGTATTTCTGAAAGGCTCTGGGTCATGTTACACTTAGTCAGGAACAAACGCCCCAGATACACCAAAATTTCATTTTTGAATCAAACAAAACCTTAGCATAATTATTTTTAGATTTATACACACAGGTGGGTTCTCAACTATATTTTTATTTTAATGAGCTGAAAAAGAGCCCAAACTGGAGTTAATAACTTATAATACTACCCCAATTATTTAATAAATTTATATTACCAGAAACTAAGTATGAATTTCATTTAAATACTGTTAACTGCAAAAGGACATTTATTATTGTGAGCATCACTGTTTCACCTTTCAGAAAAATAATACATTTTCCAAAAACACACCAACTCCAAACCAAGAGTTTGCTAACAGTGCATATCCAATAGATAAAGTAACGTAACTGGCAAAAGGTCTCAACTTTTTAAAGATTTATTTTAGAAAGAGAGAGAAAGATCACACATGCAGGGGAGGGGCAGTGGGGGAGGCAGAGAGTCTTAAGCAGAATTGAGCGTGGAGGCCAACTCGGGGCTCGATCCCACACCCTCAGATCATGATCTGAGCTGAAATCAAGAGTTGGATACTCAACTGACTGAGCCACCCGGGCTCAAGTCATGATCTCAGGGTTGGGGATCGAGGCCCGCACATTGGGCTTCATGCTCAGGGCAGAGTCTGCTTGGGATTCTCTCTCTCCCTCTGTCCCCCTCCCACGTGCTCTCTCTAAAACAACTAAAAATCTTTTTTAAAAATGTTGTAATTCCAATGTTTCATATCAAGCTGTTCAAACAAGATTCTTCTAACATACCAGTATTTCAATTAAGGCATGTTTCTTTGAGAAAATCTTCTATTTCTTACAACTGTCTGCTAAATTCAGAAATAGCTATCTCTTAAGATACTTTTAAACATGTTATGATTCCAATGCCTAACATTCATATCACCAAAGCAAATACTGATCTTCTCTGGAAGAGATGTTGAAAAGATTATAGGAATTCTCAAAGTACAGCAGTTTGGCTAGTTGTCTTCTAAATAATACTGAGTATTTTAATTCATGGACAAGTCTTGAAATATACCCTAATTTAAGTATTCCACATTTTTAGCTTAAAGGAAGATAGGAGAAAAAGCTGATTTCTCTGTGGGTAATTCAGAAACAAAAGTTGGAAAATGCAAGATCCATCTACTCACATCATCGATGTCTTCATCATCATCTCCAATGTCATCAAACTGAATTTCATCATCATCTCCAGGACCAAATGTATCAGTTTCATTGATTTTAGCTAAAGAAACAGTAACAAATACACTCATATTACCAAGATGATATTAAAATGAGGAAGTGTGCACTAAATGTGGTCTGATATCAAATGTTGAAGTATAAATGACTCTTATGAGTCAAAGTTATACCAATACAAGTATAGTTGACGTATATATTATTTTCAAGCACACTGGAGCGCCTGGGTGGCTCAGTGGGTTAAGCCTCTGCCTTTGGCTCAGGTCATGATCTCAGGGTCCTGGGATCAAGCCCCACATCGGGCTCTCTGCTCAGCAGGGAGCCTGCTTCCCCTTCTCCCTCTGCCTGCCTCTCTCTGCCTACTTGTGATCTCTTTCTCTCTGTCAAATAAATAAATAAATATGTAAAAAAAAATTCAAGTGCACAACATGGTTGATTTGACAATTATATACACTACATTATGTTCACGAGAATAACCATAAGTACCATCTGTCACCAAAGTTATTACAATATTACTGACTATATTCCCCATATCGTACTTTTCAACCCCATGATTTTAGAACTGGTAGTTTGTACCTCTTAATCCCCTTTCTACCTACTTTCCCAACCCCCCAGCAACCACTGGTTATCTTCTCTATATTTGAGTCTACTTCTCTCTTGTTTGTTCATTTTTTTTTTTGTTTTTTAGATTTCACAAGTCTAAGTGAAATCATATGGTATTTGTCTCTCTGATTTATTTCACCTGGCATAATACCCTCTAGGTTCATTCATTTTACTACAAATGGCAAGATTTCATTTGCTTTTATGCCTGAGTAATACTCCAGTGTATGTGTGTATCAATTACATGTCCTTTATCCATTTATCTATCAGTGGACACTTGAGTTGCTTCCGTATCTTGGCTATTGTAAATAATGCTGCAATAAACATAGGGGTACATACACTTTTTCTAATAAGTGCTTTCGTTTTCTTTGGGTATATTATCCATTACTGAAATTACTGGATTGAATGGTATTTTAATGTTTAACTTTTTTTTTTAAAGATTTTTTCTTTATTTATGTGAGAGAGAAAGAATGAGAGAGAGAGCAAGAATGAGAGAGAGAGCATGAGAGGGGAGAAGGTCAGAGGGAGAAGCAGACTCTCTGCTGAGTGGAGAGCCCGATCTGGGACTCAATCCTGGGACTCCAGGATCATGACCTGAGCTGAAGGCAGTCGCTTAACTAACTGAGCCACCCAGGCGCCCACTTTTTTTTTTTTTAAAGATTTTATTTATTTACTTGACAGAGACAGCGAGAGAAGGAACACAAGCAGGGGGAGTGGGGGAGCGGGAGAGGGGAGAAGCAGGCTTCCTGCTGAGCAGGGAGCCTGATGTGGGGCTTGATTCCAAGACCCTGGGATCATGACCCGAGCTGAAGGCAAAAGCCCAACGACTGAACCACCCAGGTGCCCCTATGTTTAACTTTTTGAGGAACCTCCATACTGTTTTCCACTGTGGCTGTACCAGTTTGCATTCCTACTAAAAGTGCACAAGGGTTCCTTTTCCCCCCCATCTTCACCAAAACTTATTATTTCTTGTCTTTTTGATACTAGATATTCTGACTGGTAGGAGGGGATATCTCACTGTGGTTGTGATTTGCATTTCCCTGATGATTAATGATGCTAAGCATCTTTTCACAGGCCTACGGGCCATTTCTACATCTTCTGTGTAAAGTGTCTATTCAGGTCCTCTGTCCATTTTTAATTGGATTATTTGGGAGGATTTTTTAGGCATTCAGTTGTAGGAGGTTTTTTTTTTAAGATTTTATTTGGGGCACCCGGGTGGCTTAGTCAGCAATCTCTCCTCTGTGATCTCTCACTTTTGCTCTCAAATAAATAAAATATTTTAAAAAAATAAAATAAAAAAATAAAGATTTTATTTATTTATTTGAGAGAGAGAACACGCACGTGCACATGAGCACGGGGAGGGGCAGAGGCAGACTCACCTGCTGAGCAGGGAGCCTGACTTGGGGCTTGATCCCAAGACCCTGGGATCATGACCTGAGCCAAAGGTAGATGCTTAATCAACTGAGCCACCCAGGTGCCCCAAGCTGTAGGAGGTTTTTGTTTGTTTTACATATTTTGGATATTAATCATTTATTAGATATATCATTTGCAAGTATCTTCTCCCATTCAATAGGTTGCCACTTTGTTTTGTTGATTTCCTTCACAGTGCAAAAGCTTTTTGGGTTGACGTAGTCCCAACTATTTATTTCACAAAGGTATTTTTAGTAAAGCAGGCTCCAGTTACACAAATTCTGAAACCATTACAACTTCCAGCTATGCCTAAAACAATGGTTAGAGCACATGCTAACAACTTACAGATCACCAGACAGACTCATCAATCAGAAACTTGAGTCAGGGACGCCTTGGTGGCTCAGTGGGTTAGGCCTCTGCCTTCAGCTCAGGTCATGATCCCAGGGTCCTGGGATCGAGTCCCGCATCGGGCTCTCTGCTCAGCGGGGAGCCTGCTTTCCCCTCTCTCTCTGCCTGCCTCTCTGCCTACGTGTGATCTCTCTCACTCTCTCTCAATCTGTCAAATAAATAAATAAATAAATAAATAATCTTAAAAAAAAAAAAAAAAGAAAGAAAGAAAGAAAAACTTGAGTCAAATCATGATTACCCCCCCTAAGCAATGAAAATGAACTGGGAGGTGCTGGTTCTATTCCCTGATATACTAGCATTTCCTAGATTGAAAATGTCAAGTAAATAATTTCAGCTGGATTTTCATGCTTAAGTAAAATTACACTGTTTTCATAATAATATGTAAGAGAGCCCAAACAAAGAAAAAATACTATAAAACGGAACAAAAACACCAAATGAAAAAGGTAGGCTTACAAAATAGTATGTAAAGTACATTTCCCCTTTGGTGAGGTTACGAAGGACTTATTTTTGTTTTATTTAAGTTTTCCGCATATGAATGCATAACTTTTGAGGCGCCTGGTGGCTCAGTCAGTTATGTGTCAGCCTTTGGCTCAGGTCATGATCCCAGCATCCTGGGATGGACCCCCACATCAGGCTCTCTGCTCAGCAGGGAGTCTGCTTCTCCCTCTCCCCCTCCCCCCCCACTCATGCTTGCTCTCTCTCCCTCTCTGAAATAAATAAAATCTTAAAAATATATATATATAACTTTTGTATTGGTAACAGAGAAACGACGTTGGTTTTAAAAAATCCTACAGGATCCTATAATACTAGGATAAGAACTGGAAACCCACTTTATAAAAATCAACAACAGTACCTAACTACTATCCTTGCTTCACATTTAAAGTAGATGAACAATGACAATCTCTTGAGAAAGTTATTGTGAAATAAATACTGTAACAGTAAAGTATTCCTTTGATTGGTATTATGCAAGTTCAGAGTATAAAATGTAACTCCACACCAGAAAGTGTATTTATTAAGGACAGAATCCCAGTTACCTTTTTCTTAAGGTATCCAGTATTACGAAGCAGACATACTTAAAACGAACCACGTAAACACAAAAGTAAGTATGCAAAATTCTACCAAAATTCCTTCACCTAAATAACACCAAGTACTCACACCATATGACAGGTTAATAAAATAACTCAGACATTACCATGCTCTGGAAGCTCGCCATATGCCTTCAGACTTCTAGCTTCATCTGCATTGTATTTTAAAATTACATCGGCTTTATTATCCTGAAAAAGACAAGTAACTTTTAGAACCGATTATGCCAAAATATTATCCATTATTTCCCAAATTATTTTCAAACTGGATAAAAAATTAAATCTCACTGTGGTTACAATCTTTTTTTTTCACATTTTAAAGTTTTCTCCTACCCAGTGCACTTGCTGTCATGAGCACTGGGTGACATGGAAATGCTGAATGACTGTATTGTTAATTACACTGGAATTAAAATTTAAAAAAAAAAATAAGTATTAGGGGCACCTGGGTGGTTCAATCGGTTAAGCATCTGACTTCAGCTTGGGTCATGACCTCAGGGTCCTGGGATGGGGCCTCTCCATCTGGCTTCCTGCTCGGCAGGGAATCTGCTTGTTTCTTTCCCTCCCCTTCTGCCTCTCACCCTGCTTGTGCTCTTGCTCTCTCAAATAAATAAAATCTTTAAAAAAAAGTATCAAAACAAACAAAACTTTTAAAAAATAAAGTTTCCTCCCACCTTCTACAAAACGTCCTCAAGATTATATAGTATAAAGCTGCTTACATGCATAAATGAATAATGATCAACAAGCTTAAGGAAGATAGAGATCTCACTTTAAAAAGGGCAGAACTGTGCAAACCCAATCTTTTAAGTTTTTACTATTATCCTTTGATTAGAAGTCTTTTGAAATACAAAAATTCCCTGGGACCATAATTTACGGGATGATTAAACAATCTAAAAAAATTGAGACTGTGTAATGACCCAAGGAAATTAATGCCTTTCCATGAATCAGTGGTTCTTAGAATATGAACCGATTAGAATCTCCAGTGGAGCCTTTATATTTCCTGGAGATAGATTAGTAGAGGTGGAGTGAAGCTCATGAATTTGTATTTTTAAAAGCTCTTTTAAGTGTTTCTGATGCAAATGTCCCACTGAAAACTACTGTCATAGAATGTCCACACTTTCCCACTTGAAAAGAATCCGACTCAGGGGGCGCCTGGGTGGCTCAGTGGGTTAAAGCCTCTGCCTTCGGCTCAGGTCATGATCTCAGGGTCCTGGGATCGAGCCCCACATCGGGCTCTCTGCTCAGCGGGGAGCCTGCTTTCCCCTCTTCTCTGCCTGTCTCTCTGCCTACTTGTGATCTATCAATAAATAAATAAAATCTTAAAAAAAAAAAAAAAAGAATCTGACTCAGTTAAGGAAGTTAAGGAAGGAAAAAAGTGCTGAAGTTGATTGTTTCAACTTCAAAAAGTTCTTTGGACCTAAAAGCAGGTCCTAAGCGCTACAAAGAGCATCAGTGATGCAAAGGCAGTGTGATTCAAACCAGTACTTCTTGAACTGTACTGTTTATAGAAGTTCAAAGGTAAATTGTTAAAATGCATATTCCAATTTAGGAGGACTGGGGTGGGGTCCAAAAACCTGCATTTCTGACAAGTTCCCAAAACCCAGTGATGCCACTGGTCCTTGGACCACCCTTTAAGTGGCTGTCATTTTACAGTCAGAATGGTACATGTTTTCAAATCTTGGTTTCCTTATCCGTCAAACAGAGAACTATTCTTCCTACTTCTGGGGTTATTTTTAAGATCAAAAGAAGAAATTGGACATTAGGATGGTATTTTGTTGTTAGAGAGAGAGTGCACACTTGCAGGGCGGGGGTGGCGGCAAGACAGTGAGAATCTTAAGCAGGCTCCACACCCAGCAAGGAGCCCAACGCAGGGTGAAATCATGACCTGAGTCGAAATCAAGAGTTTGACGCTTAACCGACTGAGCCACCCAGGCATCCCAAGATCATATTAAAGCAGGCTTTTTTGTACCTCCGCATTATTCACATTTTGGGCTGGGTAATTCTCTGTTGTAGGGACTGTCCTGTGCAATGTAGGATATTTGGCATCACCCCTGGTCACTATCCATTATATGCCAACAACACTGCCTCCCCCAGTTGTGACAACCAGAAATGTCTCCAGACACTGCCTAATGGCCCCTGGAGGAAAAAATTCACTCACGGTTGAGAACCAATCATTTAAAATAAAGATTTTAATCCTTTATTCTAGAACATACATTTTAAAAAATCAAAGTAGGATCGAGGCTATAAAAACAGAAACATCACTCACAATGTGATTAAATATATGGTGATGAGTTCCAACAGGTAGAAAGCAAATGGACTACAGAGACCCACAAGGAGTAGTCTTCAAGTTGAGATTATGATGGGCAACTACCATTTTCTCCTCTAAGTGCTCATTCAAATTTAGAGCACATACTTCTATCATGGTTTGTACCGCAATTACTTGTGTGCCTGTCTTACTCTTTTTACTACCAGGCCATAAGCATTTTCTGGGATGGGAGCTTGACTCATTCAGGTGTATCCACTATGGTAACGGTTTCCAGATTTTTATTTCAACAAGTATGAATTAAAAAGAAAAGAAAAATTGCCACGGGAAGTCCAACTTAAGATTAAATTTGAATTTTAAGAAATAAGAACACGAACAAAACCACCACTACGTAACATCACTCATTCCAAAAGAGAACTTTTTAAATATCAAAAAAGGAAAAAAGGCCATTTAGCTTTATGAAAAATTCACACTGCCTGTTATTTTTTCCATAGTGAAAATGTGGACTCTACAAAACAGCCATTTGGACACCATGATGCCTAGGGTACCTAGCACAATACCTAAAAAACATAACTGACCCTTACAAAATGTTTGTTGACACAATGGTGAGCAGCATGCTGGGGTGGAACTGGTCAAATACAGTCATGACTGGAATTCTAAGCATTAATGGCTCACAAAACTCAACCAAGTGAACAAATGAGAAAAAAATATATATATATACATTTTTACCTGGTAGTCTCGAAGACCAACCAAAATAATGTCTGAAGTATTTATCCAAACCTATGAAAGAAAAGTCACTGCATGTCATATTTAAAAATAAAGAACCAAAGCAACATTGAGTCAGTCTTTCCATAAAACACTATTCACCCAACTGTGGGTGAAGTACCTATATTTAGAATTAGGAAAAAAATACTATAGTAAGCAGCTGAGCATGTTTCAAATCTTCTATAATTTGGGGTGTTAAAAAATAATCTTATTTAACTACCTGACAGTTTATTGATTCCAGAAGAATAATGATTAGATTAGAAATTAAGGAATTTTTAATAGTGAATTACTCCAAGTGGTTAGTTATCCATCCATTACATGTGAGAATACAAAGTTAGAAATGTACTTTTATCTCCTTCCCTCTCTTCGTTTCACCAACCCACATAACACAAAGCTGGCAAAACCCCTCTATAGTTTGGTAATGGGATTAAATAATTAACCATATAAAATCAGAGATGGAGGGACTTTTACCCAACTGCATTAATATATCTGCCTCAACACCCACTACGATGGGAAATTAATCATTCCTTTCCAAGGCAGCCCATTCAGGAAATTTAGTAACACTGTAACACTAACCGTAATTCATATTCAAATTTTCTTAACACTCTTTACAATTATTTCCCCCACCCTCAAACCAGAATCCAAACATGGGCCACCTACCCCATTTAACCATTAGGTCTCTTTCATCTCCATTCAACTGGAATAGTTTCCCCCTCCCCCTTTAAGGTCATTAACATTGTATTAAGAGCCAGGCCATTTGTTTTGTGGGTCTCCCTCAATGTGGATTTGTTGATTGTTTATTCATGATTAGATTCAGGTTAAACATTTTGAACAGAAAAAACATAGATGATGCAAATGTGTCTTTAAATGGAATCCATATAAAATTACCATCAAGGAGTTGGCTGTTTTATCATAGGCAAATCACTGTTCTACTGAATCTTTGGGGAACTTCCAAAAATGAGGTCCCTGACCCATAAAAACTATAGAGCCATTTCCCCCCTTAATCACAATTTTAAAGTAAAACAAATTTCCACACCTACCTTTTTTCTCAATTTCCCTCTGATGTGACATAACCTCTTTACACCATCAAAACACATCGCTTCTAATCGTCCATTTCCCAACATTTTGATTACTTGAGCATACTCTGGAGGAGGGAAAAGAAAAGTGTACAGGATACTGTTCAACTTTTCATAACAGCAACTTAAAAGTCCACACAAAACTGACTAGAACAGGGGCACCTGGGTGGCACGGTCTGTTGAGCGTCAGGATCTTGGTTTCAGAGATCAAGCTCTGTGTCGGGCTCCAAGCTCAGCAAGGAGTCTGCTGGAGTTTCTCTCTCCCTCTCCCCCTCCCCACTCTCTCTAAGTGGAATAGGTAAATCCAAAAAAAAAAAAAAATTTTTTTTTTTTTTTTTTTTTTGGAGTAAAACAAGGGCACCTGGGTGGTGCAGTCCAACTCTTGGTTTTGGCTCAGGTTGTGATCTCAGGGTTCTGGGATCAAGCCCCGCATCAGGGTCCATGCTCAGCCCAGAGTCTGCTTCAAATTCTCTCTCCCTCTCCCTCTGCCCCTCCTCCCTGCTCTAAGACAAATAAATAAATCGAAAACAAAACAAAACAGGTAGAACACATAGGTATATTGGTTAGGAATAAATATGTGTAGTAAAATAAATACTAGGGAGTAATAAACACTAAGCTAGTTAATGGCAGAGCCAGAATCTAGACTCCATAATGTCCTTTCTATAACAAGCTATCTCTGTTATCAGAAATGCTTTAATTCTATCCACTCATTTTGAGGAAGCAGAATGACTACTGTCTTCATAACTGTATGCTTTACTTTTGGAGACCAAGGCAGCACATGTCCCAAAATGTACATTACACCTCATCAATCTCTCACATTTGGATATGTCTCCCAAATTTGGATCTCCTTTCCCTCAGCTCCTTTAAAGGCTAATTTCAACAATTTGGCAAATACAAGTAGCTTACTGTTAGTTTTTTTTTTTTTTTAAGATTTTGAGAGAGAACAAGCATGAGAGAGTGAGAGAGAGAGAGAGAGAGCAGGCGCATGAGTGGGGGAGGGTCAGAGGAATGAGAGAGAAGCAGGCTCCCGGGTGAGCAGGGTACCTGATCATGACCTGAGCCAAAGGCAGACGCTTAATGACTGAGCCACCCAGGCGCCCCAGTAATGTCTTTGTTATATTAGAAGTCATCATTCTAAAGTTTTTGTAAAGCCAGAAAATGGTCTCAGGCAAAATGCCGAACTTTTGATCAAAACCCTTCCAAAAGGAAACCCAAGAAGCCACCTGGTTTTATTGCCATTTGGAAAACTAAGATAATGAGCATTAGCTTGCACATGGGCCTGTCTGTTCTGCTCTTGTCACTAAATGACAGAAGACCGGTGGCGGAGGTGGACGTTGCCTCAGAACCTTTAGCTCACTCAAGTTGTACATAAGACTGACCCCCAAAGAGAATACCCACTGGTTTTTAAGTTCACTGAGACCTAACTTTGAAAGGCTCAACTGTGGGGTTAACGTGCTGAAGTGACTTGCTCAGACTATACTGCACCTAGAGCCTCAACGTGGTGGGTCAATTCAAAGGCAGCCTCTCTTCCAGAGGGAGGAAAAAGTATGAAAAAAGTAGTGGTGATCACAATGAAGTCAACTGCTAACAGGGGCAAGCCTAAGGCTAAGAAACAAAAGGTCTTTTAGCCACAAAACATGCTTCATTTTTAGTGGCTTATATATACACGGCCGTAAATAAAATCCACCAAAGTTCTATATAAAAAGATAATCAAAAAAAGTTCTTTGTTAAAATATGCAGGAAATTGGGGCGCCTGGGTGGCTCAGTGGGTTAAAGCCTCTGCCTTCGGCTCAGGTCATGATCTCAGGGTCCTGAGATCGAGCCCCGCATCGGGCTCTCTGCTCAGCGGGGAGTCTGCTTCCCCCTCTCTCTCTGCCTGCCTCTCTGCCTACTTGTGATCTCTCTCTGTCAAATAAATAAATAAAATTAAAAAAAAATATGCAGGAAATTACTGGGATAACTGGAAAACTTCAAAAATAGATTATATGCTAGCTATATAATATATTCATGTTAAGTTATCTGAGTGTGATAAATTCTACTGTGATTATATAAGAGAATATTCTTCTTAAGAAACATAATGCAGCAGGTCAGGTAAAAGTATCATGTCTGTAACCAGCTTTAAAATGGTTCAAGAAAAATAAAAAATAAAAAAAATAAAAATGGTTCAAGAAACACATACACACACACACACGTGACGGGTTTAAGGGAGTACGAACACTGCAACTTTTCCAAAGGTTTGAAATTACTCAAAAATATGGGAAACTAGTGTTATCCATCTTTGTTTGGAAAAGTCAATTGTTCAGTTTCACTGTATTTTATATCCTGAAATTATATGCTAATGGCACTGGAGAAGTGAGGGAAAGGCCTCTAAGTCATCCCTCAAAAATCCACGGTCTAATGAAAATACTATGTAGTACCATTTACTATCAAAAAAGGTCTACTAGGGACGCCTGAGTGGCTCAGTCGGTTAGGCCGCTGCCTTCGGCTTGGGTCGTGATCCCGGGGTCCTGGGATCGAGTCCCGCATCAGGCTCCTTGCTCGGCGGGGAGCCTGGTTCTCTCTCTCTGCCTCTGCCTGCCACTCTGCCTGCTTGTGCCCTCTCTGACAAATAAATAAATAAAATCTTTCAAAAGAAAAAAACAAAAAAACAAAGAAAATATTAAAAAAAAAAAGGTCTACTAAATCGTGCCAATTGTTAACCTCAGCCTTTGAGACTTAGTTCCCTCTAAACTGTACAATTCATTCTTAGTTATGAGTGTTCGTGCAAAACAATGAAACCCAGGCATTTACAGAAATGCCTCCAATTCTCACTGCACACAGGATACCAGGGAATGATTAGAGGCACTCTAGAGAGGTGGGGAGGGCTGAGGAACAGAGAAGGGCAAAGAGGAGCACAGGATGTTAATTGCTCAGGGTTACGAATAGTTCTATCTTTCACGTTTAGATATTGAAATTCCATATTTAAAAAAAACTATTACTAAAAAAAAAAAACCTCACAGAAACGCTTACCTTGTCCATCCTCTTTGAACACCAGCTCTCTTTTTTCAGATTCATTCTCATTCTTACCTCTGCGTCTATTTTTACCTCCTTTACCTGATGGTTTTAAATAAAGAAAAAGATGTTAATTATCTGTACAACAGTATTAAAGAAATAAATGACTCACAACATGCCTTTAAAAAATCACTTAAACTTAAAAATTCACCTAATGTGGTCACATACTCATATTAAATTTACAATTTCCAATCATATCAAACACATCACTCCCCTACCCTTCTTGGAAATTCCTTTTGGGTTATTTCTGACATAAAATACAAACAAACCAAAAGAAGGTATTATATAAAATTAAATAGATCCCTGAGAATATCTGTGTTCAATGACCAAAGTTCCTGGACCATAATGACCACTTGGCTGAGTACCCTTCTCAGTGAACCTGTCCTACAGTGGCCCACAAGGGCCAGGGTGGGAGACATAACGGGTTACCAATAAATTTCTAAATGAATAAGCTCTCTCTTTTACCGGACCTCCCCATGAAAAGTCTGAGTTCAATCAAGTAGGATGACTTCGGGTGTCGGGTGGGGGGTAAAGTTATAGCTCCTGGAATGGGATATACCAATTTTGTGGTGGAGGAAAAAACAACTCCAGCTGCTTTGAGAGTTTTACCTTATACCTGTAGGAAAGATTCACTGAGCAAAGTATTTGAAGTTAAAAACACAAGGCACTAATTCCTGAACTTGGAAGCAACCAAGATGTCCTTCAGTAGGTGAATGAATAAACTGTGGTTTGACACAATGGAGTATTATTCAGCAATAAAAAGAAATGAGCTACTGAGTTCCCAAAAAAACATTAAAGAACCTTAAATGCAAACTGTTAAGGGAAAGAAGGAACCTATAAAGGCTGAATAGTATGATTCCAACCACGAAACATTTTGGAAAAGGCAAAACTATAGAGACAGTTAAAAAAAAAAAAAATCAGTAGTTGCCCTGAGTTGAGGAGAGGGCAGATGAGTATGTGGAACACAGAGGATTTTCAGGGCAGTTAAATTACTATTCTGGATGATACTGTAATGGTGGATACATGTCATTATACATTTGTCAAAACTCACACAATGTATAACAAAGAATGAACCCTAATGTAACCTATGGACTTGTTAGTAATAATGTACCTATACTGGCTCATGTAAGATGTTAACAACATGCTGGGGTAATAAGAGAATTCTAGTTTCTACCCATTTTCCTACAAATGTAACTAATCTAAAAAACAAAGTCTAGGGGCCCCTGGGTGGCTCAGTCAGTTAATGCCTGAGGCTGTCATGATCTCCAGGTCCTGGGATAGAGCCCCATGGTGCCCCCCCCCCAGCCCTGCCCTGGCTCATGCACACTCTCTTCAAATTAATAAAATCTTTAAAAAACAAAAACAAAAACAAAAACAAAAAACAAAGTCCATTAAAAAACAAAAAAAAAGCAGCTACCCTACAAACCCAGCAATTGCACTACTGGGTATTTACCCCAAAGATACAAATGTAGTGATCCGAAGGGGCACCTGCACCCCAATGTTTATAGCAGCAATGTCCACAATAGCCAAACTATGGAAAGAGCCCAGATGTCCATCTACAGATGCATGGATAAAGATGTGGTATACACACACACACACACACACACACACAATGGAATATTATGCAGCCATCAAAAAACTGAAATCTTGCCATTTGCAACTATGTGGATGGAACTAGAGGGTATTATGCTAAATGAAATTAAGTCAATCAGAGAATGAATTAGCATATGATCTCACTGATATGTGGAATTTGAGAAACAAGGCAGAGGATCATAGGGGAAGAGAGGGAAAAATGAAACAAGACAAAACCAGACAGGGAGACAAATCATAAGAGACTCTTAATCTCAGGAAACAAACTAAGGGTTGCTGGAGAGGAGAGGGGTAAGGGGGATGAGGTGGCTGGGCAATGGACATTGGGGAGGGTATGTGTTGTGGTGAGTGCTGGGTGTTGTGTAAGACTGATGAATCACTGACCTCTACCTCTGAAAGCAGTAATACATTATATGTTAATAATAATAATAAATAGTGGGATGTAGAAAAAAAATAAAAAGCAGGGTGCAAACAGGATGCAATCAGCAAAATCCAGACTGTGGGGCGATTCAACAAGACAATTTGTTTTCTTCAATAGATACATTATGAGGAGGGGAAAAGACCAGATGGATGGGGAACTTACAGATTTTTTTAAAGATTATTTATTTATTTGAAAGAGAGAAAGCATGAGAGAGAGCGTGCGCGCGCACACACAAGCAGGGGTGGGGGCAGAGGGAGAGGGAGAAGCAGACTGACCAGGGAGCCTGATACAAGACTCGATCCCAGGACCCTGGGATCATGACCTGTGCTGAAGGCAGACACAACCAACTGGGCCACGCAGGCACCCCACAGATTTCTTTAAAAGAGACTTAAAAGATTTGTCAACCAGTGGCAATGTGTAGACCAAATCTGGACTTTTTTTTTTTTTAAAGACTCTGCTGAGCAGAGAGCCTGATGAGGGGCTCAATCCCAGGACTCTGAGATTATGACCTGAGCCTAAGGCAGACGCTTAACAGACTAAGCCACTCAGGTGCCCCCCGAATCTGGATTCTGATTTGGTGTGGATGGTGCTGGTCAAATTTAGCTGTGAAGTGACTGTGTCTGGGGCCAGGAAGTGAGTACCTTATAAGGTTCATTATACTAGTCCACTTTTGTATATATTTAAAATTCTTTATAGTGTAAATTTAAAAATGAATATAGCAAGGTGAATAAGGGTATGAAGCTACCACCGGTGTAAATAAAGAAAAATGAAGGGGTACCTGGGTGGCTCAGTCAGTTAAGAGTCTGACTCTTGGTTTCAGCTCAGGTCATGATCTCAGGGTCCTGACATTGAGCAGCCCTGTGTCAGTGCGGAGCCTGCTTAAGAGTCCGTCGCAGGGCACCTGGATGGCTCAGTGTGTTAAAGCCTCTGCCTTCGGCTCAGGTCGTGATCTCAGGGTTCTGGGATCCAGCCCCGCATGGGGCTCTCTGTTCAGCGGGGAGCCTGCTTCCCCCTCTCCCTGCCTCTCTGCCTACTTGTGATCTCTCTCTGTCAAATAAATAAATTAAATTAAAAAAAAAAAAAGTCCTTCTCTCCCTCTGCCCCTCCCCACCCCCGCTTTTGTGCCTGCTCTCTCTCAAAAGAAAGCAAACTGCATATTCATATTTGCTTATATATACATAAAATACCTCTGGAAAGGCATATACAAAAAAAGTTAACAATGACTGCCTGTGAAAAGGGGAACTGGTTTACAATGGGACATGTTTAAGAAGAAGATTTCACTTTTCATACTTTTTGAAATTTGAATTGTAAATATACTTACTGTCCCAAAAAAAAAATACGTCAACAAAAATTGTACCATGCAACAGGCCTAGAGTAGCCAAAGAGGAAGAGACAAACAGGAGGAATATTTCTCAGATGGAAACAAGAGAATTATGACCAGATGTAGAGGGAGGGAGAAGTACCGGATGAAAGGAACTTTCACAAAAACCTCTCAGGATCTCAATTACAGACTGTAAAATGAAGGAGTTAGAACAGAAGATCCAAATACTTCTACATTCCTACATTCCTTCTACCACTTAGGATTCTAGAATTCTATCTATTGGTGTCCTTAAAAAACTGTAATTCTCCCCCTCCCCTTGTTTTTCACATTTTAAATGACACTAATGATCACCTCCCAACTCTTCTTTTTCTGACTTTTAAAGGGCCACTTGCACTATTCTTGACTTTTACCAGCCAACCGCCACCCCATTATGCCTATTCCTCTGGAGCTTCATTAATTCCAAATTCCCACATTCTGTTAACCCACTTTCTAAGGAAATTAATTTTTCTCTCCCCTATCACTTCTAAGCTAGTAGTTTTACATCTACGCCCACTATTTCAACCAAGCATTGGTCTCCTATTTCTAATGGCTCCAATGAATGGGTTACTGTCCTCTCAAGCTCAATTTTATTCAAAACGGTTTTTGTTTTGTTTTGTTTTGTTTTACAAAGCTGGTCCTAAATCAACACCCTTGTTTCTGTTAGTGGCAACATGACCACCTTAAAGAATATGTATCTCTTAACCTATGAACACACCAATCTACTTAATACTTCTCTTCCACTATCTTACACTTTAATCCAAGTAGACTTCTCACTGTCCCAGTAACTCACCCTTAACAAGCCTGTGCCTATGAGATAGGTACTATTTTGTCTTCATTTCCCAAGAGATAATAATCTTTGAAAGGTTAAATGACTTATCCAAGGCTATATCATAAGAAATGAGATCTGGGATTTGAAGTGAGCAGTAAGACACCACCCCAGTGAACTATACTCTTAGTCACTATACAATAAAGCCACCCATTTACTTGTCACAATCACTCTATGAAGTAATAGGTCATTTATCCCCAGGTTACCAGGGAGTTCATTGAAGCTCAGAGAATTAACTCACTTTACATATTTCAGTGTGGGGGGGGGTGAACAGATTCAAAACTAATCTTTGTTGTTGTTGTTGTTCCTGGCCCTAACATTAGGGTCTCTCTCCACAGCATTCTGTTCCCATTCCAGAACCTAAAACCACACTGGTGCCCATTTTCAAAACGTGGGAGAAAGGCTGTAAGTGGTAGTGATACTAAAGAACTCATGGGAAGAACCTGGAAGCAGCAGAAGATTCAAAGCCCAAACAGAATAAAGAACGTGCATCAGGCCACTGCAAAGACAGACACTTAACTTCCAGAATCAAGTGCATCTTATCTGTCCTGGGGGCAGTCTCACAATGCTCTGTACTATTGTCAGGTGGGCCTCTATAATTTCCTGACCCACCCAGAGTCCTTAGAGTTCAGTATGTGAGGCATTCTTAGGGGACACTAAAACAGATTTCCCAGAAAAAGTATCTTCTCCAAGCCATTCATGCCAGATCTTCAAATCAGAGTGAAAGCTCCATTAGGGCGAGGATCCTACCAGCTTTATTTACTGAGTTACACACCTGAGTCGGGCAATTCTTTGAATCAGTCAAGAGTAGTCTATACATTCCTAAAGGAGTGGCGATTTTAAAAGTAAAGGTAGTAACTTCCTCAAAGTGTGGGAGCACCTTACCCCAAATACTCTTCTTGAGTGGACCAAAAGATACCCTTTTTTCTGAGGTAGTAAGCTAAAAATATCTAGAGGATTCTAAAGGAAATAAGCTGGTAAGAATGAGTCCAAGGCAAAAGTCATTCAACACACAGTTTGTGGCAATTTATATCTTTGTGAAACCATCACTAAAATTATATTCACAGGGCTTCTGGCTTTTTCAATGAAAACAAACAAACAAACAAACATGAATTTAATTCTACTTTAGTAAACCTCATCTCATAAAATCCAGGGGTTGTGGAAAGCATTAACATAACAGATTGATTTTACAAGTACTGAAATGATAAACAACAAATTCAGAATGGTGACTACCTCCAAAAATAGAGGAAGACAGGGGAAAGGGGATTGCAGAGGGGGACACAAAGGGCTTTAAATGATTCTGTGCTTTAATTTTCAAGTTCAGAATAATAGACTCCCAGGTGTTCACTGTATTATCTATATTTTTTGTATGCTTCAAATATTTTTTATAGAAGAACGATCCACTGCTTGCCAATTTACCAGAATTAACCATACCCTTATCACTCCCTTCTCTATTTTACTGCCATGTAATGGAATAGAACCTTAAAAGAGGCTAGTGAACTAGATGTAATTTAACGTAGAAGTCCTATTCCCTGGGAACCAAAGGGGAACCTATTATTCATCTGAGAGTGGAGTCAACCAAAAGGAAGGTGACTTAATCCAACAAATATTTATTGAGCATCTACTAAGTGTCGAGTGCTAGCAATTCAATGTGATTAAGACAAATATCATTACTGCCCATTAGAACTTAGAGTTTAGTGAGGGAATTAGAAATTTTATCACTAGAAATAAAGGTAAGAATAAGATACTTACTGAGGTGATCCAATTATCATCTAAAAGGAATTAAGGATTGGACAGGTTACAAAAAAACTGACTTTTAGAACTCTATTTCACCCAGAATAATTAGCAGTAAAATGCTACAAAAAGGACCTGCAAGTTAGATTTCTGAGGACAGTGGTGGAGTGCCTTAAGGGAACTGCACCAAATCTTGCAAAGAACCGCAACCAAGTAACCCAAGGGATAAAATGAGTAGCGATAGCTACAAAGAGAACAGAAGTAGGCATGGGTCAGAGCAGGGGTCTCAAGGATGAATAACCAAAGGAAACTTCCTGTGGGTTGTGTAATATGCTCCTCTCCTGAAGGAAATACAATGTTTCCCTGTTTCCACTGACACAATTACCTTAAGAAATATTTATAAAGATACAATTTCCTTGGGAAATTATAAAGATACTTAAAAGCTAGAAATCCCCATAAGTGTAGAAAAAGGATAATTTCTTTAGGACTCCTCTGCTTTTAGATAAATTACTTTCCATTTTGGAAATTCCAAATACATTTATCTTCGCGACAAATAATTTGTGGACGTTTAGCCTCAAAATGGAGGGAACTTAAAAAATTAAAAGGTCTTTACTCCCACCACTTACATACAAGATATGAGGCAAAAGTAGAAAACTTGGTTAAATATGGAACAAGTGTTCTGGGGTTAAAAAAAAAAAAAAGTTAAACCCGTAAAGGATGGGGAAGAGTAAATCTCTAGAAATGAACCTTAAATAAGTAAATATATATCAAAAAAAAAAAGTAAATATATATCAAGGTTTCGTCCACTATTTACAAGGGAGAGGGAGTAGTCTCAACAATACTCAACAACTGTCCATAAAGAAACCCACACAGAAGTACCTGGTCACTAAAGCAGGCATTACCCTTTTAAAGTTAAGAACTGCTTTCAGGGCTTAACTCTTTGCCCAGGAAGCCAAAGGCACTCATTTGCGAAACCCGGGCCGCCTCAGGGAGGTCTCCCCCACAGGTCCATAACGCGCCGCGGTCAGTCTGGCGCGAATCGGGAGCAAAAGCCCACATTCTCCCGCAGGAGGCCCTACAAAAATGGCGTCGGCTCCACCCCAATGTGATCAAACTGGAAGAGAGTAGTAACTTCTCCGCTCCTCTCCCAATCCCCAAACCGGGAGCGTATCGTGCCGCCGTGTGCAGGTACAGCGGAGTGGAAGGTCACTGCGGCCTGGGCAACTCGGAGGCCGCGGGCTCTGCCGGAGAGACCGGGTCGAGCGGAGTCGTGGTCCCGGGGTCCAGGCGGCATTACCTTTATTCTTGGGCATGGCGGTGACGGAAGCCTCCCGGCGTTTCCGACTCCTATCCTGGGGGTGGCGGCGGCGGGAGCGGCGACTCCTCCGAGGGGCCCCAGGGGCGACGCGTGGGACCGCGCGGTACCAAGCAGGGAAAAGAGGCCGGGTCGCGTGCGCGGGAGAGTCTCGCGACCGAGTTCTTCCGAGATCCGCCTGCGCCCACGTTCAGCCGCAGCAAATGGCGTCGCGGCTGCTTGCGTCTCTTTTCCCCGCCTCCCAACGCCGGCTGGCCCGCCCACCCCTCCCTGGCCCTACGGCGCAGGCGTGGCCAAATGACACCCCACCCCTAGTCCCCCGCCACGCCCGCGCGCCCGCCCGCCATTGTTAGAGAGGATGGTGACGCGCTTTTGAAGCGTTCACGGTAGTTCGCAGGAACAGAGGGGGGGCGGGACCGTGAGCCAGGAGGAGAAGGAGTTAGGGGGAGTGGGCGGGGCCCAGGCGTCATAATAAAGGACGGATTCAGGTGGCGCCCGCTGCTGGCTGACATCAGACCTCTCTGCTGCTTTGTGACAAGCCGCGTCTTGGGAGTTGCACTGCTGCTGACTCATTAACTAATCTTACAGCTCGTTTTAGCTAGGCCCTTTCACCTGCCCAACGTGGTCGGGAGACTGAGGGGAAGGGCAAGGCTCTCCGGTCAAATCCATTACCAAGGCATAATATTTGCATGACATTTGTTATTACTTTATAATAAAGACTACATCTGAGCTGAACTGTGCCCTCCCAAAATTCATATGTTGAATTCTTAACCCCTAACATCTCAGAATGTGATCGTATTTAGAAATAGGGTCTTTAGGGGCACCTCGAGTAGCTCAGTTAAGCATCTGCTTTTGGCGCAGGTCTTGATCCCACGGTCTAGGATGGAGCGCTACTTAAGTCTCCCTGCTCAGCGGGAGTCTGCTTCTCTCTCCCCCGACCCCTCGTGTGTGCTCTCTCTCTCTCTCAAATAAATAAAACAGTCTTTTAAGAATTAAAAAAGAAAAAAGTAGGCTCTTTAAAGAGGTAATTAAGTTGAAATGAGTTCATTACGGTGGGCCCGAATGCAATATTGACTGGCGTCTTTATAAGAAGAGGAAGTTAAGACGCAGGCACAGAGGGGAACACTGTGTGAACAAGAACGTGTCTGCCTTTACAAGCCAAAGAGAGAATCCTCAGAAGAACCCAACACTGCAGACCTCTTGATCTCAGACTTCCAGCCTCTGACACTGTGAGAAAATTAATTATTGCTGTTTAAGCCACTCAGTTTGTGGTATTTTGTTATAGCAATCCCAGCCAACTTATACAGCTGACTCTACGGGACATATAGCTTCACTTTTAAGTAAACTTACTTTATTTTTTTTTTAAGATTTTACTTATTTATTTGAGAGAGAGAGCATAAACAGGAGGAGCGGCAAGCAGAGGGAAAGGAAGAAGCAAGCAGGCTTCCCACTGAGCAGGGAGCCTGATGCAGTGCTCTATCCCAGGACCCTGAGATCATGACCTGAGCCAAAGTCAGCTTAACCGACTGAGCCACCCAGGTGCCCCAGTGAACTTATTTTAAATAAATCACTTTTCTGAAAACATTAGGGGGTCAGCATTATCTTTCCAGGGAAATGGACATACCTAAGTGGCAGAGAAATAAAGCACAATTGTTGAAAACAGTGGTTTTATACCAGAGACATCTGACGGTCTCTGGAGATATTTCTAGTTGTCACAGCTGGGAAGGAAGGATAATGCTGCTGGCACCTAGTGGACAGAGACCAGGTATGCTGGTAAACATCCTACAGTGCACAGTACAGACCCCCTCCACCCGCAACAAAGCATTATCCAGACAAAAACACTAAAAGAGCTGAGGATGAGAAACCAATGACAGGCATTTCTTAGACAGAAACTGAAAGACAATGGGGACTTAAAGTTCTGGGTTTCTCTTTCCATTCGCAATAATTTGCAATATTCACATTGAGGATGAAGAATATCTATGAAATTTATTCAAATTTTGCTTTGAGGCCAAATGATTGTGAACTTGGGCTTTGAAGTTAGAGAGAGCTGGGCTCAAATTCAGCTCTGCAGCAACTTATTACTCTATAACTATGGACAAGTTACTTAACCTATTTATAAGTCTCAGTTACCGGAGTGCCTGGGTGGCTCTGCCTCCCAGGGTTAAGCCTCTGCCTTCAGCTCAGGTCATGATCCTACGGTCCTGGGATCGAGCCCCACATCGGGCTCCCTGCTCAGTGGAGAGCCTGCTTCTCCCTCTCCCTCTGCCTGTCGCTCTGCCTACTTGTGCTCTCTCTCTATCTCTCTGTCAAATAAATAAATAAAAATCTTTAAGATAAAAAAAATAAGTCTCAGTTACCTCAGCTGTAAATTGGGTATAGGAATAATACTTACCATATTGGGTCATTGTGAGAATTAAATTGATATAATGCATTCAGTGTTTAGCAGTTGTGCCTAGAGCCTGACAAGTAATCAGTCAGACTCCAAGTGTCTGAAGTTCAAATATTTAAAAACCAAAAGTCTCTGCTAATTACTCAGTATAAAACCCCAAAGGAGAAAAAAAAAATCAGGCTTCGTTTGTCTATCATAGGATGGTTCTCACATTTGACTGACCGTCAGAATCACTTGGAAAGAGGTGAGTCATGGGGACATCTGAGGGAAATGACTACCAGGCAGAGCATAAAGACCCGGAGCGGGAGCATGCTTAGCGTGATGTGAAATGTTGGAGCTCAGGAGTGAATGGTCAAGGAAAAATTCTTGAGAGGTCTTCCGTGCAAAAAGGGCGGTTTTATTAAAGCATGGGAACAGGACCTGTGGGTAGAAAGAGCTGCACTGGGGTTGTGAGGAATAGCTGATTATATACTTTCAAGTTGGGAGGGGGTTAAGAATAGCATAAGTCAGCAAGGTTTCCAGGACCTTGAGGGGCTAGCTGTTGTTAGGAAAAGGTCATTTACCACTATCTAGTAAAACCTTAGTCATGAGACCCTTAAGAGGTATATCAGTAGGCCTTATGTTTGGAGGATGATTGCTAACATATATCTAGGTGGGGGTGGGTAGAGAAAAAGGAAGTTTCCAAAGGGATTTTTGCAAGGATCCTAGAGGTGTGGTTAATGTCAAGCTAAGGTTGCCTTTTGCCTTTAGCAAAGTTTTCAAATTGAGGTAGTTGAGCTCCTGAAGGAAGGTCGCTCTGCTTGTCTCAAGTACATGTCAGTAGGCTGTAAATTATAAGGAAGTTTACATTTTTTTCATTTGCCTTTGTTCTCCACATCAGGCATATTCAAGAAATAGCAAGAAGGCCAATGTGGCTAGAACGCAGTAAGCCAGGGGGAGTTTGGGCAGATGAAGTTGGAGAGGTAAAGGGGACCAAATCACTTGTTATAATCCTTGGTAGGTTTTCAACAGATCATTTCAGCTTCTGTATTAAGAATAGATTGTAGAGGGGCAAGGGAAGAAACATACCATGCAGGACGCTACTGCAATTGTCCAAGCAAGAGACAGTGGTGACTTGGACTAGGATATAAGGTTTCTTTGTGACATGATGACAATGTTCTAAAATTAGATTATGATAATGGTTACATGACTCTGTAAACATACTAAAAGACAATGACTTATAGTCTTTAAATGGGTGAACTTTATGGTATGTAAATTATATCAATAAAGCTGTTAAAAAAAAGAACTGGGAAAATAGATGACCAAGGAAAAATGAAAGAATTGACTGACAAATGGTACTGAGAGCTTAGTTGAGATTAGAAAACATAAACTTGCAGTGGTAGCAATTTGCATAATTGTATTTTTTTCCCCAACATATCAGTTACTGCTAAGTGGGTACAATACAAAGGCAAGGATGTAAGGAAGTTCAGGGTGCTTCTGAGGTAGAAGTTCAGGTGATCAAACTATAGGGCCATAAGGTTCAGCCTGGTAGCAGAAGAGCTAAAAAATGAGGATTGCCAGGGCAGCTGGGTGACTTAGTCGGTTAAGCATCCAGCTCTTGATTTTGGCTTGGGTCATGATTTCAGGGTTGTGAGATTGAGCCCTGTGTTGAGCCCTGCATCAGGTGTGGAGCCTGCTTAAGATTCTCTGTCTCCCTCTGAGGCCACCCTGCTCTAAATACAAATAAATAAATAATAATAAAAGGGTCACCAAAATAAAAAAAAAAGAAAGAAAAAAAGAATGAGGACTGTGGGTGGAAGGGTTGGGAGAAACCAAAGGGATAAAATTCAAATTCCTTAATATGACTTATTTCTGATGGTCTGGCCCCTATCTCTTGAAACTGATGTCTTGATTCTTATGTTTTAAATTCCATTCAGACAGAACTTTTTATTTTCTTGAGTGCCTCTTTCTCTGTACATTCTATTCTCTACCCTTCCTTCCCCTTTTAGGTTGCAGCATAATCATTGTTTTCTTAGAAGGCCTACCCTGCCCTGCCCCTTAGGCAACTCTGCTATATATTCCTATAGCATCCTGCACTTTCTTTACCTAATTTTGCTAGTGTCAATCAATTCTATCAATTTAGGGTGGATTAATAAAATTTAATATCTGGATCTACAAAGCTGCAGAAGAATGATCATGGCAAAAATTGCTGCTCCATGTTGGCTTGTCTGAGGAACCAGATGTTTTTCTAGATAACCGTGGTAGGCTGGCTAATGGACCCCAAAAATGTCCATGTCCTAATCCCTGGACCCTGTGAATATATTATCCTACATGGCAGAAGGAATTAAGATTGCAGATGCAATTAATGTTGCTAGTCAGTTGACGGTTGAGATGGGGAGAGTATCCTGGATTACCTGAGTGGGCCAATCACATGAGTTTTTAAGAGTGGAAGAAAAGGTCGAAGAGAGGAGTCAGATTCGTGTGAAGAGGACTCTACCCACTGTTGCTAGTTTTGAAGATGGAGGAAGGGGGCCATGATGCAAGGAATGCAGCTAGCCTTCAGAAACTGGAAAAGGCAAGGAAACAATTCTCTCCTAGAGCTTCCAGAAAGGAATTCAGCCTGTCCAACAAAATCCAACACCTTGGCCTTAGCCCAGTGAGACCCATATTGGACTTCTCACCTACAGAACTGTGAGAATAAATTTGTATTGTTTTAAGCTGCCAAGTTTACATGCTGCTGTTACAGCAGCAGAAAATAAGTACAGTAAGAGTCCTATGTTGCCTCTGTATAATACCAAGTAGACCTTGAAGCTCTCCATCTTAACCTGAATACCCAAATTAATCCAAGTGGATAGTCCCTAAACTGTTTTGGGCTGAATTGTGTCTCCCACCAAATTTATATGTTGAAGGCTTTACCCCTAATACCCTGGAGTTAAGGTCTTTAAAGAGGTAACTGAGTTAAAATGAGACTGTTAAGGTGATTAGGGTGAGACCCTAATGCCATATGACTTGTATCCCTGTAAGAGGAAGAGACAGAAGGGACGGAATGACCACTTGAAGAAGCAGCAAGAGGTGGGCCATCTGCAAGCCAAGGAAAGAGGCCTCAGAAGAACCCAACCCTGCCAGCACCTTGATCTTGACTTCCAGACTCCAGAACTATAAGAAAATAGGTTTCTGTCGTTGAAGCCACCCAGTCTGTGGTATTTTGTTATGGCAGCCTGAAATGAATAAATACACCATCATAATATAAAACTACTAAAAATGTCAACGGGGAAGGAAAGGGCTAACTGTAGGCCTATAGCCCATTCCCTCTCTACCAGGAATCAATGACCTCAAATTTCCTTAAATATGCCAATGATATTAGCAGAAAGAAAACAAAAAATCCTTATCTCTAAAATGCTTTTAGCAAGATACTTTTTGTCTATAGAAATGGCTTATTGTAAAACATGGAATTTATGGATTGAAGAAGCATGGTTGGCTGGAGAATGGGGGCTCATCATTTGTTTAATCAATGAGGTATAAAAAGGGGACGTTGCAAAACCAAATGACTCCCTTTGTTTAAGCAGTGTCTCCACATTGCTGGGAAGGAAACTTGTCCTTTAATTCTGAGTCCAAAATGTACCATAACGAGGAAGAGAAAGGGTATTTTGGGGCTAAGTATGATAATTTTGGACTTCTCGAAGAACAGATTATTTCACCTGTGCCTGGTGATCACTCTGTATCCTTTGAATCATTAATCACATTTGGTATTGGGTTAAGATCTATGACTCATGTATCTGATGTGACTCTCTTTTGGCTAACCCTTTGCATACAAAAATTATCTTGCACTTCTTATTAACTCAGAAATATTCGTTTTAAGTTCTATCAATCCAGTTTGATAGATTTATACTTTGGATAGAATTTGACATTATGAAGGATTATCATATAATTAAAATAACCTGATAAATGACATACATCCACTTATTTGAAACTTTATTATATAAATTTTCATTTCTTTTAAAGATTACAAAACCTGTTTTGTGACAGGAATACGAGCAATATTGTTCCAGGATTATTCACGGATACATCTGAAAGAGCTTAGAGTACACATTAATAGTATGATTTGAAAACTTCCCAGATTAAACTCTTAAGTAAAACAATTTAAAGTATTCAGTGATAACTAATCCTTTACAAGCATTTCATAATTATGGCAGCAGTGCCAAGCATCTGATGCGATTTAACCACCAAGAAAAGGTACAATACATAGGAACTCATGATACAGTACCTTGGGCTTCTGGCATGCCTTACTAGAGAGAAACTAGTATAAAGTAAGATCATGTATAATAGTAGAAAAATATTTGTGATTTTTTTCTTTTTTAAAAACTGTTTTAAGTAGTTGCCCACCCCATTCCCACCCAAGGCCAAAAATGCAAAATAATTACATCCCTTAGGTGTATACCTTCCCTTTTGCTTAGGGTAAAAGTTAAGATAAACCTAATACATGTACATAATTTTAAGAATTAAAAACTCATTGCCCATAATTATTAAGGATGCTAAGGAATGGCAACTAAAAAAAAGCTTCAGATGATAAACTACACTTAGAGATACACAAACCAAAACCTTTATCCTTATGCCCTTGCTTTGTATTTAAAAGTTCTACTTTACATACTTGTTTGAAAAACTCAATATACAGTTCATTCAGTACTATAGTGATACTAGGAGTAAAGATTTTCACTTCCATTAGATATTGAACTAATCTACTTAGACAGACTATTACAGAGACTCTCTTCTCATATATGTTTACACACATTGTACTCAAATGGTATGTGCTCTAGAAGAGGTTTTCTTGAGGTTTGCATCTCTGAACTTAGTCTCTAAATTTTCCTTTCCACTAATCTCTATTCAATGTCATATACTTTGCTAGTTGCTCTGGGAGAAGTCATGGACATTTAAACAGCTTATCATGCACTTCAACGTTATATGGCAAAATAATGAGGAAAGTGCCTTAAGAGGTAGGAAGTAGACTCTCATCCCAACCCTTGGTATGCCCTGTTATGAACAGTTAAAAGACTAGAATCAAAGTGGTAAATGTGAGACTGATAGTAATACAAGGCTTAAGAAAATTCAGTTGACTTAATTACTAGAATTCTTTGAGAACACTCAGTCACACTGGAACGAGTTACAAGTCACTTGACCACACAAAATACAGCAGTGTCAGAAGTACATAAAGCACACTGTAGATACAAATTCTTCTTGGCCATCCATATTTAGGTATTATCATTCTGTAGATTCTTCACTAGAAAAAGTGGTTAAGCATGGCTCTGTAGAATACCACAGTCCCAAGAAATCAAATTTCATTCCTTCATTAATTGGTCTCCACCAATGGTCACTTGGGGAAACCAGCAAAATGTAAGCAATCTGGAGGCGAGAAGAGGACTATTTTCACTAATTGAAATATAAATAGTGAGTTAACTCAACTTATCTGTGAATTAAATAAAACTCAATGTATACATCTAGTTTGTGAGTCACATGAAGCTGGACCTTTCAGAGGGACAGAACTCTAGGACTAGATCGGAACCTCTTGGTTTAAGCACCAAGGGTCAACCATGGAACCCATCATATTTCTTAAGCATAGAAAACAGACCTTTTCTAACTCTTTACATTTCTGAGATACCTGTCCTAATGCATTCACAAATCTCATAAATGCTCGATATCACCATGAGAATTTTCTCTATAAAATATGGTAAAGCAAGCTGAAAATTTTTCAGTCATTTATAAAGGCTGGGAAGTAGAGACTATCAAAGCCATGTTGAGATATGTATTGCTGACTTCCATGGTGATTAAGTACATCTGTACAAAGGCTTCCAAATCTTGAAAGGTTTTCTGCTCTCATCCCAAGCTGAACCCACCCCAGTCCCTTTCTAACCCAATCCATTCTGCTTACTCATGAAGCCTTTGCACCCCTCTCCCTCTTCAAATCTTTCCTGGGCTGAGGGTGCAGGGCACAGCAAACAGGCCAACCCCACCTCCCATAATGTCCCCACTTCTTAAAATTAGGTGGGAAATGGTTGATCCAAACCCATACTTTGCTGCCTACCACATGTGAAATGTGAATCTCTACTGCATACACACCACACCCCCTCCAGACCCTAAGTGACTTTTTCCCACACATCAGCCTTGCAGCATCTTGATTCTGTGCCTTATCAAAATCATTACATTTTTGGACTTTTGGTGTTGCTTGTGAATAAATGAATCTGTATCAGATCTGTTAAAGTTAAAGGTCTACTGTACTTAGGAAAAAAGACATCTCTATAAATTAGAAGGAGCTGAAATGACTTACATAAAAAATTAAAAGGACAAAAACTTACCTTCACATCATCACTTGAAAGGGAAGATACAAAACACGTGGTAATGTAATCCATATTTTTCAGCATATGCTTGGAAAAGTTAAATGCAATCTACCATTCTAGATATTATTTTGGATTATAGGCTAAGAGGAAGTTTGTAAAAGTGGCCTGATGGTTTAGTTCCTTTTTTCACACTGAAATAATCTTTAAGACGGAACTAAAACCTTCTGGGAGAAGCCCTGGTGACTAGGAGAACTGGTGAAGGGCCCGGAGGAACTGGACTCAGTAATTAATGGAAAGGTAAACCCAGGGCAAGCATTACATTTAGAGCACAATTGTTGGCCAAGTCTGTCTGCTGTAAATGAAAGGCAATAGGAACACCAGGATCACAGATGAAATAAATCAAGCTCACAAACGGCATTTTAGGCAAAAGCCTTCAGTTTTGTGAACATATATATGACTTGCTTTTCTCCGATAAAACTGGCAGCTGAGGTAGGCAAAGAAGGCATTATCTTTGAAAGCAATAAACTTGCCATTCACCTACCAGTGGAGTATTGTCCTACGAAATACATATATTTTTTTTTTAACAGCTCTGCTCCTGGTTGGGTGATAATATGAAGGGAAGGTAGCATCGTGTTATGAGGGAAAAAACTGAATAAGAAGTTAAGGATTCTGGTCTTTGCTTTGGGTCCAAGTTACTTTACATGCAATATGAGAAAGTTGGACTAGATAATTTATAAGGATTTACACATTTACTTCTGGTTCTAAGACTATGATGGACAACACACCTAAGCAATTATGGAATAGCATCAGTGTCCAAAAGTTGAAAATATGTCTTTTTTTTTTTTTTGCCCAGAGTTACACTAACATTTTAAAAGCAACAAGAATTTGGGATGGTTGTGGTTTGAAACACTGAAGAGAGAGAGAGAGAGAAAGAAAGAAAAAAAGTTTTCTTTCCAGGCAATGGGAAGCAGTTTTTGATAGTTAGCATTTATATACTCAAGAATTTTAAAAAACTTTCTCCATCTAGATCTTCTGAATCCCTCTTCCTGTACATTTTTTAATTTAGAAGATAAATTTACATTTGATTTCTATGCAATAATCATTTTGTGTCACCTAAGCAAAATGAATGTTTAGATTTTCCCTTTCTCTTTAGCTGTACAGAGGAGAACTTAAAGAATAATAAGTGGCTTTTAAGACATTTAACTAAAGTACGCTTTCTTGGCTTTGTACTCTCAAAGAAAGATTTAAAGCTTCGGGCAGGTAAAAAGACTTCTGATGTGAATGCCTCAGTACATGGCTAAGAGATCTGTTGGGCACATTCTTGATGAGGTTAAGTTAAATCACTTTTTCCTTGTTCATGTTTTTCATATTACATATCGATGTATGCTAGGTAGCTTAACCAATACAGGTAATAATGGGTACAAAAGTTTCTTTAATCAAATAGAATTGTGGAAACTACCCAAATTAGATGTAGATAATGAATACTGTAATCTAAGCAGACCCAGTGACCACTATGAAAGCTGATCATTTCTGAAGTTAAAGGAAGCATTATATGGCTACAAATCATCAGAAGGAATTCAAAAAACACTCAATGGTGAACATTCACTTGGCCTATTTGAGCTATGATTTCAGGTGAGAACAGATACTGTTTGATCAAGAATGTTTTATTCCCTCGAATAAGAAAGTTTAAATCCAATTTCATAGAGGCTGGTGGCCTTTATTACATTCAAATTAGTGTTTAATATAGAGCATCGAAATGGGATAGAACTCATTATGATTTACCTTTTTTCCAAAAAAAGCATACTTTTCTTGCAGGTATACAAGAACAGGTATCCTGTTACTCATACGCTAAATTCTGCAATTTGATCTATTTAAAGATGAAAGATCTAATGGGACTTCAATGACCTGTTGTTAAATTTTCCTTCGCCAATCTCTTCACCATAACTCTTAAAGGCCTTTGATGTATATCGGCAAAATCCCAAATTATATGCCAAATACTAAATATGGATACTATTCAAGATCAAAAGTGCAAGAACTACTTCCTTAATTAAGGAAAAAAGAACCCTAAGGAGTTGCAATGTATATGGACTAACTTCATAGGTGTACTCTTGATGTCATGCCACACACACGTGATAACTTTCTCTACCATAACAGCTCTCTAGGTTAGTCTGACAAAGCACCTGACTTTAAGAAACAAACAAATGAACGAACCAGTGAAACAGACCTGGGGAAAGATATGTACATTTTGGAAGTATTACATTCAATAGCTGTTCCACAATCTGGCCATTTTTAGGGCTGTCCAACAATACTGTTAATCCAGGTGAACTATTTAACCAGATTTAATAGTCAATTGATTAATAATAATAGATTCCAAGTTAAACAAAGCATGTATACATTAAAGAAAGCAGTACAGAAATGTACTGTATATGAACTGTTTACAAAAACATACAAAATGTTGGATGGCACAAGGGATACAGTGCTAATAGAAACGGATTGTTTAAGCTAAGTGCTTAACATAAACTGTCCATCCCTATAACTAACAAAGAATATTTCAGGGACATGAAATATTTCCTATAAAAATAATGCTATATGGTGTAGAGTACTTTATTCAGTGTATTTTTAGGTGGTATTCATATGTTCATTATTCTTGTTGATTCAGTGAATATGTCTTCATCATGTTTCCATTTTCATTTCATCCGAAGCTCCAGGAAAATCTAACTTGCTAACAATCATTTAAAGCGAGAAGAGACGGAAGCAGGAGCAGCAGGAGGAGCAGCAGCATAATGGGTACCAGCTGGGACAGTGTGTGCTTGCAGGTGTCTCTCAGATATGTGCTACCTGTCGCCAGAACTTGTGCTATCAGCTTACACCATGGTACCAAATATCTCACTGAGGTCACTTCACAGGGCTGTGGAGGTGATTTTTTTAATACCTCTCCGCTGAGCAAGAGTAGAGCGGCCTACTGGTTCCAAAACTGGCGACTGATTACGGTTTAAAGCAGAATATGTAGCTGCCATAGCACCCTGAAAACAGGAAAGAGAGGTCACAACACAAATGACAATGGGTAGTCACAAGTACACAGAATATGAAATGCAGATTTTTTCCCCCCTAGATAATTTCTTCATATGAAAATTTATATAGATTTAATTGGGCTTATAATGAAAATAACCACACTGGTCAAACCCTCTGATTTAACTAAAATTAAAGAGGCAAATATGGGAGGCTGAACTTCCGGATGAGAAAGGACAGGGATGGGCTTATAACAAGCAGCCCTCACTTTACTCAGGACTTTTCAACTTTTTGTTTCTTTGCAATTGTTTAATACGAGAGGCAGCAAAGCATGCTCTTTTGGAACTTGTTTTGCCGCTGCTGGAAACCTCAAAGAATTTGCTCTGGGTTTTGCATAAGAAAGAAAAGTATAAATGAAAGTTAGGAAATCCATAAGCCTATGTGATTGATAAATTTAGAAGTCATTCTTAAACTAGTTTTATTATATTTTAGCATGCTTTGACTTTCTCTTTTCTAAACCTCTTGTTGTAAGAGAATCTCACTTCAGAAATGGATGCAGGCTGAGCGAAAGGGAAAGGTGCTGTGGGCATGGACAGGGAGGCGCACAGTTTCCTGGAGGACATGCAGAAAACAGTGTCTGAATGGGGCAGCTCACCTTGACTAGATGGGGTGCATCCTGTCTGTTTAGTTGGTATTGTGGCAGTTGGTCCCAGTGGACGATCCAAGGATGTCTGAGCACAAGGGCAGCAGTCAGTCTTTGATGAGGATCCACATGAAGCATCTTTGACACCAGGTCCTGTAATGGGAAGAAGAGGAGTAATAAAAACAAGTTGAAACTTTTATGTTTTTCTATAGCATTTAATACTGGTCAGCATTCTTCTTTAGCTTCTATGACACTATTTTTTCCTAGTATCAAACCTTGGGGTTCAAAGCAATTTGGTCAACATGACAATTTCTTTTCTTTTTAAAGATTTATTTTAAAGAAAGCGACAGAGAAAAAGAGAACACAAGTGAGCATGAGCAGGGGGAGGAATAGTGGGAGAGGGAGAGGGAAAGAATCTCAAGCAGACTCCCCAACATGGGGCTCAATCCCATGACTCTGAGATCATGACCTGAGGTGAAATCAAGAGTCGGATGCTTAACTGACTGAGCCACCTCGGTGCCTCCAACATGGCAATTTCTTTAACAAAAAAAAAAAAGGCAAAAAGCTAAGTCTCTGTTTTCTCCTCCCTGAGTAACAGTAATTTTGGGGGCATTACAAAGAGTAAATTTACCACATTTATGTATCTTTAAGTACTTTGGCTCTTTTTTCAACTGAGATATTCTGATTTTTCTACACTTTTGTAGGTTTATTCCTAAGTAATTTTCAGCTGAAGACTTTTTTGTGCTGCTGGTAATAATGAAAAGCAGAACATAACTGTTCCATAATAGGAATTTAATTGGAGAGCTCCAAATGCCCCCTCCAAAAGATTAGAGTTATTTTAAGTAGGCTCCACACCCAACGTGGGGCTTGAACTCACAACCCCAAGATCAAGAGTCACATGCTCCACCAACTGAGCCAGCCAGGTGCCCCAGATTAGAGTTATTTTTATTTTTTCCACTTCATGGGCATTGCACAGGCATTATTAAAAAAAATCAGAAATACAGAGAAGCAAAAGAACATGAAGAACTCCCAGAATCCCATTCTTCCAGAGAAAATGCCTTCTATCTATCCAAATGCTTTCCTATGCATGCAATACAGTTCCATATAATTGCTAGATAGTTTTACACTCTCCAAAATAAGAACAGTTGTGACTTTTAAGAGGATCTACCACTTGTTTAATTTTTCATTCAAAATACATCTATTGAGTATCTATTAAAGGCCAGGTATTTTGCTAGGCATTGGGTATTCAGCAGTGAACAAGACAGAAATGAACTCTGACCTCATGAAGCTTTCAGCCCAGTGAGGGAGAAACAAAGAATTAATTACAAAGCAAACAGTAAGTCTTTGATGGGATGAATAAAGAGATATAGCTAGAGGAACACAAAGAGACACCTGACCTGAACAGGATGGGGTGGCTTAGAAGTGACTTCTTTAGAGGAATTTGAGACCTGAAGGATGAGCTGTAGATAGATTATAGAGAAGGGGAGGAGGAAACAGAGCAATTCAGGGAGCTCAGCCGAGTGTGATTAGAGGAAAGCCCCCAGGGATGAGAACATGCCACTATTAAGGAACTGAAAGGAGTGCAGTGAGACTGTAATAAAAACTGCCAAGTAGAACATGGCAGCAGGTAAGTGGGAAAGGTGAGAAGGGACCAGACCATGAAGGCCCTTGTAACCTACATTAGCAAATCTGGACTTTGTCTGGAGGTAAGAAATTATTTAAAGCAAAGGAGTGACACAGTCAGGTTTGTACTTTAGAGAGCTTACCCTCACTAAGTGTGGAGGAAAATGGATTGGAGGGTGCAAGCCCGAAGACTCCAATTTGAGACTGGCGAAAGATGATGGCTTCAGGGCAGTATAAGAGATGGAGAAATATGGATGGTCTTGAGGTACTTAAGAGAAAGAAGCAACAGAACCTGGTGGCTGACTGGTATTGGGAACTGAGGAGATGTTATTCCAAGTACTTCTCTGCTATTATTTAGCTTCTTATTTTTAGTTTTCATTAACAGCAAAGAACAGGAATAAGCTACTGAACAGAATTAGAAATAAAAAGTGAAACAATTAGGAACTCCCCTTCCAAATTCTTAAAGTGGGAAAATATGCTTCAAGTACATAAAAAGTTGCAAAACTGCCCAGGGGCACAACAAAACTCTCTTCCTTCCTTAAGTCTCATTACTCTGTTCAGATAAGCTCATCCGTGTTCATGGCTTTAGCTACTATAGATGATAACTCCTAACTCCACTGTCCACCCGAAACTTCTCTCCTAAGATCTGCATCCATATAGCCAGTTGCCTAATGGACATACAACTCTTAATTATACACCACAGTCGCATTTCAAATTCTTAATGTCCAAATCTGTAATCATCACTCCTCTCAAAACAACTTCTTCTGCACTCCACATCTTGGTGAAAGGACACCACTACGACTCATTTGCCTATGGCGGATATGTGGACTACACGCTTACTATCTGCTTCTCCCTTGCTTCTTTTTTTCTTTAAAGATTTATTTGTTGGAGAGGATGTGGAGAAAGGGGAACCCTCTTCCACTGTTGGTGGGAATGCAAGTTGGTGCAGCCACTTTGGAAAACAGTGTGGAGATTCCTCAAGAAATTAAAAATAGAGCTACCCTATATGACCCTGTAATTGCACTACTGGGTATTTACCCCAAAGATGCAGATGCAGTACAAA
>CM052901.1:89532109-89643112 GCA_028534135.1 Potos flavus | reverse complement strand
GAACTCAGAGCAACAGACTGAGGGTTTTGGAGGGGAGGGGAGTGGGGGGATGGGCAAGCATGGTGGTGGGTATTGAGGAGGGCACGTATTGCATGGAGCACTGGGTGTGGTACATGAACAATGAATCTTGTAACACTGAAAAAAATAAAAGTATTTGGGGGGAAAAAAAGATTTATTTATTTATTTTGAGAGAGAGAGAGAGAGAGAGAGAGAGAGAGAGAGAATCTCAAGCAGACTCCATGCTCACCATGGAGCCCAATATGGGGCTTGATCTGATGACCCTGAGATCATGACCTGAGCTGAAACCAAGAGTCAGATGCTTAATCAACTGTGCCACTCAGGTGTCCCTCCCTTGCTTCTTATGTCCATTTAACCACTGAGTCTATTTTGCCCCCTAAATTTCACTTTCATTTGGCTCAAATCCTGCTACAACTGCTCTAGTTTAGGTCTTTATCATTTGTGACCTGAAATATTGTAAAACATTACAAGTAAAACCCCTAATATTAGGTCAGTGAGGCTGAACGAAATAATATAGGTAAAGTGTTCGCACAGTCCTTGGCACAAAAGTGCCCAGTGAACTGTAGCGATGGTCCTGTTCTTCTCAAAGCCACATATGACACATATGGCCCATATGACTGATGACATTCACATGTGCAACTTGCTCTTGAGGCAATACATCAAGACTGATAGAACCCTCACTTCCAATTTTGTGGGTATTCATTGTACCATATAATGCTTGTAATCTCAAGTCTTAACTGGACAAATCAGCAAAAGTTATCAGTAATAACGTGATATTTATAAGAAAGGCTGAGTTAGATCCAATTTTTTGTGCTTTATTTTTATCTCATCCTCACCTTTTTCTTTCATTCAAAAAAGCATACTGGAATCAAGTCAATGAGAACCAAATTATCAAAATTAAGGCAAGTTAAGGTTATCTCTATAATTTATTTAAAAAGGAGGTGATGGGTAAGCTCCGATACTTTATACGGTGACATTATTTAACATGTCTCACAAATGATCGTGACAATTTCTGGCAGACTCCAGAGATAAGAATTACTGCTCTATAGAACAAACTTGAAAAAGGAAAATCTGATCATTACAATGCTTAATACATTTCAACAGTTCTCCAATACCTAGAATAAACCTGAAATCCTGAGCATAATCTACAAAGCCTTTTATAATTTTTATCAGCTACCTTGTCACGTGTACCCTGTACTAGTCACAACAAACTGTGCACAGCAACCTGGAAGCATTCTGCCATTTTCAGGCTGTCCTGACCACAAATAGCATGTGCTGCTCCTTCAGCCTGGGATGGAATACATCCTTCTGCTCCCTAAAGCTGCCAGGAAAATCCCTTCACTGCTTCTGGAAAGCTTTCTTGGAAATCTTTCTGACCGAGCACCATCTGTAAACTTCTTTAACACAAAAAAATGTACCACTGTAACAGCACACGTGACACTGTGCTGTATACTTTTGGCCATCTCCCAACTAGACCATGAGCTTCCTGAGACCAGGAATTCTATCTCAGTCACATCTCTGATCCCTGGACCTTCACATATTAAGCACGTTATAAGTGCTTAACACATGGATTAAAATGAAATCCCAGAAAAAAATGAATCTGGTTTAAGAAATATTATTGTTAAAAAAAAGGTAAAGGCTAACACTTTATTTTAAATCAGTTACAAAGCCAAGTATCATCTATGCAGACATTAAATTAGTTAACAGAGGCTTCATCTCTATGCCAAAAGTATCAACCTACATTTTTGACATACCCTATTTACTTATGTGATCATCTCAACTCGGGCTTCCACCGCTAAGAGAAATCAGCAAGCACGTTTCCCAGTATGTATCTTCTTTATCTCCTCTATGTTTTTCTTATTCAGAAGTGGAAAACTGCTCTTCTTTTTCTTTCTAATTTTTAAAATTTTCACTCTTGATTTTAAAAGAGCATTTTCTATGAATAAAGTAAAACTAGAGCAGAGTTGGAGAGCAAGTCTGCCAGAGGATGGCAGATCTTCCAGTGAGAAAGGCTTTTCAAATGGATTTCAAGCAGACACTATAAAACCATACTACCGTTTACTGTGAAAAAGATGAGACCCTTTTCTATATAATATGGACCAAAAATAGAACATGGTGCAGTTATTCTAGGGAATAAGGGCTTTGGGACCAATTGCTTAGTTTGAAGCATCCACATGCTCCTGGTATGTAACCATGGACAAATTCACACCAAAATTCTGGTCTTGGTTTCCTTCTGTGAAATGGGGATACTACCACCTATTTTACAGGGTTTGGAAAGGATTAAATGGGATGATTTAGGTGAGGTGCAGTGTGAGGCACAGAAAAGACACACAAATCATGAAGATTACCACCATTATCATCATTATTATTATTGTTATTATTATTATTTTGGTTAACAGATTTATATTTTTTTCTTCCAAATTTTTATTTAAATTCTAGTTAGTTAACATATAGTGTAATATTGGTTTCAGGAGTAGAATTCAGTGATTCATCACTTACATATAACAACCAGTGCTCACCACAACAAGTGCACTCCTTAATACCCATCACCCATCTAAGCCCATCCCCCACCCATCCCTCCATCAACCGAGTTTGTTCTCTATCGTTAAGAGTCTCTTATACTGTGGAAAGAGCCGAGATGCCCTTCAACAGACGAATGGATAAAGAAGATGTGGTCCATATATACATGGAATATTACTCAGCTATCAGAAAGGATGAATACCCAACTTTTCCATCAACATGGATCGAACTGGAAGAGATTATGCTAAGCGAAATAAGTCAAGCAGAGAAAGTCGATTATCATATGGTTTCACTTATTTGTGGAACATAAGGAACAGCATGGAGGACATTAGGAGAAGGAAGGGAAAAATGAAGGCGGGGGGAATCAGAGGGGGAGACGAACCACGAGAGACTATGGACTCTGGGAAAGAAACTGAGGGTTTCAGAGGGGAGGGGGGTCGGGGATGGGTCAGCCCGGTGATGGGTATTAAGGAGGACACGTATTGCATGGAGCACTGGGTGTTATACACAATGAATCATGGAACACTGCATCAAAAACTAATGATGTACTGTATGGTGACTAACATAACAACAACAAAAAAAAGAGTCTCTTATACCACCATTATTATTCATCATGTTTGTCAGTAAGTAGTTTTAGATGTATAGATAATAAAGCCAAACGAATACCTTCTGGGAAACAAAATAATTAGTCCATTTTTGAGTTCAAATTTTTTGGTAATGTCATTTCAAAATAATACTTTATAAACAAAAGATTATAACTGATTATTATTTTTTTCTCACCAGGGATTATGCAAAATTATTTTCTCAAAAGCTTATAATAGGAAGCCATACTTACCTTTGCTGTGTCCGAAACAGAATTCCAGTAACCACCACTGAGTGAGAATTTTCCGCTGCCTATCCGTGCCAATATTTCCTCTGGTGTATCATCAGGGCCATTTGCAAATGGAGTGTAACTAATTTATAATGAAATTAAAATGTTAATGAATACAATTTCTTTTTTGGTTGGTAATCTTCACATTTATTTGCAGCAGTCAAGAGTACTCCGGTTAATTTAATTAATGTAATATTTTATTGAAATTTCCTAAAGTGAAAAATATCAACATCATGAAGCTCCATAAAGCTTGTACCATAAATGTACAAGTTATGAAATATTAATTAGACTTAATGTATGATAATATAAATATTTTAAGATATGACACATTAGAATAAAATATTTAAAAATAATGTATGTTTACAACATAAGAGTACAAAAGAGGTATGGAAAAAATCAAGTTAAGATCTTAAGACATTAAGAAATGGTACATTAAAGAAAGTAATGATAAAGTTATAAATGTGGTACATATACATATATAGAGAGAGATACACACAGGATTATATTATTAGATAACATGAGAAAACATGAGAAGAAAGATATTACAACAGAGAGATTAAAAAAATAGAACAAAATATTGATGAATAAATGCTTATTACAACATATGGTCCACTCACCCAGTAAGCATTGTATAGAGGAGGACACCAAGACTCCATATATCACAAGCAGCATCATAGCCTTGTCGTTTTAAAACCTAGAAAAAGCAAAAATTAGTATTAACACACTACTGTTTAGAGAACTGAATAGGCTATGAACTGCACTATCTTCTAAATCAATGTATTTAAGAAAAACGTCAATAGAACATGATTAACAAAAAAGGCAATATATTAATCCTATAACATTCTACAACTCATAATTCATTCATATATATATATGAATATATATATATATACACACACACATACACATATATTTGATTTTGGTATTTGAATTAGCGTTTGTTGAGTGATGCCATGGCATATAGAGGACTATAAAATAAAACGAAAGTAAGTTCCTTTTTCTCCCCCCTGCTTCCCTCTAAGTTTCTTATTTAAATGAATTTATATTCTTTTTGTATGAGGCTGCAGAAGTGGTTACATAAAACAGTATCTTTAGGAACATATATAAAAGTACAAATAATATAATGCAAAATTATACTTTTACATATAAAAAATATGATTCACTTGAGCATTTAGTAATCACCAACTATTATCCGGCATGAACAGTGATAAATACAAAACACTCTTGTTTCCTTAAGAAAATTAGAATACAGCAGGGGAAATAAACATACATATAGTTAATAATTCAACATGGTAAGTATTATAACAAAATTATGCCTAAAGTGCTATAGGTATAAAGATAAGGAAACCATTCATTTTTGTTTTTAAAGATTTATTTATTTATTTTACAATGAGAGGGAGAGCAAGAACAAGAGTGAGTTGGGGGGAGAGGGAGAGAGAATCTCAAGCAGACTGCCTGCTGAGCACGGAGCCCGACGTGGCACTCGATCCTATGACCTTGAGATAATGACCTGAACCGAAGTCAACAGTCAGACGCTTAACCGACTGAGCCGCCCAGGCGCCCCCAAACAATTCATTTTTCATATTGGGAGAGAAGGAAGACTACAGGGCAGCCTGCTGGTACTGGGCCTATAAGTAAGAATTCAGGAAGCAAGGGGAGGAGGTGGGGGAGAGCAGAGGACACTCAAAGGGCAGAGGCAAGAGAGCAGAGCATGCTTAAAGACAGGCAAGGATTCAGTGTGGCCAGATGTCCAGGTAGGGGATAGCAGAGAGAAGGAAGACAGGCTTTTCCAAATATCTTGTTAAGGATTTAAAATGTTTTTCTTGTAAGCAATCTGTGGTCACTGAAGCATTAAACAGGGAAATAAAATAAGTAGACGTGTATACCAAAAGGATAACTCCAGGTATAGAGGAAATGCTGGCAAGAAGAAAGACTGGAAACAAGGCCATCTCATAGGAGGCAATTTGTAGCAAACTAAGTGAAAGGCTATGAGGAACCACACTAAGGCAGGACATGGAAAGGAAAAGATGTCATGATAAAATAGGAAGGACTTAGTACAGATGGGATGTATGGGGTAAGGGAAATGGGGTCTAAAATATTCAGGAATCAGAATGGAAAGGGTTTGGTGACTGACAGGATGTAGAGAAATGATGGAGAAGGAGGATTTCAGGAGGACTTCCAAGTTTTAACTTGAATGACTAAGTGGTGAATCTGAGACAAAGAGTTAAAAGGTCAAGTCTACAGAGAGTTTAATCATGAAAGATTTCCTAAGAATATGAATTTAGGGCTTTGAAACAAGGTTTTTGTTTTTTTTTTTTTAAAGATTTTATTTATTCATTTGAGAGAGAGAGAGAGTGAGAGAGCACGTGAGAGAAGGTCAGAGAGAGAAGCAGACTCCCCACGGAGCTGGGAGCCCGATGTGGGACTTGATCCCGGGACCCTGGGATCATGACCTGAGCCGAAGGCAGTCGCTTAACAAACTGAGCCACCCAGGCGCCCCGAAACAAGAAGGTTTTGAAGCAAAAAACATTTGAAACAAAAAACATTAGGTTTTGAAGCAAAAAACAGTCCAACATGCCAAGGCAAAACAGCTACATGGCGGTTTCCGGAAGCAGATTGCTTGTCTGAAGAAACACTCATGAGGAAAAATGAGATGGCTAGATGAAATGACCATGCTTGGACATCAATATGTGTCAGAAGCTGTGGATATGTGGACAAAGAAGCAAAAAGTCTGTCCCTCATTAGTTCTAGTCCCACCAGGAGAACAGGTGCAAGTAGTCTTTTTAAAAGCATTATTTTATATCTCAAAAGTAACAAGATTACAAAAAGTTTGGAAAATAGAGGGGGAAATCCAGCTCTATAATCCAATTATATCCCAACATTACTAACTTGTTACCATTTTTTGGTGAAATATCTAATGGTAAAAGCATAGACTTTGCAGTCATATTGCCTGGGGTCAAATCTCAATCTGACCTCAAATTACATAACCTCTCACTCTGCATCTTGTTTCCTGTAAAATTCAAGTAAAAGGACTCACTTCACATAAGAGAAAAAATTATTATATGTAAATGCTATTTGTGAGGATGAAATCAGCTAATACACGTGACTGGCACACAAGCCCTATATTAGGGTTAACTACTATTTTTTATTATATAGTTCACAGTTACATTTTTTTTAGGATTTTATTTATTTGACAGAGAGAGAGACAGAGAGAGAGGGAATACAAGCAGGGGGAAGTGGGAGAGGGAGAAGCAGGCTTCCCGCTGTGCAGGGAGCCAATGTGGGACTCGATCCCAGGACGCTGGGATCATGACCCAAGCAGAAGGGAGACGCTTAACGACTGAGCCACCCAGGTGCCCCCACAGTTACACTTTTTTAACACAGTGATAATAAAAAGGCAAGAAATCTTGAGGGCAAAGCAGTGGACTTTAGATTTGCTATAATGGAGAACCAAAATTTCTTAGGAAAAGCAGCAACTTGATCAAAGCAGTGCTTGAAGACTTCAGTAACTCTACAGCTCTTCTGTGAAATGATCACAGAAGGAGAGGGGGAGCAGGGTGCAGCTAGGCTGTGGCAGTCATTTGGGCTATGGTGAAAGAAGTGGGGGCTAGGATGGCAGTTCTATGAAAGAAAAACCTCGAACTGGTTTTAGGGGTAACAGAGATGGTACCTAGTTACGTAGCTAAAGACAATAAGAGACCATGATGCTTTAGCTTCAGAAATACAGGAAGATGGTGACAAAACCAAGAAATTAGAAGGATATTAGGAAAGGATGAGAATAAACTAGTTTCCATTTAATTCCAGGTGCTCACAAGCCCAAAAGTGTCAGTGATAGCACACTGCTACAGATGTGTGATTATGTAGAAAGACAGAAGGCAGAGCAAGAAAAGGACTATAGTGGACTAAGTAGTAGGGGGCCGAAGACAGGATTTATTACATCAGAAGAAAAAGAGCTGAAATTTTAATTATTTGTTCAGTAGGTCTTCAATGAAACAACTATTAACTACTCTATATTAAACATAGCAAATGAGTTTTTAAATATACTGAAATACTGGAAGCAAACAATTTCACAATTACCTCTGGTGCAACAAAATTTGCAGTATAACAAGGAGTCATGAGAAGACCGTTTTCTGCTCTTAGCTGTTTGGCAAAGCCAAAATCACAAATTCGAATAGATTCTGGATTGCCAGATTCATCCACATAAAGAATGTTGCTAGGTTTCAAGTCTCTGTGAACCACCTAATTGAAATACAAATTAAAGAGGTACATTAACAATACATTTCCATTACGGAAAACTCTTATTCGCAAAATGTCAAGCAACGTACTTAGCAAGATGAGTGCTGACCTTTAAATTATCTCATTTAAAATGCTGATAATGTAAGTTTAACTCTCTAGCACAAAACTGGGGCAAGGAGAGGAGGAAGAAAAAAACGGTATGTACATCCCTCCTCTTTGTCCAATTGAGTAGACAAAGCTAGAAGTCAAGAAGCTCTATGATGAAATTAACACATTTCACTTGTTAGCTTCTAGGAGCAAAGACAAACAAAATAAGAATAATGTACTGAAAATAAACTCCTTAAGAAGTAAGCTCTTAATTTCCTTTTATAATTGAATACAACCCATGATTCTTTGGTTCTGCTTCTAAACTTGCAATGGACCCAGTTCTCAAGACACCAGAGCGGCCTAGCAAAAAAGGTGATAGGTCTTCCAGGTCAGAAGACCTCACTTACTTTTTCTTGGGAAGCATAAGAATTTAATATAAACAAGTCAGGATTTCAAAGTATCACTTCAAGCTCGGTGGGAGAAATTTATGTAGAGGAAGAACAGCAGAATAAGCTAATAACAGTTATTTTCTATTAATGCATAAAGTAACATCAACCTTTGTAATTTTATTTCAAACATTAAGAAAAGGTAAAAAAAAAAAAAGGTAAAGGTGTGTGTGTATATATATACACGTGTGTGTGTGTGTGTGTGTGTGTGTGTTTATGTATATATAAAATGTTAAAAAGACTTACCCCTTGTGCATGAAGATATTCAACAGTTTTGGTTATAGTAAACAGGACAGCACTGGCCTCTCTTTCAGAGAAAAATTTCTGTCTAAGAATTTTATCCAGCAATTCACCCCCTTTCATAAGTTCTGTCACTACATACACATATTTTCCATCATCATATACCTGTAAAATTCAACATCAAAATGTAAAAAATTATTCGAAGCTTTACATGTGCTCAGAACAAAGTTTAGCATATTCAAGAGAAATTAAAACTCATTTTATAGTCAAGGAAAACTTTACTTATCACAACCAATAGAGGGTAGAAAATCTGCAAACCATTTTATACATATAAGAACATTAAAATATGAATTGATTAGACTGAATGTCAGAAAAATAAGCTGTAATTTCCTTCTATGAAACACAAGTCATGGCAATCAAAGTAACTATGGGCAATGTATATCAAAGGGCACTGAACTTTTGCTCTCAGGGTTTGTTTCTCTTGATCTATCTACTGATGACAGTAGGGACTGGTATAAAGATACATGCCCGTAACTTTCCTGGAACTTCTACAATTCCAGAACTGTATTTACATACACAGAACAATGAATTATCCTGGTTTTGATTAAACCGAAAGACAAGTTGTGGCAAGAATTAAGTAGGAAGATTAAGTAGCAAAAATTCCATCTAACCACACAGAAGCATGCCATTTACTCCTAATGTAGAAATAGAAAGCTCCTTGTAATTTTGGATTTGTACTCCAGGCAATCTTGAACTGAAATGACTCCTTTATTAAACTTCAGTTCTTTTTATTCCCCCTCACCACAGGGTTACTGCACACTTTTATTTAGTTCCATAAGAGGTACCATGTGCTGGGGCCCCCAAAATGGAGAAAACAAGGTACCCATCCTCAATGTTTTTATTCTAGTAGAGAGAAACATGGAAACAAGAGTTAAAAAGTTGGAGATGCTATAATAAAATCGGGAAAATTTTAGAGACTTTGGAATTTCAAATGAAGGAAGGAGGAAAGATGTGAAAAACAGTGACAGCTTAGGGAATTTATAAGGCAAAGATGAAAATGTTTTCCATACCTCCTTTTTGATTTATTTGGATTCTCGCAGGTTATATCAAAGAGTCACTTAAGTTACACAGCTTCACATTTAATGGGACTAAGCTAACATTCTCCTTCTAACAGTGAGCAGCAATAAATTAATCTGAGGAAACTGGGAGTTTTGGTTACGAAGAAGGGAGAGTAAACTTTAGAATTCATGAAATCTCAGAGGTGAAAGGCGAAAGGTACCTTAGAAGTCCTCTGGCTTAGCTGGCCACAGGACATGTCAGGTCTACAACCCAGATACAGCCTTTGAACCTATGTGAGCACCATCGGCAAGAGAAGATTTAATGCTGTCTGGGGAGTTCACACCTTTTGCCAACAGCTCTGTTATGATAAAAACCACAGGTAGCAAGGAGAGGATACCTTACTTGTCTGGGGTGTGGTAATGTGCAGGACAGTCTTCCTGGAGGAAGTAATGTTTTAGCAAAGTTTTAGATGCACGGTAGTCAGCCAGGCAAAGAAGGGAAGTGGTAGTATTAAATGAGGAAACCATAAATTCAAAGACAGAACAGCATGAGAAAAGGAAGAAAGTTTAAAGATGTGCACATAGTGGAGCATGGTTGGAGCATGGGGTGGGAGAGGAAGTGTGAAAACCACTGCAGACAGAGGAAGGCAAGGACTGGAGGTGAAGGGGTTATGAACTGTAGGCAGAGGAGTAACGTGGTTACATACGAGTTTTGCTCTCTCTGGCAGTACTGTGGAAGATAGTCTGGGGAGTCCATGGAATATGAGACTAGTCAATCCCTAATACTAATTAATACACAAATGTTCCAATAAAGATATTAAGAGCAATAATGTCAGCAACACTTTTCTTCTTAAAGCAGAAGTATAAAAATTAACTACACAAACAGGGTTTTCTTTATAACTGAAATTATGCTATATATGTTGTCCTTCAGTCAATTTTTTTAAAACTTACTCTTATTAAGTTCTTTGTCTACCACATTATATTTGAAAACATTCCAAATGTGAGCTGGGCAACTGATTCAAATGATTGGAGTTCAAGGATTTACTACTTACATCCTTTAGAGTAATGATATTTGGATGCTGTCCGTAACGAAGAAGAATTTCAATTTCTTCTGTTGGGTCTCTCTTGCTTTTATCAATAATCTAAAAGGTAAACATTTATCATAAAATCTCATGAACTATTAAAGTCACAAATCTTAAGTATTTATAGCAACAGACTTTAGGTATTATCTTATATAAATACTGGACATATGAGCCATTTATCAATCAGTTTTATTCAAGTACTTGGCCAGACTGTCTAATCAAAATTTGAAAGCCAGTCTAAGTTTAGGACTTTCTAAACACTCAAAAGCCTCAAGAGGAGGTACCAAGAACATATCCTTCTTCCATACTTGAATGTCGTAAAATTCTGGAAAATCAGTCAACTTCTAATCCCAATCAATACAGATGATTAAAAACAAGATGTATCTATAATACTACCACTAGCATCTGTTTATTGAAAAAGGCGAAAGATTTATACGATCTGAAGAGAAACCAGAGTATTGCATCTGTTTATTGAATTAACTTTACTTCCTTTAATAAAATGCTTCAATGGAATAACCCAATAGTTGTAAGCTACTTATAAAAAATTAATTAACAGCTAAGTAGAACAAGCTTATTTTTGAAGCTAGGCAGAAAGCTAAGCAGAAAAACCACACCTAGAATTTTACTTGGCTAGAGTTAAATTTAATTATTATAATAAAGCCCTTTAAAATACTAATGTAGCTTTCTAACCCTTTTATGTCAGCTGCTTCTTAAAAATATACCTCTTAATGTTTTAATCTGTTAAATATTATATCTTTTTTTAAAAGGATAAGTTTGGCTTTCATTTTGTCCGGGGGGCAGTCTGAAACAAATTTTGTGACCTTCATATTTTCAATTTTAAAAAAAAGCTTAGTAATTAATGTATGCAATAAATTCTCAAATGCTCCCGCAGTTGAGGAAAAGAGCTTATAACTCACAGTATGAGCCAAATCTGCTATCTGAAATGGATTTAGTTGTAAAACAGTTCTGTATGTGGAGAAGAGGGAATACAAACATTAGGTGTACACTGTAATCAAATGCAAATGACAGTGTGGAATTACGCGAATGGATGATTAAGAGGAAAGGTATATGGAATAGACATCCTAATTCAGGGGAGATGATCCAGGACTAGTCTTTTGAAAACCAGAACACACTGGGAGGTGTTATTCCCAGCAACATTCTCTCTGATCTGCTAATCTGAGCAGAGCTTATGCCACATTCAGACTTGTGTTTGTAGAACTTAGATTTGTAGTAATTTCAGGAGAATGAGTTGTGCTGGGATTGGTTTTAGGAATCAAATTTAAGTCACAAGAATCTACAAATAGCTTGAAGACATTCTCAAGGTTTTGGTATACTGATTCTGGTTTCTGCAATTCAAAGGGGGCCTCAGGGCATTTCTGCTTTTCTTCTGATGTGTTTATGGAGGCAAGATACCTCCTTAAACTGCCCATCATGTATATTACTCACCTTCTCTCCTTTCATGTAAGCAATCTGAAAATTCCTATGAAGCCCAGATTTCACTATGAGCAATGAGTAGGAGAAGAGCAAATTAACATGTATTTCTATGGTTCATCCTACATCTGATAGAAAGCCAGACACTGATAGTTTTTAAAACAATTACATCCAAATTTAGAAGAGTAATTACCATTTTTTGTGTAGGTGTGTGTCTTCCCAGATATTTGCTATGCATATATAAAACATTTATTTATTTATTTATTTATTTTATTTTTATTTTTACACAGTGAAATCATTTTAGACGATGGATGGATGGATGTATGGAAATAATTAATGTCACTCTCCTACTAACTAAAAATGAGCTACCCACACTTATAGACCAGTTCTAAGGTCCAAAATAAGTTGAAAGCTTTAGATATTACTTAAATTGCTTATATTGGGAGAGCAGTGACTACCACCTCAAGAAATGAAAAGGCAGAGACTTGAATATAGTATTTTTTCACTTACAACTACAGGTATGTAACTCAAATTTTATCATAGAGCCATGTGATTTGGTTTTTGGCTTAGAAAATTCTTACTGTCTTGACACCTGATGAAATTAAAACAGCTAATGATAACAAATTTTATAACAGTAGTGGTTCATTTTTATTGGTTCACAGATCCTTTTATATGTAAAGGACAGTATGAACATTTTTGCCAGAAAAATGTCAACACATAAAATTTGGCATATAATCTTGAGGAATTCCCTGCCAATTAGACCACAAAATGGGGAACTTTTTAGGGTAAAAGGATGTTACTAAAAATCAGGCCAGGTGTAAACTATACTAATGCCTTCAGCAAACTGGACATACTCTACCTTGCCTTTAGTTTACAGGTGAATCTGTGGTTCCAGTTTAAGATCCCTGAGGGTTGCTAGGCAGATATTTAAATTTACCTTACCTTTAAAACAAAACAAAACAAAACAAAACAAAACAAAACAAAACAAAACAAAACAAAGGCACATTTACCAAAGAAGAAGTGTTTAATTTTAACGGGTACTGACGTGTGTGAATAGTAACTGTTAGAGTTGCATTTTATATTTTAATTTTTTAAAGTAGGTTCCATGCTGGGCAGGAGCCCCAATGTGGCGTTTGAACTCATGAACCTGAGTTCAAGACCTGAGCTGAAATCAGAAGTCAGATGCTCAACTGACTGAGCCACTCAAGCACCCCAGAGTTGCATTTTAAATCTGAAAATATTTACCTTCACTGCAAATTCCATGTTCGTAGCTTTATGTATGCATCTCTTGCAAACAGAGTAGGAGCCAACTCCAATATCTTCCTTTACTTCATATCCATCAGTAAACTGAATACTGTTTCTGTGCAATTGCTACAAACATAATTACAAATTGACAGTTTTGTAATGACTATGGTATAAATCATTATAGGGGAATATGTTACCCATTATGCATCGTTGATGTTAACAACAAATATAAATGAATATAAGCAAAATAAAAATGAATCTTTACAGCATTTATTCTTCCACAACTGTGTATTTTTTTTAAAGATATTATTTATTCATTTGACAGAGAGAGACACAGCGAGAGAGGGAACACAAGCAGGGGGAGTGTGAGAGGGAGAAGCAGGCCTCCCGCTGAGCAGGGAGCCCAATGCGGGGCCTAATCCCAGGACCTTGGGATCATGACCCGAGCCGAAGGCTTAACTGACTAAGCCACCCAGGTGCCCCCACAATTGTGTATTTTAGAGGTGTCTACCATAAAATGTATAGCAAGAAATAGGCTTTTTAAAAAGCTCATGTTAAAAAGAAAAAACTGAATATGTACAACAGAAAATGCAGAGTTACTTGACAAGGGGTTGAAAGCCTTGCCTGTGACTGAACCCTGTTCCACTCCCCAACTGGTGCTAGGTCTTTGAAGTACTTTTGCAAATAGGGAGAAGTTTGAAGCCTCTGGTATAGAGGAAAAGATTCAGGAGGATTTAGAATTCGAGCATCTGGCTTCTTGTCTCAGATGTCCCTCTGGCAGACTGTGTAACCCTGAACACGTGTTTTCTAGAGGGTAATGGTGAGGATTAAATAAAAATAACATATTTGAAGGTGATGCCTATTATCATCATTGTGGACTACCAGTAGCTATGCCCTCCATTTCCACCCTCAAGTCAAAGTTTCAATACAACTTCTTTTTTTTTTTTTTAAAGATTTAATTTATTTGACAGAGAGAGATCACAAATAGGCAGAGGCAGGCATGGGGGGGGCAGGCTCCCCGCTGAGCAGAGAGCCTGATGCAGGGCTCGATCCCAGGACCCTGAGATCATGACCTGAGCCGAAGGCAGAGGCTTTAACCCACTGAGCCACCCAGGCGCCCCTCAATACAACTTCTGCTAGAGAAGCTGTTAATGGGTTAAAGACTAATACGTGGTAGGATGATGGCTAGCAAATTAGTAGTTCCATAAGCAGGCTGAGGGAAGTTGTGCTGTCCTTGGCTATACTGAAAGACCTCCACCGACCAATGCCTATGAACTGTGTATAGGTTAAAATTTGAACTCTGTAGAATGTATGTTTGTGATTTCTATGTTAGGTACAGAAGTTATAACTTAAAAACTTAACATACATCACATGCTTGCTATAGTAAAATGAACAAACTACTTCAATCATGAACTTTATCTAAAAACCAGTGTTTAAACTGGTTTTCTAGAAAGTGGAGAGCAAGATGACTAACTCATGAAAAAAAAATTTAGAGCAAAAGCAACTTCATCATCAAGTAAATTCAAGCACTAATTACTGCCCTAAAAACAATCAGCGCTTCAAAAGATGTATCTAGTTCCCTCTATGATTTGGAAGATGAATTAAATTTATCTTTCCATGATACTAGGATGGGAATAAATAAATCTAGTGGTTTGTACTACTTATGTTCCTCTAATAACATTTATTAGTCCAGTCTCCTGTTACAAACACACAGACATCTGGAATCCTGCTTCTGTGGTTTTTACCTTGTGCTCCCAACTCTGATAAATGGATGGGATAATGAGGTGGGGGATACCCTAAGATAGTACCTATAACCATTTCTTTTAAATAGCAGTGGGGGATCCAAAAGAACAAGGGCACAAAACTTGGAAAATATGACTGAAGTTCACTTTTATTTCTTTTATAAATAAAGTTTTATTGGCATGCAACCATGCTCATTTATTTAGCTATAGTCCACAGCTGCTTTTGTGCTACAATGACAGAGTTGAGTCTTAACAGAGATCACAGAGCCTACAAACCCTCAAATATTTATTAACTGGCCCTTTACAGAACAAGTCTACTGAGCCCTGTTCCAAGCCATCAGGGAACCAGGAGATCTCACTTCATCACAGCTGACCTGACAGAGGCAGAAGATGAAACGAGTTAGGCCTGATAAACATTATGAGGCATAGGAGAGGGTAGAGACAAGATGGTGATATGTATCTCAACTCTCTCTCTTTTTATTTATTTATTTATTAAAGATTTAATTTATTTATGAGAGAGAGAGACAGAGAGCGCATGAGAGGGGAGAAAGTCAGAGGGAGAAGCTGACTCCCTGTGGAGCTGGCAGCCCAATGCGGGACTGGATCCCGGGACTCCGGGATCACGACCTGAGCCGAAGGCAGTCACTTAACCAACTGAGCCATCCAGGTGCTCTCTCTTTTTTTTTTTTTTTAAGATTTTATTAATTTATTTCAGAGAGAGTGCAGAGCAAGGGAAAGCATGAGCAGGAGGACGGGCAGAAGGAGAGGGAGAAGCAGACTCCTCGCTGAGCAGGGAGCCCGAGGCGGGACTGGATCCCGGGACTCCGGGATCATGACCTAAGCCAAAGGCAGAGGCTTAACCAACCGAACCACCCAGGTGCCCCTCCCTTTCAAGTCAGATAGATATCCAGAACTCTGGTGCAGGCAATCTTTTTTTTTTAGATTTATTATTTATTTATTTGAGAGAGAAAGAAAGAGAGAGAGAGAGAGAGAGAGAGCAGGAGAGAGAAAGCATGGGGATGTGTAAGCTGAGGTAGGTGGGGAGCAGAGGGAGAATCTCAAGCTGACTCTGCACCAAGTGCACAGCCTGCCAGTGGCTTGATCCCATGACCCTGAGATCATGACCTGAGCTGAAATCAAGAACTGGACGCTTAACCAACTGAGCCAGCCAGGCGCAGTTTTTTTTTATCTTTTTAAAGGGGTATGAAAGGAATTTCTAAGAGTAACGTCAATGATATAAAATGTATTTTAAAGTTGCCCACTTAAAATCAGCAGATAAATCTAATTATTCACACAGTGAACTATATCTTATAACATTTCAAATTTTAAATTACTTATACATTCACTCACCTGCACAATTGAATGCACACCAACTGTCTGCATAGCTTGGCTTTCATCATCTGAGGTGATAGCAACAAAACTAAATCCCCGAAAAAGCTGATGTGCATTAGCACTAGGTGGAATGCCAGGTGAATCTGAAAAGAATAGTATGTTACTAAGAAGGTAATACTCTGAAAGGTAATTAAGGGAAGAACTGTTGACAGTATGACCTTTCTCACTTATTCTGGAATTCCACTTCTTAGGCATCCAGGGCTTCCAGGAAAACTCAGTGAAACACTCTACTGGCTTTGTCCTGATGGCTTATTGGCATCACAACTCTAAATCCTAGTTCCTCTGAGCCCAGAAAATCGCTAATTCATTGAAGAATATAATAAATCAATGAATTACTAGGCTAATGTTATTCTAAATTAGCAATGTCTCATAGAATTCCCTGTAGTGATGGAAATTTTCTTTATCTGTGCTGTCCAATATGGTAGCCAGTAGCCACATGCAGCTCCCGAGCATGTGAAATGTGGTTAGTGTGACTGAGAAACAAAATTTTAAATTTTAATTAATTTAAATTGAAGTAATTGCATGTGACTACTGACTACCATATTAAAACAGTGCAACCCTACATGATAACCTAACAACGCTATGGCTCCTGGTGAGGGGGAGATACAAGGTTCACCAACAGATAATTCAGGAGAGAGGAATTTAGTCTGGTGGTCTCAGTATATAATATCAGAATCTGGAAATCTAAACTACAAGTTAAAAATTACTATATTTATATATATAAGGAACAAAAATAATTTCTGAGACAATCATGATATGCAGTCCTTTGAATATATTTTATGACATGACATGAATGGTTACTCAAATTATTTGTGTGGAATCTACTGGCATTAACAAAAATAGAAAAATACTTTAAAAATTTATTTGTCACTACAAAAACAAACAAAGCATAACAAATGTGCTATTCATAAATATAAACACACAATTAAGCATACTAGTATTTATAATTATACTATAAAGGCTAAGCGCAAGCAAAAACCAAACAGGCAAATATATTTAAATATCAACTCCACATAAAGTTCTTTTTTAACATCAGCTTGACATTCTCAGCAACAAATACTGTTTAGTGCATTTTAAATCAATGTGACAGTATTACATGAAGAACTATGCTAAGAGAACCAATCTGGGCAGAATACAATACAGAACTGCTCTCTTTGAGACTTTTCCTCTATCAGGCCAAATTGTAATGAGAAAGCAAAGTAAAACATTATCATATATCATCAATTCTATGCATATCACTCTTCATGTATTTGATAGAATTCTGTTTATGTACTAATCCAAATTTCTAAGACAGTCTTATAAAAATAATAAACATCCATCAATGTTTAACATAAATTATGGGGATATTGACTGGAAAGTTTTATAGTGAGGTTTAAATGATGTACTCTATAGAAAATATATGCAAATATACTTTTTATTTATTTGCTTGTCAATGATAAACCTGGGGTCTGGTACACCTAAATGAGAGAGCACTGGAGTGCAGAACACACCATTTCCATGCATACACACAGTAATTTAATGAAATACAGAATATCATTTCAAAGATAATTTGTCTAGAAGAGTCATTGTTTATGCAATTTTAGGATAAAGCATGACACAGGATATGAATCATTTTGAAATCATCACACCTCATGTAAAGTTTATGTTTTGGATTTGAACTTCACAAGCACTTCCAGACTACCACCTAATATCAGAGTTTTGAAGAGTACTATCTATACTGAAGAATATTTCATGTAAAAATAGCTACAGGTAAATAAACGCACAACCAAAGAATTTTTTCATAGAAAGAGTATCAAAGTTTAAGGCACACACACACACATACACACAAAAGTTTAAGGCACAACCTAATTTGCTAAAAGATTTAACAAGGATCTTAACTGCTATAAAATGCTGTAAAGGAATTACTAATTTTCTAGTTATTGCAGCAGGGATATGGTATGAAGGGCAGATATGAGGACAGCATTAAGAGTCATATATATATTTATGTGCTACATTTAGGTTTTCACACTTTCTCCTTACCTTTGGGAGTTTTTGCAGTAAACTCAGGATCAAAATAGAACGTATCTTCAGGCCTGCCAGTTGCAGGTTTAAAAGGTGGATGAATTTCTCTTCTGTACAGTTTCTGGTGGGAAAAAAGAGAGACTTAGACATGCAATAAATACAAAAAAATTCAAGCAAATTTTCATTTTTTAAAAAAGATTTTATTTATTTATTTGACACAGAGAGAGAGAGATCACAAGCAGGCAGAGAGGCAGGCAGAGGGAGAGGGAGGGGGAAGCAGGCTCCCTACTGAGCAGAGAGCCTGACTCGGGGCTCGATCCCAAGACCCTGAGATCATGACCTGAGCTGAAGGCAGAGGCTTAACCCACTGAGCCGCCCAGGTGCCCCAAGCAAATTTTCATTGTATACTCACATTCCAGTCTATTGTTGAGAAAAATGAATGTCTTTTAATTTCCTCAACTCCATCTGGTCCTGCACCTATCAAAAATTAAATAAAACTTTTGATTAAATGGTAATTTTATTTCACGGAGGCATATACAGTTTATTTAGTGTTTGTTTTTAATATATGTCCTACTATGTCATAATTCCACAACAAAAAGAAATACCCACCTCCCCCCACCAAAAAACCCCAAAGACCAACAAACACACAAAGGAAACAAATTAGTTACAAATTTTACCTAATCTGTTTGCAGGATTTCGTTTGAAAAGCATTCGTAAAAGACTCTGGGCTTCAGGACTCAAAAACTGTGGCATCCCAAGTTTGGCTCTAAATAATAAATTCACATAATAACATTTTATTTTTTGGAAGTATTTGTTTTCTACTTTAAAATTTTTAATCCTTTTTATTTTGAGGTAATTGTGGATTTATACTAAGTTGTAAGAAATAATATAGATCCTGTGTAGCTTCTATCCAGTTTTCCCCAATGGTCACATCTGACAAAACCATAGTACACTATCACAACTAGAATACTGACTTTGGTACAATCTACTGACCTCCTTCAGACGTCTCCAGTTTTAATTGCACTCACTGTGTTTAAGTTTAGTCCTATGCCATTTTACCTTATGTATAGGTTCCTGTATGCATCATCACAGTAAAGCTACTGAACAGTTCATTACCACCAGCATACCTCACGTTGTCCCTTTATAACCACACCTGCCTCCTTCCCTCTCCAATTCCTAATCTCTGGCAATCACAAATCTATTCTACATTTCTATAATTTTGTCATTTTAAGAATGTTATGTAAGTATAATCATAAAGTAATCTTTTTTTACTCAGCATAAATTCCCTTGAGATTCATCCAAGTTATTGAGTAGTATTCCATGGTATAGATGTACCACAGTTCATTTGTCTGTTGAAGGGCATCTGGATTGTGTCGTTTTGGGTTACTACAAATAAAGATGCTATGAACATTTGTGTATAGTTTTTTGTGTGGACACTTAATAGAATTTTAGTCCATAATCTTTTTTTAAAAGATTTTATTTATTTATTTGAGAGAGATATGGAGTGACAGACTACAAGCAGGGAGAGGAGAAGAGGGAGAGGGAGAAGCAGACTCCCCGCTGAGCAGGGAGCCCAACATGGGGCTTGATCCCAGAACCCCGGGATCATGACCTGAGCCGAAGGCAGACATTTAACTGACTGAGCCACCCAGGTACCCCAGTCCATAATTTTCTAACAAACTTTTCCATTTTTATAAATTTTGCAACAAGCACTGCTGTGAGAGTAAGATCATCTGAGTTTTAGTTCCGGCACTGTTAGTAAGAACTTTGTGACCTTGGGAAAAGACAATCCCCTTGGGTCTGTCACTACTTCTTTATAAGCAAGGGGACTGACTGTTAGATCAATGGCTCCCAAACTGTAGCCTTGGAACATTTTTTCAAAAGGAATTTAAGAAATCCACTATTTAAAACTGCTAAAAGAACATATGCTTCATATGCCTATGTTTTCCTCCCATTCCCTTTAATAGTCCTACAGGGAAGAAGAGGTGGTGGGAAAGGGGTCTGTGGAACATCTAAGAGTCTACAGCACACAGTCTGAAACCCACCAGCTTGAATGAGCTTGAAGGTCAGTTTCAGCTTTAATATATAATTTTATTCTTTTTTCCTAACTTATAAATTAAGGAAACTATCGTCTAAGTATGAAAATAATAACAGAGCTGGGGAAATGGCTAGCAGAGAAATTTCTACTTCAGAAATAGATCCATTTATTATTCAGTGAGTTATTAGTGAGCGACTACGTGCCAGATATTCCTTAGTGCTGAGGATACAGAGATAAAGATAGGGGAAGACAGAGATGGATAACCTGAGGATAGCCCTGATATGTGAAGAGGCAAATTCAGAAGGACATATGGAAAGACTGCTAAGGGAATAGCAGGGGATATCTAATTTAACATGAGAGACTGAAAGGCCTTAAATGCAGTTAAAGATTGAGAATTTATTCACTTGGCCAGTGTTCCCCTAACATTTTACCAAGTAACTTTAATTTCTCTAGATACTCAGCAACAACAAAAAATTACTCCATGATCTAATGAATTTGTGGAATGCTATTATACCCCTCTTGGAGACACAGAATAAAATACATTGCATATAAAAGGCTGAGAAATCTCAAGTAAAGAATCAGTATTTTTCAAGTATTTGCTTCTAGAAACTCTTTTTCAGAGAATACCTATTCACGCTTGTAGAATTAGGGTTCTACTGAACAAATCTGGGAAAATACTGCCATATTAGGTAATAAGGATATAGCAGAGGTCTTTAAACAGTGGACTAACATGAACAAATTTATTTTCAACAAGGTAACTCTGAAAGTAGTATAGATTGATCTGGAGTGGGAAGTGGTGGTAGTTGCAGGCATTTTACTTCAGAGCTTGACTCAGTAGTGTAGGTAGGAGACCACCATGGTCTGAGAACTGTAAGCAGCGTAATGTAAAGGAAAGCCTGGGACACTGAAATACTTCTGAGAGCAAATTTGGTCAATACCTGCATGTGCAAGAGAGGGGAAGAAATCAAGAATGATTTGCAGGTTTCTGACTTGGGAAATGGGGTGCTTAGAAACGAGGCTAATTGGGGCGCCTGGGTGGCTCAGTTGTTAAGCGTCTGCCTTTGGCTCAGGTCACGATCCCAGGGTCCTAGGACTGAGCCCCACATCAGGCTCCCTGATCAGCAGGTAGCCTGCTTCTCCCTCTCCCATTCCCCTGCTTGTGTTTCCTCTTTTGCTGTTTCTCTCTGTCAAATAAATAAATAAAAATCTTAAAAAAAAAAAAAAAGAAATGAGGCTAATTGAAAATACAAGAAGAAAAAGAGAACAGCAAACAGATAAATTTAGATTAAAAATGTCAAGTCATACATATCATGTTTTTGGAGAGCCATGCAGGTGAGTAAATGCAAAAACAGGTCCGATGCCTGGTTAACTTAAAGAAAGAGTAATTTGAGAGTAACTAAAATGCTGAGAGTATTTATAGGAAAGACTGAAGTCAGCCAGGAACTTGTTCTTGGGGGAACAAGAACATTCAAACAGTGGTCAGATAAAGAACAATTTGAGCATTAAAAATAATGAATGCAAAAAAAAAAAAAGAATGCAATTGTTTGTAAATGCTGAATCACACTGATTATTAAATTCCATAGATTCATTTTAGTAAAATAAGAAAAAGTCAAAACTAACATAAAACCCAACTCATTGGACACCATCCCCACTGGAGGTAATCAGGGCCCTGACAATTGGAAATTAAGAATCAAACATTTATTCTGCCTTTCTTGTTTGAGCCTTATTTCAAGGTAACTAAAGAGCCCTCGCAGATTAGAGAAAGTTCAGTGTTTTGGGAAATAACAGCTAATAAATGAAGAAGGAATAAAAGCAATAGAAAATCACGATTTTTGGGGCGCCTGGATGGCTCAGTGGGTTAAAGCCTCTGCCTTCGGCCCAGGTCATGATCTCAGGGTCCTGGGATCGAGCCCCGCATCGGGCTCTCTGCTCAGCAGGGAGTCTGCTTCCCCATCTCTCTCTGCCCGCCTCTCTGCCTACTTGTGATCTCTCACTCTGTCAAATGAATAAATAAAATCTTAAAAAAAAAAAGAAAATCACGATTTTTGAATCCCTAATAACTGTTTCAAGTAATGATTACCAATGGTTGAAAACACTAGATGAAAGCCTGCCAGGGAACTTTGAAATAGAGGGATCAGCTGTAACTATAGGAACTCATCACTTAAAGTGGGGCAACCAGGTGTTCTAAGCCTTCTGATGTGATGCAATAGGGTGCAGCATGAGCTATGAAATAATCTTGCCAAAAAAAGTTTAATGAGAAATGCAATAAAGGAACAAGTTAAACAATATTACAAGGAAAATAAAATAATTTCAACACTCCTAGGAAAAGACTAATTGTTGTGTAACCATGTAAACAAGAGAGCCACAAGAACTGGCTTTAAATTCATTCAACTGATCAAAAACAACTTGCCTAGGTAAACAGTTTGTTTGTTTGTTTCTGTTTTTTCCAAACCAACCAGTCAGTAACTGCTCTTCATCTGTGAAAATCAGTCTAAAAGAATGGACTGACGCCAACAAACACACCTGAGTGCCAAGTGATCAACAACAGTCCCACCCAAGTAACCACTCTTAGAGATGATGTCAACCCACTTATGGCCCTGAAAATCTGCCAATTTTTGAACTCCACCCTTCCCCCCAAACCCTATAACAGTGGTCTGTGCTTCTTAGACACTATTAGATCACCATCATTCTCCCTTAGTATAGTAAGCAATAGGATTGGCTTCAATGCTTTTCGTTTCATATACTGAGGTCGTCTTTTGACAAGATAAATGCCGAAAGTGGAATTCTATAAAACTGTCTTGGTTTCTTCCACAAGCAAATGGTAGGGGAAAAACATGGTAGAGTGGTCTGGAAAAACAAAAGCTTGAGAAATACAACCAAATGAAATGCTCAGATGTGATTTGGGATTACAGAGACACAGTTCTGGAGAAAACCTGAAAAATCTGTTAAAGAACTGGTATTAGTGGATACCTTAGCAGTGTCTTGGTAGGTGTGGTTATGTAAGAAAACTTTCTAGTGATGCAAACTACAGTAGGTGAGAAATGACATGTGTGGAATGCTTAAAATATTTCAATGAAGAGATGAAGCAAACGTGGCAAAATCTTGATGACTGTTGAATCTGCATGACTGATATATGTGTTCACTGTATTAACTCTTTTTGCGAATTACATTAGAAATTTTTCATAATTAAGCAGAGAAAGGCAGGCAGAGAAGGAATGGTCAAACAGGAGACCAAAAGAGGAACGTTAGGGAGGAAGAAGCAGATGCGAGTAGGAAGATCTAAATGGGGAGAAAGTGCCCAACAGTGTCAAATACTCCCACAGACACCTTTCTTAACTGTCTTCTCTAAAATGGCTCCTGCCCCTGCCCCTTCCCTCACACTTCAAGAATAATCTGGTTTATTATGCCTATTGCTCCTATTATTATTTGAAATTATTATATTCATTTGTTTAAATATTAATTCCTTGTCTCCCCCACTACAATGCAAGGTCTGTGGGACCACAGAAGATCCTGTCAGTCTTGTTCACACTGCATTCTATGTATATGTAGCAAGACCTCAATCATCTGTTGAATGAATTGTGTGAACAAATGGTGCAGAGAGTCACCTTTCTAACTATCTGCCACTGGGTTAAGCAACCAGATCACTGCTGATCATAATAAGAGGAGTTTCAGGAGAGTGGTGGGAACAAACAATCAATAGGCCATGGAATAAAAGCAGCCCAGAAATGGTAACAGAAAGCAAAGACTATTCTTTAAAGAGGCTTTGTGTTGAAAGGATGCAGAAAGATGGTGCAGAAAGTTGAAAGGACGCCAGGACAAAGAAAGGGTTGTTTTTTGTTTGTTTGTTTTTGTTTTTTGAAACTAGAGTATATTCGTTAGCTGAAAAGAAGGGGCCAGGATCAATGGAGTAATGAAGGTTCAGGGAACATTCACTTACATAACAAGTACTTTTTATTGTGGAGAATAACATATAAAGGGCAAAACAAACAAATCCTGCACAACCCCAACATCACCAAAGTATACAGTTCACTGATTTATCAAATAGTCATGTGGCCAAGAAATGTAACATTGTAACTCCTCATTCAATGTAACTACTTTTCTTATTTTGCCTTGGCTGTTGCCAACTAAATATGGGCCTTAAAAACTATGCTTTAGTTCGCCTCCTTTAAAACTTTATAAACAGAGGGGCGACTGGGTGGCTCAGTCAGTTAAGCATCTGCCTTCGGCTCAGGTCATGGTTCTGGGGCCCTGGGATCAAGCCCCGCATAGAGCCTGCTACTCCTTCTCCTTGCCCCCGGCTCATGCTCTCTATTGCTCTCTTTCTCTCAAATAAATAAATAAAATCTTTGGGAAAAGAAAAACCAAAAAAACTTTATAACTAGAATCATAGTTATTTATTCTTTTGTGTCTGAACTATCTTTGCTCAAAATTCTTACACAATTTACCCAAGTACCTGCATATAACTGTGGTTTGTTCATTTTCTTTGCTGTCTGGTACACTGCACCCCTGGGCCAAAGGCCTCAGTCTGTTTTTCTAAGGCTTTCGAGCTAAGAATGGTTTTTACATTATTTTAAGGATTTTGTTTGAGAGAGTGAGCAAGCGCGAGTGGCAGGGAGGAACAAAGGGACAGGAACAAGCAGACTGCAGTGAGGGCAGAGTCCAACAAAGGGTTCGATCCCATGACCCTGAGATCATGACCTGAGCTGAAATCTAGAGTTAGAGGCTTAACTGACTGAGCCACCCAGGGGTCCCAGTTTTTACATTTTTAAAGTGTTGGAAACAAACAATAAAGAATGAGAATATGTGATAGTGTGTGTGGCTTGCAAAGCCTAAAATATTTACAGATCGTTTGTCAACCCCTGCTATATCTCATGTATGAATATATCATAATTTATGAATCTACTCTACTGCTAGTGATCCATTTTCCACTTTTTGGCTACTACAAATAATGACCATGCTGCTATGAACATCTTTGTTCTAGTTTCTTGATGTGCAAGTACCTTGATGCATGTAAATTGAGTGCATGCCTACGAATGGGATTACTGGATGAAGGTATACATATATTTGGCTTTAGAAGATTATGTCAAAAACTGCTTTCCAAAGGTTATAAGAATATTTATATTCCTTCCAGCTATAGATGAAAGTTGCCACTGCTCCACATCCTGTCAGCACTTTATATTGTTTAGCCATTCTGATGGGTATGCAGTTGTAGCCCATTGTGGTTGTAATTTGCATTTTCTGATTTACATATTAGAATCAGTTTATCAAGTTTCACACAAAAAATTTCTTAAAATTTAAATTCCATCTGCCTTAAGGCTATAGTTATGCTGTATAACATGGCAGCCGCTAGCAACAAACAGCCACTGAGCACTTGAAATACGGTTAGCCCAAATTCTAAGTGTAAATTGCACCCTGGAAAAAATAAAATGCACACTTGAGTTTCAAATAAGTATAAAAAAAAATGTATCATATCTCATGAATCATTTTCTAATGTTGATTACATGTTGAAATGATATCTTGGATATACTGATTTAAATAAAATATATTATAATTCATCCTAAATTTTTTTTACATTTTAAATGTGGCTCACATTACATTTCTATTGGAAAATCCTCATCTATACGAACCCACATCTTTACAATACTATGTCTGTCATAATGTGAATATGGTACAACCTTGAAAGTTATTTTGGTCTTTTAAATTTTCTTTAAATAAAATCTCCTAGTTTTCTGCATAGACTTTTTGCATAACTTTTGCTAGATTTATCCCTAGTTATTTGACTTTTTTATACTATTGTAAATACTATCTTCTTAAAAAATTCCATTTTCTGTTACTACTATATAGATATAAAATAGACTTTATTTATTGACCTCTGATCCAACAACTTTGCTAAACTCTTATTAAGTCCAAGAATGTATATGAAGATTTGGATTTTCCATGGACACAATCATGTTATATAAATAATGACAATTTTATTTCTTCTTTTTAAACCTTAAACCTTACTTCTTTTCCTGGCCTTACTATACTTGCTAGTATCTCTAGGGCAACGTGAACGGAAGTGGAATAATGGATGTCCTTGTCATATTCCAAATCTAAAAGGTGAAGCTTTAAATATTTTAACATTAACATGAGGATTACATGAGTACTCCTTTGGAGAGCCCTGGACCCCTGGTATTTCTGCTTGGGGCAGGAGCCTTGTCTCTGGTTTCACTTGGTGGGGGGCATGAATAAAGGCCAAAGGCTCCAACATTTGTGTGGCCAGAAAAGAAAAAAGGAACATGACTACTCTAAATCTATGGGGCTTGTTCATATTTGAAGCACATTAATATTAACGTCATAATATCAATGAATAAAATTTCATATTTTAGTTTGAAGCATTTATTTCTAAATCTCATCAAAACATATCCACTAGGGAGTACTTACTTAAGAATCATAGTCATTGTTTCTTTTCGATCTTTTCCTTGGAAAGGTAGTGTACCAGTGAGCATTTCAAACTACAAAAAAGCAACATCATCAGAGGTATTAGTCAAGAAGTATAAAATCTCAAGGCCAGAAAATAAAAAAGCATCATCTTAATTCAAACCAAATCTTGTAAAATTGCCATATAATAAAACAAGTGATTTATACCTCTACCATATTGCTGAACTCAAAAAACACCCCAATCCTTACCATTAACACACCAAAAGACCACCAGTCTGCACTTTGAGTGTGACCTCGACGATTAACTACTTCGGGAGCCATGTATTCCACAGTTCCACAGAAAGAGTATGCCTTCTTTTCATGGTCAATAGACTCTTTACTTAGGCCAAAATCTGCCAAAATAAATATCAAATTCATAACTATCCTACAATAATTTCCACACTTTAAGTTTAAGCTTTGAGTTCCAAAATTTACGCTGATTAGTAAAAATTCTAATACAAGTTTTCAAGGCAATGTGTTATTCAATATTTGTACCACAATCAACTTTAAAAGAAATTATATAGAGAAGAGAATATTTTAATAAAATGAGGATTTTTACCTGTTAACTTGATGTGACCTTCTTCATCAAGAAGTATGCTGAAAGAAAACAAAATCAGAAAATCTTTTCAAACTACTAAATTTTTATAGAACCTAGAACTCAAACTACTGTGTTAAGCACCAGATCACCACATTTATTCTAAAATATTGTTTTAGACTGTGAATAAGGGAAAGGTAAAATAGGAGAAAATTTTTTTTGGACACACATACATAACAAAACCCAAAGGCAAAGCCTTATAGATGTGTATTAAGGGCACTTGAAAACTATTAGAAAGAGAACCAAAACCTATATCCTTTCTAATTTCTAGATGCTCTTTGTAATGCTCTTCTGCAGAGGTGGCCTAACTAAAATCCCTAGTGCTTGCACAATAGACAGAGGGTCCACATATTTAAGTCAACTGCATTAAAGTTGTCATTTTCTTGGTCATTTTTTAGGCATCTGACTCAATCATTCTTTCCTAGTTTTTCTATCCAATCCTCTTTTTCTTTTCTTTTTTTTTTTAGAGCCAGGGAGGGGGAGAGGGAGAGAGAATCTTAAGCAGACTCGATGCTGGACACAGGGCTTAATCTCAGAACCCTGAGATCATGACCTGAGCCCAAATCAAGTCAGACACTTAACCGACTGAGCCAGCCAGGTGCCCCCTATCCAATCTGTGTAAGTTCTCCAGTGTTTTCTCTCTTTCTCAGTAAACTCTGAGCTTCTAGGTTTGTCCTTATTCATCTCATAGCTCAGTGCCTGGTAGAATAGAGATAAATAAGAAACGTATCTTGAATGCATGGGGCCAGTGTACAAAAGGCCCATAAGGCATTCCAAACAGTTTGGCTTCTTCTCAAGGGCACTGAAGATCATATAAAGTTTATATGCATGAAGCGTAGAGATAACAAGAACTGCATTTTCTTTTTCTTTTTTTTTTAAGAACTGCATTTTCATGAAACAATTTAGAGGGGAAGATAAAGGGTATTTAGTGAGCTCTTAGATATGGATCATGATAAAGAACAAATGGAGAAGACACTCAGGTTTCCGGCCTTAGGAGATACTTGAGTGGAGAATAATGTCATTATTAACAAGCTATAGGAAGGGATAAGTACTAGGCTGTAGGCCAATAATTCTATTTCTGGATAGGCATTTTAGTATACTGACTTGAAAGGCCACGTAATAAACTGTTTCACTTATATTCAAAGCCATTCCATAACATAGGCATTTCCTTACTTTTAATTCTAACTAAAAAAATGTGAAAGCCAAATTTTGCTATAATAAAATTTTACTATGTCAAAAATACTACCAACCTTTCTACGTCATCAATTCAAATAGGATTATAATAAAGTTTACCACTGAGGATAATTCAGTAGGGACTTATTTTTCATGTCTTCTTCATAAGGGACTTATGAAAAAAATACAAATCTTAATTATGCTTGATTACAAAGCAGACCAACCATTTCTGGAATATAAAGGGAATTGTTAGGTATGGTAGAAATCATCCTCCCTCCTGTCTAATAAATACATGAAAGACAATTCCAAAAACAACTTCAAATCACTCTTGGTAATTTTGAGAAAAAAAGAGAACATAGCTAACAGAACATTACTTATGCCTTCTATAGCAAATGCATTTTTTTAAGATAACCATGCCCACCCTTTATCTTTGAAAGAAAAAGCCAACTGTATTACTTTCAATAGGCAAAGTTCCTTTTCAACTACTAATAATAATTTTCAACCATATTTATTATAACAGAGTTCTGGTTTACAAGAATGTGGAAAACCCCTTACCGTGCATAAAACAACCAGTCTAAAAATTGAAATTTCTTCCAAATTCTATATGATGGTATATACTTGGATTATTTAACAACTAAATGTTATTTCAATTAATAGCATCATCTAGGCATCTTTGTGAAAGATCTCAGTTTTTACTTACATTTGATCTTATTCGACTCTTAAGAAGGGCCCATGCTGTATACATAATTTTATGACCAATGCTAATCCAATGGTTTACAATAAATACATTCAACTAAATGATAAAAACACTAACATTTTTATTATGAATGCTTGATCATATGTTTATAGTAATTTTTTCTTCTAAGGACTATATGCTTGAATATTTATTCTCACTAGGAATTACATTTTGTGTCTTTACAGTTAGAAATCAGGAAAATGATGAGAAAAACAAAACAGTAATTATCTGGGGAATAACAATGGATGCATATGAAACTTATCCAAATCAAAATGTATGAAAAACAAAAGTAAAATGTGAAAGTATAATAATTTCTTTTTTTTTAAATATATTTTTTTAAAGATTTTATTTATTTATTTGACAGAGAGAGAGAGAGAGCACAAGTAGGCAGAGAGGCAGGCAGAGAGAGAGGGAGAAGCAGGCTCCCTGCTGAGCAGAGAGCCCGACGCGGGGCTCGATCCCAGGACCCTGAGATCATGACCTGAGCGGAAGGCAGAGGCTTAAGCCACTGAGCCACCCAGGTGCCCCAAAGTATAATAATTTCTAAATGATCATGTAATAGGATCCCAAAGGATCATTTCCTGTTGTAATATATAAATTTTGCATGTAATATTTTAATGTAAGTAATATCCAAATTCTTTTCTTCAAAGATTTATTTATTTGGGAGAGACAGAGAGAGTGCGAGTGGGAGTGGGAGGAGGGGCAGAGGGAGAAGGAGAGAGAGAATCTTAAGCAGGCTCCACACCTCTCACAGAGCCCGATAAAGGGTTCCACGTCACAACCCTGAGATCATGACCTGAGCTGATACTTGCTATTACAAAAACAATGGGAAATTTGCTCAACTCACACTAAAAATTTGAAATGATGTAGAGAAGAAAATTTTCAGGGGCTCAGGTCATGATCTTGAGGTTGTAAGGCTGAGTCCCACATCAGGCTCCATACTCGATGTGGAGTCTGCTTAAGATTTTCTCTCTCTTTCCCTCTGCCCCTGCTCATGCATGCTCTCTCTCCCCCTCTCTTAAAAAAAAAAAAAAAATCAATAAATGGTATTTGAAGGAAAGCATTACCTCTATGCTATCCTTCATATCGAAAAATTTTCAGATGGAGTTAAAAGTAAAAAAAGAAACCATAAAATGAGAAGATAAGTATCTGATTATGGGATTGGAAAAGGCTTTCTAAGACTAAAAGTCATGGAAGAGATCACAAGACTGGTAGACCTAAGAAAAAAAATACTTGTGTAGGTAAAAATAGAATAAGTTAAAATTAAAAGACAAACTAAAAAGACTATTTATAATATATGTCAAATGGTTAAATTCTTAATTTCTAAAGGTATCTGATAAAACAATAGGAAAAAAAATCCCAAGATAAATGAATGAAGGCCATGAAGAGAAAAATCACACAAAAATACAAATTGCCAATAAACATATGAACATGGATTTCAACCTCATTAAAAATAAAAAAATGAAATAAGTCAAGCGGACAGAGTCAATTATCATATGGTCTCACATGTGGAGCATAAGGAAAAACATGGAGGACACTGTGAGAGGGAAGGGAGGGGTGAAATGGAGGAAATCGGAGGGGCGATGAACCATGAGAGACTGAACTCTTGAGCAACAGACTGAGGGTTTTGGAGGGGTGGGGGGTTGGGCGAGCCTGGTGGTGGGTATTGAGGAGGGCACGTATTGCATGGAGCACTGGGTGTGGTACATGAACAATGAATCTTGTAACACTGAAAAAATAAAATAAAAGTATTTGGGAAAAAAATAAAAAAATGAAAATAAAAACAAGAGAACAATAACAGATATTATGATTGGCAGATTTTTAAAAGTATAAGATTACATAGTGTTAGCAGAAATGTGAAGCACAGGCACTCTAACATAATTCTTGTGGTAGTTCTACAAAGTAATTTTATATTTTATTACCTCCTAAATAATTATATTACATTGTATTCACTTAGTAGCATAATTCCTTACTTTTCTGGTTTTAAGTCTCTATAGATTATTCCCAGGCTATGTAGATGGTCTAAAGCAAGTGCAAGTTCGGCCAGATAGAATTTGACATCTTCTTCTGTGAACATCACCTAAAATAAAATAATAATTTTTTTGTCTTATTTTCTTTCTGTGTCTGTAGTTTTATTTAAAATTCCATCCCAGAGTTTATTTAAAAAGTTATAAATATGCTAATCACATGTAGTTTTATCCACAACTTACTAATGAAAGGAATTTGCAAAAATGATCAAATCAGTCAACTAATCACTTTCTAAATGCTAAATGTACACTGTGGGGGAAATCATTTTACATTTTATTAAGTAACATCTATATTCAGATTGTGCCATTGTTGCCCTACCACAGAAACATCTTAGAAATGAAAAGTGATCTTTTAAATGCATACTGAATTTCTAGTATTAATGGTTTAAGGATATCTTGATAAATTATTGCTTCTGAAAAACTGTAACTAAAAGATGCAGGACAAAAGACAAAGACGGTTTATCAATATAAAGTCCTACTTTCAGAATAATTTCAAAAGGTAGGAAAAGAACTCTTCTTGGCTCTAATTCCTTAAAGTAAGACTCTTGTGCCCCTAGAGGAAATACGATAAACATAATATTGAAATATAACAAAGCTTTAGTTAAAACAGGATGTGTATAGATATATTAAAAATAGAGATTAATTACATACCTCTTTGGATAAGCGTGTAAACAAATCTCCTCCCCTGAGAAAATCCAAAATAAGATACAATTTCCCTTCAGTTTGAAAAGCTGAATGAAGAAATGAAAATTTCTGTTTAATCCACCAGTTTATTTTTTTGGCTTACATTAGGTCGACTCATTCACAAATTATTATTATTGAATGAATATTATGAATATTATTTTAAGCAAATTAATGATTATATCATAGATCTAAATTTATTTTTAATGAGAGGATAACCACTGATTTCTCTTAGTGTCCATGTGGAAATGTTAAAGGCAGAGTTTTTTATTACGGAACCACTAGAACATTTGTTGCATTTTCTTCAGGCAACAGTCTCCCAGGAATACAGTAGTTTTAAAACATGTGATCAATAAGAAAAATTCCAAACATGGTTACTTAACCATGAAACAAAATACAAGAACTATGTCACTTAAGTGCAGGAAAAATGTGGGTTTAATTACACAAAGCTTTAATTACACAAAAAATTACCACAACTCTACCCACTGAGAAAAAGCACCTACACCTTTGGGGAAAAGAAAGGTGATAAAAACTTCAGGATGTTGACATTAGGGATCTTTCTTGCTTTTAAGAAAAGTTGGGCTAACACATATGGACTATAAAATGCTGGTATACTGTTACTAACTATATAATAATGCAAATATATAAATATATAATAAACTCCTTATTACAATAAAAAGCAATGATTATTATTACCTATTCCTATGGCTACCACTCAGAAACATAAGTATAAAAAAAAAAAGAAACATAAGTATAAATGCAATAAAGGCTTCTAAAGTTTAAGAAGTAATGGCTTAATTTCCACAATTTTATTTATCTTTTAAACACATATAAATATACACGAGCAAATATTTATATACATTAATATATCTGAATGCACTTAGGGAGTGGAGGATCAGGTGGAGGGATGAGGTTGCAAGTGGTTTATAACTTACCATAATGCAACTTGACAATAAAAGGATGATTAACTTCTACCAAGATATCACGCTCCATTTTTGTCCGAACACGATCTCGAACTACAAAATATTGTATATATGGCCATATTATAATAGCTTTCAGAGATAATCTTTAAAACGAAATCTCTTTGGTGTCTATTTTAAATAAAATTATGCTAAAGTGTGAATTCATATTTTCATACATACCAGTAAAACTATTTATATGTACAAATAAAACTATTATTCTTGAATTTTCAAAATTAATATATTTTTTACTAAATTATACAACCAGACGAAATTGTTCATATTTATAAAATCTGTGCTTTAGGTTAAAAATGTACATACAGAGAACATATCAGAATTTGAATCAGATGTTGGCTTTAACATCAAATTTACAAGTATTTTAATCAAAGTTATGAAAAATGACCAAAAAAGAGTGACTTTTTAAAAATGAGGCATCCTGGGGCGCGTGGGTGGCTCAGTGGGTTAAAGCCTCTGCCTTCGGCTCAGGTCATGATCTCAGGGTCCTGGGATTGAGCCCCGCGTTGGACTCTCTGCTCAGCAGGGAGCCTGCTTCCCCCTCTCTCTCTGCCTGTCTCTCTGCCTACTTGTGATCTCCCTCTCTCTGTCAAATAAATGGATAAAATCTTAAAAAAAAAAAAAAAAGAGGCATCCCAATGAAATATTAAAACACACACAAGAAAATGGAATAGGTTTCACTACCCCTACCAACCCTATCAACTCAATTTAACAAGCATTTATTAAGCATCTGTAAAATGTGACAGACATGGTGAAGGACGGGTATGCCCAAAAAGATCTATTTTGGGGGAAGGAGGAGAGAGAGGGGAAGAAGAAATAATGTGGTGCAGCTGAAAGAGCAAAGGCTTTTTGGAGTTAAATCAGATTCAGATTTGTGTAATCTTAAGCAAGTTACCTACTTAAACTCTTTGAGCCTCCTTATCCCTCATCTATAAAGTACAGATAACACCACTGTACCTCTGTAGGCTGTGTGACCATTTGAGATAAGGTCTGTATATCCCAGAGCCTGGTATATAGGAGATAGTCAATTAAATGGTAGCTATAGCACCATGAATATGATAAAGGGATAAAATGATTTATTACTAGCAATAAGTAGTACTGAAAGAAATTCAGAGAAGGAAAAGATGAGTGGGAAAGCATGAAGGAAGAGGTGGAATTAGGCACTTTTGGAGTGGAATTTAGATGGATGGGAAGGATCAGGCCTAAAGAAGAAAAGTCCAGGTATGGAGTACTAGCGCAAGCAAGGACACGGAGGCATGCATGAGGAAGAGAAAGGAACCAAATTGGTATGGAAATTGGGGAGGTTAAATTGGGAAGGCCCAGATTCTTGACAATTTGGAACGGCAGATAAATTTATGTTTGAACCTATAGGTGAAGCTCTCTTTTACCGATCAATGATTCCCTGAGCAAATTCTATGTACTAGGTACTGTGAGATACAAATACAAACAAAATAATCTTTAAGAAGCTCATAATCTGGTGGGAATGACAGACAACTAACTAAATAGAATACATTCTGATAAGTATTCTGTTTTGGTAGCTCAATGGATTTAAGAAGTGAACATGATCATTCATTAAAATTTTATTATTTTTTCTGTTGCATAATAAGGATAAATCATAAATGACTTGCATTCTTCAGGCCAGAGGGACTGAATGGTTAGATTAAGCAGAAAGAACCGGGAAGAGAGTCTTCGGGGGGGGGGGGGCAGGGACAGAGAGAAAGATGAACTGGTATTCTTTTCAATATAAAGTGACCAGGTATTTAAAACACAGAAATAAGACCCCTGGAAAAAAAGAAACCAAGAATCTAAAACAAAATCCTATGTTTCCCATTCTACCAGTTTTCCACTTTCAATTGGGAGATTTCGGTGCCAGTGACTGAAAATGGGCAAACCAGATATAGAAATCATTTTGCTCTTGAGATCTATAAAGCTCTTTTAAATGACTTGTCCAGCAAGTATATCAAATTCAGTATCAATCTCTGATTTCATTATCTTATCCTATCACAACTCTGGTGTCTTCTATCCAACAGACCTTTTCTATTATTTATATAAATGAGGTTCATCACCTAGGTCTGCTGATAATTCTGTTCCAGTCTAGCCCACATTTGTACTTTTTCTACTGCTACCTACATGATCTTGGATTCAGTTTCTATTACTTTAAAGCTGGATTCCAAATTTCTATCTTTCAATAATTATACAAAGATTACAAAGCTTATCATTTAAAATTCACCTCTCTGCTCAGTGAGCAGTAAAAATAACCATCAGTGTATTTACTGCATATCCCTCATCTATTATTCTATCCCAACGAAAAGAACAATTATTTGGGAGTCAAGAACTACAGGTTTCAGTAGCCCTGCTGGTAACTAGATGAATTACCTGCTCAAATTCTTACACTGTTCAGGGACTTCCTGCTTCCTTCCCTATAAAATGAGAGGCTAGAAAAAGATAATTTTTTTTCTATTATGATTATCTTGTGAGGTGGTTTCCTTACATGTAACACTGATAAGAACTTGTTTAGTTGAAAATGAGTAGTGAGATTTACTTACTCAAGAATTCCTTCATTTTGTCTGAGGCAGGACTGTGTAATAATTCTAATCTGGTTTCTTTTATCATGTAAAGTCCTACTGACAAATATAAATCATCCTACAATCAGGAATTTTGATTAGGATATACTGGTTTAGAAGAAGGCATGTTTTATATTGGCTAAACTCTAAACCCTAAAATAGAATTTGTTAATAATGACTCATGCTGGCAAAGCAACTACATTCCTCTGAAATAATTTTTCTCATATAGTAGCTATTAGATTTTAAATCCTCCTTGACTTGAACATAAGAGTAAACAAGAAGAAATACTGTTTATGTTTCTAGGATTATGTATTAAGAAACTTTAAGGCCCACAGACTACTGTATTAGGACAAAAGTCCCTACAAACTCAACTTAACACTACTGACTTCTACTTGACCCCATTTATTGTATTAATAGGAACTCTGAAATGGAAAGAGACTTCTGGTTAAACATAAATGTTTTACTTTCTACATTCTTCCAGAGCCCCACTGAAATTATGATAATGGAAAAATTATGCATAAACTCACAAAGGGCAAAGATTAAAAGACAAAGAACAGGAGAGAAAGCAAGAGCAGAAGATGAGTAAGTGGTACCTTACACAGTAGATAAGAGAAAGCTAAAAGCTAAGCCTAAGGGAATGAAGCCAATGAGAAATAAGGAGATTCTTGCAACAGAACTCTTTCCAACTGGCTATTTGGTACCTTACTCTTTTTTTTTTTTTTTTAAGATTTATTTATTTATTTGAGAGAGAGAGAGAGGAGAGGGGCAGAGGGAGAAGGGGAGAATCTCAAGTGGACTCCCCGTTGAGCATGGAGCCCAAAGCGGGGCTTGATCTCACAACCTTGAGATCATGACCTGAGCCGAAAGCAAGAGCTGGACACTCAACCAACTGAGTCACCCAGGTGCCCTGGTACCTCACTCTTAAATGCAAAAAAGATACCAAAGGATCCCCAGGCATTTGAGGAAAGGCTCTAAAGATGAAAAACAGTTATCAAAATAAACAGAAAAAAGGGAATAAAGGGAAACAGAGACAATGTAAAGAAGAGGAGAAAACTTAAAAATCAACCTCATAATTTATATATCCCGGTAGAGCAAAGACTATACAGCACCCATGAAACAAGAAGCTTTAAAATGGGCAGGGTGGAAGGAACCAGTATCTTCAACAAATAAACTACCAAAAAAAAAAAAAAAAAAAATTGAGACAGAGTTCATAGTTTAAAAGACTTAAAGAGAAATCAACCAACTACAAAATAGAGATATAGATCTCAATTCAAATTGCAAAAAAAAAAGATGAATTATAACCATAGGAATAAGTGGAAATTCAAACATTGATTAGATATCTGTATATTAATTCCTTAGGTATAGTGATATAGTTGTATTACTTCTTTTAAGAATCTTTATCTTTTAGAGATACATACTAAAATATTTATGGAAGAAATTGTACAATGTCTAGGATTTGCTTCATAGTATCAAGAGAGGGGAAAAGAAAGGACACAGATGCAAAAAAAAAAAAAAAAAAAAAAAATTGACCATGCATGAGTTGAGAAATGCTGAGGCAGCAAGGAGGGTATATGGGGATTCTTTATATTCTTTGGTTTCTTTCTGTAAATGTTTGACACTTTCCATACTAGAAAGTATTTAAAAACAGAATAGAGAACAAGGAAAATCTAGGAAATTAAAAATGATGGTAGAAACAAAAATGTCAGGGGCGCCTGGGTGGCTCAGTGGATTAAGGCCTCTGCCTTCGGCTCAGGTCATGATCCCAGGGTCCTGGGATCAAGCCCCGCATCGGGCTCTCTGCTCGGCAGGGAGCCTGCTTCCCCCTCTCTCTCTGCCTGCCTCTCTGCCTACTTGTGATCTCTCTCTCTGTCAAATAAATAAATAAAATCTTAAAAAAAAAAACAAAAATGTCAATAGAAAGTTTGAAAGATAATTGGTAATATTTCCTAGAAAACAGAAAAAAAAGACAAAACTGGAAAACAGCAAGGAAAAAAAATTAAATGATCCACGAAGTCCAACATACTCAAACAGCAGGAGTTACAAAATGGGGAAGAAATGACAAAATACTTTGTACCACTGTACAAATTCCAGAACACCAGGGATAAAGAATGGAGTGGTTCTAAAGACTTCCAAAGAGGAAAAGCAGCTTACGTACAAAGGACTGGAAATCAGTATTGCAATAAACCTCATAATTGCAACACAGGAAACTGGAAGGCAATGGAAACAATGCCTTCAAATATCTGAGGAAAATTATTTCTCACCTAGAATTTTATACTCAGCCAAATTATAAATTAACTGAGGGGGTAGAATAAAGGCATTTTAAGACATTCAAGGTCACAAAAATTTTATCATCCATTCACCCTTTCTGAGGTAGCTACTAGGAGATGTGTTCTACCCAGAGTGGAAAGTGAACTGAGAAAGAGGTAGACATAGAATTTAGAAAATGAGATCTAATACAGCAAAGATGTGAAGGTAATGTGACTCCAGTATACTATTTGGCTCAGTTAGGTACAGTTCTTTGAAGCTGTAATAATGTGGGACACATGGGTGGCTCAGTCAGTTAAGTGTCTGCCTTCAGCTCTGGTCATGATCCCAGGGTCCTGGGATGGAGCCCAGCATCTTGTTCCTTGCTCAGCGGGGAGCCTGCTTCTCCCTCTACCTGCCATTCCCCCAGCTTGTGCTCTCATTCTCTCTCTCTCTGGCAAATAAATAAATAAATAAATAAATAAAATCTTTTCTTTATAAAAAAAAAGTAAGCTATAATAATGAAAACATTACAGGATGGACATGAAAGGCAGAATTATGTGTGGGTGGTAGTATGAGAGAACTAAATCCTAATCTGCCATGTTAGGAAGTCAATAAATTATGTCACCAAGTGAAAACAATCAAAGAATTGCAATAAAGAGTATCGAATGTGAAGGTAAATGATAGAAATAGCAGTTAAGGAGACGAAAGTCATTGTCTCTGAGGGTCGAGAACTGGGATAGGGAGGAGAGTTGGTAAAGTGATGCTATTTTGTAAGATTCTATATACATATTACTTTGATAAAAATTAAAATTGAATTTAAGAATGCATTAAAAATTATCTGACAGTTTACAATTCCAATATGTCAAATATTTTCATTTTTCTAGGGTTTCTTCTATAGCTTATGTCCATATAATTTTACACACTTGTGGTAGCCAAATTTGTTATAATTGTTCATTTACATATTTTCATTAAGTTCACTTTGGAGATTATATTTGAAATATTTCTTTTAAATAATATGCTATTAAATAGTATACTATAATTTTTATTTATTTAACATTTTAATTTTATTTTTTTCCGTGTTTCAAGACTCATTGTTTATGTACCACACCCAGTGCTCCATGCACTAGGTGCCCTCCTTTAATACTCATCACCAGGCTTACCCATCCCCCCACCCCCTTCTCTTTCAAAACCCTCAGTTTGTTTCTCAGAGTCCACAGTCTCTCATGCTTCATCTTCCCCTCTGATTTCCCCCAATTCACTTTTCCTTTCCTTCTCCTAACGTCCTCCATGTTAATCCTTATGTTCCACAAGTAAGTGAAACCATATAATTGACTTTCTCTGCTTGACTTATTTCACTCAGCATAATCTCCTCCCGTCCATTCCTCTATTTTTCAATATTTGTGTGATTTATAAATTCTCAATATTATAAATTAATATTGCTGTGAGAATTTTCAAGTGCATGAATTCTTTCTTTGAGATTATTTCCTCAGGTTAATTTAGCAGCAATAATGGTTCTCTGTATTTATTGCAAAACCACTTTCCAATTTATGCTGCTATCATATGAAATGTTAACATTATTTTTCATGTATTTCTTTATTAGCAAAATGGAACATTTTTTCCAAACATTATCTTATCCCCCTTTATAAAATTTATTCAAAATCCTTTAGGTAGAGGTTGTAATGCTACTTTTCAGGACCTCCTAACTCAATTATTCCTTTTACATGTATTAGTTGGAATTCTACTGTGAAGAAGAGCTCTCCCTTGCTCCACATTACTTAATTTATGGATCAAAACATGGATTTTTGTTTGATTCATCACTATCATTAATTATTGTAATGTTCAAATTGTCCTAGATTTGGCCCGTAGGAGCCCTGTACTCATTCCTTATATTATTATTTTCTAATATTTGAGGTGAATAATCTTATGACTTCTTATTTATACTATTTTTCATTGTGTGAAAGGCTAAATTTTTTTGCAATGTCAATCTGTTTATAACTTGTAATTTGCTCAATATCTCTTCACAAGTTTCCTAGATGTGTTAAGTTGTAAAATTCAGTTAGATCGTTCAGTTAGGCTGTTAGATTTTTTCATGGCATAGGGTTTAAGAGAAGACTAATTTTTTTCCAGGTTGCTCAGGAGTATTTCAAACAAAATTTATGAAATCATTATTTCTCATTGTTCTGTATACCTGGTTTGCCATACAGCACAGCACAGCACATAGTCTCTTTGAAGTGTATGCTTTTCAAATGAAATTTTAAATATTTAAAGGAAAATTCAATTGGGATCTTGACGATATGGAGCTAATTGGATGGTGAGATGAATACTAAGATTATTTTTTTAAAGATTTTATTTATTTATTTGACAGAGAGAGACAGTGAGAGAGGGAACACAAGCAGGGGAAGGGGAGAAGGAGAAGCAGGCCTCCCGCCTAGCAGGGAGCCCGATGCGGGCCCGATCCCAAGACCCTGGGATCACGACCTGAGCGGAAGGCAGACGCTTAACAACTGAGCCACCCAGGCACCCCAAGATTTTTTTTTAAAGATTTTATTTATTTATTTGACAGGGAGAGACACAGAGAGAGAGAGGGAACACAAGCAGGGGGAGTGGGAGAGGGAGAAGCAGGCTTTCCACAGAGCAGGGAACCTGATGCAGGGCTCGATCCCAGGACCCTGGGATCATGACCTGAGCCAAAGGCAGACGCTTAACGACTGAGCCACCCAGGCACCCCGAAGACCAAGATTCTTAACAACAGTCAGCCTTCTCTAAAAGGAACTGGGCATTTATTTCCTTTCCTGGTATCTTTCACGTTTTTCAGTTTCATAGTTTCCTTTATGTATATTATGTATATATGTGTATTATGTATATCCCGTTAAATATATGAAACCTACTTTTGTTGTTTTGTGAATGACCTCTTTTAAGTCCCACTGATGTAGTTTTATAACTCGGGAGTAAGCATAAAGTTATACAAGTAGTGATATAAAGTAGGGCACTGAGGACATAATTTAATTCTCTGGTCCTAGCAAGAATCAAGTAAGTAGTGTGCCGGTTGTAGAGACTAGCCAGGAAAGAAAATACATTCGGAAGGGAGCAAGAGAAAGAAAGCAAAGGATGGTGTTTATAGACAATGGCAGAATTTCTTGGAATGATGATATCCAGGGTAGGTGACTAACTGGAAAGAATAACATCAGAAATAATAAATGATCATCACAAATATTCCTTCCTAAATATTTTAAAAGGTTTAAAATTACATGTAAATTGAAGAGGAAAAAAATGATGCTGGGAATCAATATATTAACAACCAGAGGTTATGCGGTAAAATAACCCAAACTACTAAACAGAAAATTTAAGTATTTTAAAAATTATGTATAACTTCTTCTAAATGACTATTTACCTAAAAGAGTCAAGTCCTATATAAGATTGTTCAAAATCAGAGGCTTAGAATAAAAACTTACTTGGACACCAGAAGTCAAGATGATAAAGTCCTTAAAATAAAAGCTATTTTTCATCTGGTAAGTCAGTAGGTTTTCGAAACATTAAAATAATCACATTAATTTGAAGATGAATCAAACCCAGTCTGAATTTTGTAAACCTTTACTTGCATAAGCCCAAGATGAATATATAATACTTCTTTTATAAAATGGCAACTCCCATTCTCACTAGTCATATGATTCCTAGCCCAGTGGGAAAAATTCACTAAAATAAAGTCTAAATTTAAAGACAGTAACAGGAACACAATCGGAATGTAAGTAACTGGCCTAGGAGTCACTGGAGATCTGTTGAGACCTTCCAGTTCGTTTAGACTACGCAAACAGTATACATAGTTGTAGCACTTACCTTTCAATGTGGCCTTCTTCAATACTTTCATGGCATAAAGCTGTCTAGCATCAGAGCCTGAGATTTTTTTGACTAAGAAAACCTGTATTTAAATGAGAGAAAATAAGTTTTACAAAGTATCACAAAGTATGTCACTGTTAAAAATAAGACCCTTTCATCGAGCCCTGCATGGGGCTCTCTGCTCAGCAGGGAGCCTGCTTCCCCCTCTCTCTGCCTACTTGTGATCTCTCTTTCTCTCTGTCAAATAAATAAATAAAATCTTTAAAAAAAAATAAGACCCTTTTGATAATACAGTGTATTATTAGAGAGATTCTGTTACACTGTAGATGCTTATTTTTCTTATGTATCAATTATAAATACAATGGCATTTATTAAACTGGTAATAAGTTGGCGTGTCAACATAAGTGAACACATCGTTTTCTTTTTTTGTTGTCTGCCAATTCCCAAAGAGCATGTAACATATAAGACACAAAAATCTTTAAATTGTGTAATTAAAGTCTAACATGTTTAAAGTATGACATAAGCGGTCACTGCTCTGCTTTTAACAAAATAAAAATTCTTCTGATTTGATAAAAATTGTCCCACAGGAGTTCCCCTTGACCACGATTTTCCATTGATACAATTATTCACTGATAATTAGTCTTTTCTATGTATGAAAACGGCACATAAATTTCTCATTGCTGGGAAGAACAATTTAAAACACACTGAAGAAGCCTATTCATAACTATTTAATGTGACTGAAGACAGAACCCTACCTTTCGACCTTTTAAAAATCAAATTATCACATATACCTAAATATGAAGACAGTTCCTATGCCATGTTACTGAGCTTCTTGATTTTCCAAATTATTTTTAGCTGCTTTCAAAATATAGTGTGAAATTTATGCAAAATGAATAAGCCTGCTCTACATAATTCACAGTCATGCCATAACATGGGTAATACAAAACTATAAATCTTTCCTGTTCATTTTGACCATTAGGTCTGTGATCTTTTTTTAAAGTTTTTATTTAAATTCCAGTTAGTTAACATACAGTGTAATATTAGTGTCAGGTGTACAATATACTGATTCACAATCTTTTTCATTCAATCTTTAAACATACTTGCTAAATGGACTTGAATTTCAACTTTTTTCTTCTAACTCCTAGCAGTTGCTACTGAGTTGCTACAGATGGGAAGAGAAGCAATTATAATCAAGAATTAACTTTCAGGTCAGCTCTCAATTATCTGCTCTAGCATGCCAGGCTATTAGCAAAAACAAAAAAAATGCTACATCCAACTGATTCTAGGGTGAGGCAAAGCTCCTCACTTTGAGAAACTGTGCCAAAGGTGATTGGCAATGACCTCAAAAGTTTAGTGAAGAGCACCACAACTTGCACAGAAACCCGGATGCACTGTGTTCCTCTCCCCAGATCACTCCCTCTTGTCCTTCCATGATGCCCCACCCTTTAGTTCCTTTTAGCCAGTTAGCAGTGAGCCGAACTAGGGAGAAAAAAAGCATTCTTAATCAGGTTCCGAAGACGGGATGATGTTCACATGTTAAAGGTAATCAGATTATTAATATTTTTGAACAGAAATAAATTCTAATTAGGTGGAGATAATTAGGATTTATCTGGTATTTATTAAGATTCCCTAATCAAGCTTCTTTGTGCCATTCCACAGGAAAAATTCTCCCTGTGGATTCCAAACTTTTTTCACCCTTCTTTGAAAGTATCTTAACACTTTTCAGCACTTCTTAGTTTGCAAAGGACCTTCACAAGCATTTGTAATACATCATCATGATAATTTTGGGAGGCAGGCAGACTAAGGAATGCCTATTTATAGCTGCCCAAGCTAGGGTTTAGAGAGGTTAAATAATTTGACTAGTGTCACAGTGGAGGTATTGGAACAAGAACCAGGCCAGCCACCCAGTTCTGTGCTCCTGCTCAGGCGCTCTTAATCTGTTCCCTCTGGCAGGTCACCAGTTAAGGGTAGCAGAAGCAGCAGTGGTCCCAGATGCCATCGGATCTTCCCCAGCCAGGGCATTCATGACCTTTCGAACTCCCCCATGAAGCTATTCTGAGCTCTGACAGGTCATCCTTGCTTCCTTGGCTTACACTGGCTTTTTAGGATGAGTAAGAGAGGAGACGCCCTATTTTTAATGTTTGCTATTTATAGTAAGGTATTTAAGTTACTTTTAAAGAAATAAAGGGAGATGCATGCTGACTCCTGGCAACTTAAATACTGTGTTCCCTGAAAATCTAATGTATAGAAAGAAACCAATGTATTTGGGTTTACCCGTAATACGACTGCATGACAATACAATTTCATAGCAGATATTATGTGCTTGGCCGTTTATTATTTAATTCTCACTACTAACCTATGAGGTCAGGACTATTATTTATTCATTACTTCTTTCCAGAATTATATGCTAGGTACTGTGCTACTGGCTCAATGCTGAGAAATGGTACAAAGCATGTCCCCTGCACTCATGGAGAGAACACATAGTCTAGTGGAGGAAATAGCCAATAAACAAACAGTTACACATATGAAAAACTGCAATTGTGGTAAGTGCTGTGAAGATGAGGTATATAATGTTCTGACAGGGTAAAATAGAGGAATATGACTTAGAATGGCAGAGAAGGCTTATTTGAGAACATAAGCATGAGAGATGCTACTAAGATGAGGAAAGGGTAGGGTGGGGTGTTTCACGAAGAGGAAAGCGCATGTGCAAAGGCTTTCTAGTGGGATGGAGCCGGGTGCTTAAGGACTGAAAAAAAGGGTCAAGGTAGCCAGAACACAGGTAGTGAAAAATACATAAAGTGATTCTGTTCAGGTAGCTAGGCACCAGAACAAGGGGCTCCTCAGCCATCTTAAGAGTATGTTTTTATCCTAAAGACTAAAGGAAGCTACTGAAGTATAAGATTAGCTCTTGTTGGCTGTCATGTAAATAGTGGCTTGAGGAAAGAACAAATTTGGGGGTTCCAGTTAGGAGCTTCCTTCAACAGCCCAAGGAGAAATGGGGGTTGCAAAGACTGCAGGAGTGGCAGTGGAGAAGGAGAGGATAGGCATGATTTGAGAAATCTTTACTAAATCAGTAGGACTTGCTGATATTGGTGGGGAGAGGCAAGAGGAAAAGCTGGGCAGTAGAAGGATATGTCAAAAATGTCTCCCAAGTTTCTGGCTTGCTTAACTGGATGCCATGCATAGTTGCAGAGAAAAATGAAACAGGACAGGTTGGCGAGGGCAGGGGAAAATCATGACTTTGTTTGTAGACATGTTGAGTTTAAACTGCCTTTGAATCATGTGAAGAGAACAAAATATGCAGCTGTACATAGAGTTCAGAGCTTAGAGGCATGATCTAGATTGGAGAGAGAAATCTGTCAGGACAGCTGTATATGGGTTATAATTAAGATAGTAGGCAGAGAGAAAATAATTAGTAGGGAGTATAGAGTGAGGAGAAGGCAGCCTAGAATGGAACTTTGAGGAATTTCAATACTTAATGACTGGCTGGAAGAGGAAAATGGGGCTGGAAGAGGTTAAGTAACTTACTCAAGCACATGTAACAAGTAAGTAGAAGAAAAACAAATTAAATCCATGTCTGGCTGACCAGGAGCCCAAACTTGCAACCATTACATTCTACTGCCTACTTAACCAATATTTGAAATAAAAGCATCACTTTGGGTTTAAAGGAGGTTAGCAGCTGTACTAAATTACCTGTATTAGCCAAGAATTGCCAAATAGTCCCCCTAAAATACACAAGGGAGCTAAAGTGGTGTTGTTCTGGAGCTTGCAAACCGTATTATCTTCAGATGTTTCCTCACGGGGAGGTGGTAAGCAAGCACTGCAATGTGAAAGTTGAGTGCAATCTCAGAACCCTCCTCTTAGGGTGCCTGGGTGGCTCAGTGGGTTAAGCCTCTGCCTTCGGCTCAGGTGATGATCTCAGAGTCCTGGGATCGAGCCCCAAATCGGGCTCCCTGCTCAGCAGGGAGCCTGCTCCCCCCTCTCCCTCTGCCTGCCTTTCTGCCTATTTGTGATCACTTTCTCTCTGTCAAATAAATAAATAAAATCTTGGAAAAAAAAATCTTCCTCTTACCAAGAAACAGAACAATTAGATCAAATAATAGTAATCATAATATTGTACTTCTCAAAATGGAGGACAGAAAGTGCTCCTGGAGTATGCAGCAGGGGGACAAGGAATATTTGAAGAAAAATGATGAAGATGTTGCATCTTCAGGAGCAATTTTAGTTGGTGGCTTTGGGAAACATTTTTGATATTAAAGACAAACATGGTTATCATTGACTAGAAGGTAATCTTTGCATTCATTTTAATTAATTAATAAAATATTTTTTTATTTGCCAGAGAGAGAGCGAGAAAGCGTGCAGGAGCACAAGCAGGGGGAGTGACAGGCAGAGGGGGAAGCAGGCTCTCTGCTGAGCAAGGAGCCTGACGTGGGACTCGATCCCAGGACCCCTGGGATCATGACCTGAGCTGAAGGCAGACCTTTAACAGACTGAGCCACCCAGGCATCCCCTTTATATTCAGTTTAAAGACAAGTTGTAAGTCTCCAAAATTTTATACTCATAGTGATAATCCTCCTCCCGTAATTCCTAGGGAGTAGCCATTCACTTTCTGCTGGTATTAGAGATATTCTGGAGGAAAGACTGAGATATACTGTTATAATGTACCTGGTAAGATCACCTTCCAAATCTACATGAGGACTCAAAAAGAGTATCAAAAAGCGTACGAGGGGAATATTTTTTGATTTTTAATCATTTGCAAAGTGCAATTAAGTCACATGGTCTTGAAGATAAAACAAATATGAAGTGATTGCTGCCAATTTATGAAAATTTCCAGTGTATCTTTGAATGACTTTATTCACTTTCTCACACTTACTGACAATGAGAAATGTAGTAACAGAGAAACACTGCTTGTACGGAGATTGGTAGTATTTCATAAAATATTATCATTCTCTATCTGTATGAAATCCACACAAATTTCAAGAAACAACTTTTTAAAAACATACACTCATGACTTACCTTTCCAAATGATCCCTGCCCTAATACTTTTAAAAGTTCAAATTGGGAAGGATCTGCCTTTTCATGTCCTTCCTTTACATGATGTGTGATTGCAATTTCTTTGATACTGCCTTCTTCCTGTTGAAGCAAATATAAAGGGAAAAAAGAGATTTAGTGACACTTTCTCCAGCTATAAATCAAGAAACATAAATTTAGTGTTATCACATTAGAAATCCTCAAATTATTTATTTTTTTAAAGTAAGCTCTATGTCCAGCGTGGGTCTTGAACTTGTGACCCCAAGATCAAGAGTTGCATGCGCTACCAACTGAGCCAGCCACACGACCCTGCAAATATACTTTCAAGTTAAATATCAGAGAGAATGATACCAGCCCACTGCATAGACCAATTTAACCTCTACTTAACATTAGTACTGAGTATTTCCAAGTCTTCATTCTTCCTACTGGAGATAATTAAAATAGTTTCATGGGGTGAAGGCAGAGGGTGTAAAGAAGTCTGAAAACACAACAGAGTAATCTGCTGTGCTCTGACACATGCTTGTATTAGGTAAAACCAATGCTACACACACACCCACACCCACACCCCGTGTTTATTGGGGAGTGGGGCTGAAAAATATTCCAAGGCAAACATGGAGATTTCTACCCTCAGCAAGGCCATTTGGATCAGTATGCTGAAGTTTACTCTGTTGGAAATAGTAAGTTACTTTGTTTCTAGGACTACTTGAGATCTAAAAAGGGAGAAAGAGATAACTCTAAAACACAAAATCAAAAAAGATTTAACATTTGGAATGGAGGATTAGACACAGAAAAAAGTTACTACTCAGCATAATGGTCTTAGGGTTAAGGGAAGGATTTTTAGACAGTGGATGTGTCAGCATATCTGAGGGAAGGTTTCAGAAAGGGAGAAAAGTTGAAAATATATGTATGTATCACAGAATTTCAATCACTCTGGGATTAGCAGACAAAGTACACCTTATTTAATCAAGACATGTACTATATGTTACAGCCAAAAACTACAATAAAACAAAACCTAACAAAACCAGAAGTATAAGCCTGTCAAAGACTATTTTTCTTTTTTGCTTATAATGCTATTTTTTCCTAGTGCCTAAGTATCATTAGTAGAATCAAAATGTGTTATACACAAATAATTCATTGTTTTTATTATTGTTGTGTTTCATATGCATGTTTGAGCTCAATTAACATTTTCTGAGATAGACGTTGGCTATATATGGAATAACAAAGATTTCTCAAAAAGCTACACTGGTATACTAATATGGCAGGTTCTGAAAATGAGCAGAAGAAAAGCTCTTGCAGGACAAAAAAGGAATCTAGGCCCACTATTTTACTCTGTAAGACAGAAGTTTGTAGACTGTGCTAATACTTAGGCAGCTTCATCATTTTGGAGGCTCTCAGAACTGTGGCAACAATAAACAATCCCCCAATATGGTTTAGTCCTTTACTTTGTAATTTCACATGTTCTATCTCCTTTATTTCTCACAACCATCCTAGATAGTAGGTGTTAGGGTAGAATCCAGCATTACCTGACTCTGAGATTCTACCCCCCTTCCTGTGCACCCATTCTCTGCAAATGAGACCGGTTGGTGTACAGGGGCTTGAGAGTGACAGCTATCTGTAATTATATTAAGAAAGGCAGGAAGCAAATTACCAAATTCTTTAAAGAAAACTTTCAAAGAACAATGTATGTGTGGAAATGATTAAATCCAGCAAACGTTTATTAAGCACCTACCATGTACCAAGCCTGGGTTAGGTTATTTTTCACCTTTTATATTTATTGCTTCATAACAAATCTTGTTAGAGAGGGCTGGTAACAACAGGGTGGAGTATACCTCAGAGCAAGCAAAAACATCTCAGAATTCTCTACAGACTCCCCCACTCATCACTAGAAATTTGACAGATCTTTTAAAGGCCAAATGGTTTGAACACAGTTTGAAGTTTAAAGAGATTAAGTAAAGATCACAAGCCAATAACTGGCAGACCTATGGATCGATTCCAGGTTCTGACTTTTAATGACTTCTAAAACAAGGCTCTTAGCATTACACCATACTGAGGCTGTCATAGGCTTCTATGGTTCCTCATCCAAGATCAATGACAGGAACATACACACTTATTCCCTTGATCCTTTTAACTGGTCTGTTTCTCTTGGGTCAGTTAGCTACAGTGATTAGAGAAATGTTTCTGAACTTTTGGTAGCATATCCTCATCAGTTAAAAAAAAAACTAGCATACACCCAATATTTGTACGTTTATTGGCTTAGAAATTTTTGTATTACTAAATTATATACATTATACATGGAAATGAAACTAAAAGGAAGTTCTCCTCCTTCTTTTCTGTAACCCAAAGTGCTGTCACATGGCACTTAACAGACTAGTGGATTACAGCCTTCAACTCAAAAGGCCAAGGTCATGGGTTGGACTCTAGCATGTGCCAGTCAGCCTACTATGGAAAAAAACTATTTGTTCAAGAGCCTAACTGTAACCTAACAGCCATTTACGCCTTTAAATCATAAGGCTGTGAAGAACTATACTCTATAACATTCCATATGTCTCATCAGTTTTCTTTCTTGGGTAAGTGGGATATAATTTTAGGCTGCAATATTGTTTCATCTTTTATTCCATAAAAATACTATAATTATGTGTCACAAAGATGCAACACAGGCAGGGAACAATCACTGAATTATAAATGTTTTGCATTTTACAGCAGTCATATAGGATCAAGTCTTACTCTCATAATGAGAGCTACAATCAGGTCATGGATCTCAAAATAAACAGCAGTAACTATTCAAGAAAGATTACATCTTGGATGACTACCCTTCCTTTCCTCTCGAGTCAAACAAGTTACCAAAAAACACAGAATCTCCCTTTGATCCCTTCATTCAACAAACATATACTAAAACATCTACTATGTATCAAACATGGTAATGGAAATACCCTTTCTTTCTTTCTTTCTTTTTTTTCCCCTATTTTCAGTAGCATCACCCAGGTATAATTCTTCATTACCTTTCCTGTGGAAAACTGAAACTAGCTTGGTTACCTGTAATGCCCCTTTGTGCCACTGCCAGTCCACTTCCTCCTGACAAATTCATTTTCTGAAAGGAGATAGCTCCAGTCATATGAACAGACTGCCCAAAAACTCCTCTCTGCTTTCCCAAATTAAATGCACTGCCACCCCTTGGCATGTAAAGCCCTCTACAATACGGCTGCAACTTAGTTTTATGGTATTATCTCCCAACATTGCCTTACACGTAATCTTTTGTCAACCTGGGTTATTTCCTGTTCCTTAAACATTTTGTTTTTAAAATTAAATATGTGCACATAGATGACAAAATCAAATAGTGACAAAAATCCTATGATGAAAAGCAAGTCTCCTCTCACCCCCATACCTAAGCTTTTAAAAAAAGTTCTTTCTGCACTTACTTTGATAATTTCTTGGTTTATTAACTTTAAGACAATGCCTGCTGATTTAAAAATAAGATGAAGGATTCACTCATACCTCTTCCATCATCTTCTTCCCCACTATTTGATAATTTTATTACTTTTACATAAATTTCTCATCTTTTCTATTAGTCTTGGATAGAATCCTAACTCCTCACTTCATTTTTTTCAAGATTTATTTATTTATTTGAGAAACAAAGTGTGTGCAATGGGGGGAGGGGCACAGGCAGAGGGAAACAGAGAATCTCAAGCAGACTCCCCGCTGAGAACAGAGCTGGATTCGAGGCTCGATCTCATGACTCTGAGATCATGACCTGAGCTGAAACTAAGAGTTGGACACTTAACCTATTGAGCCACTCAGGCACCCCCTAACTCCTCACTTTATAAAAGGAGGCTAATATTGCCTATATGGACATGCCTGGGTAGTTCAGTCAGTTAAGCGTCTCTGTCTTTGGTTCAGGTCATGATCCCAGGGTCTTGGGATTGAGTCCCGTATCAGGCTCCTTGCTCAGTGGGGAGGCTGCTTCTCCCTCTGCCTGCTGCTCCTCCTGCTTGTGCTCTCTGTCTGACAAATAAATGAATAAAAAAGAATCTTAAAAAAAATAGTGCCTGTACTTCCTAACCTGCTAGCTATATTTTTACATCTTGAGAAAATTAACATTCTCTCCTGTAACCACAACCAAACCCTTCATACTATGTCCATAGCCTGATTTTAAAAGCAGAAGGCCCATACACCAGCATTCACATTTTTATGACAATATATTGTTTAAATGCAGGCTAGAAAGTACATTAAATTTCTTTTTATATAGGCCCATAACAGTGACTTCCAAGACAATCCGAGGGGGCTTAAAACAAAACAAAACAAAACAACCCTTCATCAAATGCTTAATTTCATGATACATTTTACTTTGAGTTCTACTGGGACCATGACTTTTTACATGTTTTTCTTTTTTTCCTGTTTCTAACAGCCCCATCATTCCTGGGGGGAGGGAAAGGTTAATCTGACCATTAGTCTTAATTTTTCCTTAACCTTTTACCACACTTCCCATTCTTCTGAGAACCCTCTCTTACCCTCCCATCAGGAATGACTGTTCTCTAGGCCTTGCTGCACAGCTGTTACCTCCAGGTACCACTATCCTCAATTTCCCATATCCTTCTCTTTCTTAGATTACTCCCTTCTAACTTCCTAAGAAAGGTGATGTGGAAAAAAATTTTCTGAACTTTGCACATCTGAAGATGTCTTTATTTTGTCTTCATATTTGTATAGTTTGGTTTGGTACCAAATTCTAGAAAACAATCTGGCCTTGAACACTGACGTTAATGGTCCATTGCCCTCTAGCAGCCAGGACTGCTACTGAGATGGGTGATGCTAGCCTGATACACATTTTTCGGAAGATGAACTGTTTGCTTTCCAGAAGCTGTAAGAATTTTCTCTCTTCTTGTACTTCTGAAATTCCACACTAGTGAGATAAATATGGGTCTTCTTTCCTTTAGAATGCTAGATGGTTGGTGAGCCTTTATAATTTAAAGACCTGAATTCTTTGCCTCTGAGGGAATTCTAACATTTTTTTTTTTTTTATAATTTCCTTCCATTAGTTTTTCAGGGTTTGTCTCTTTGCAACTCTATTAGGTATTGTATGTCTGGGATTGAATCTTGTATGTCACTTATCTTTTTTCTCCTATTTTCCAAGAGACTTCCTTGGTTTTACTTTCCCACCCTTATAATGAATTTCTTATTCTGGTAAATCTTATTTTAAAATAAATTTGCGAGTGCTCCTTTTGTCACTGTTTCTTTAAAAAAAATAGCAACTTCCTCCACTCCCTACCCTCTTACCCCAAAATGGATGCAATCATTCCAAACCTTTTAGGATATAAACTAGAATTTCAAAAGTCTTTTTCTACATGGGGGCCCAGAAAGTGCAAAAAAGTGTGCATGGGGATGGAGAGAAAAGATCGAGGCCTATGGCCCAAGTTCTAAAGACTTGTCACTGTTGTATCTTCAACACTTTTTTTGTTCCTTCCAAGTTTAAATTTTAACTAGTCATATTAGCAAGCTACCTCCTATCTATGTTTATGTTATAATACGGTCATAGCAGTATCATAGGCAAAATACCCTTGGTTGGTATCTCAATGCCCAGATTGTGCTTAATGTCACCAGTTTCTCCAAGTTATGGGATTTTAGAAATGAAATGAGGTTCAACTAGGACATAATACTAATGCTTGGGCAATCTTGGACAACAGATAGACAAGCAACAATGTGCTCTTCTAGCTCATACCTAGAATCTAATGAGAAGGATGCAGAGAGGAATATCAAATTTTCAAAGGCACTGATAATCCAAGGATGGACATTTGCATGTGACAAACATATCATGTGAATAAATCACCTGTTACTGAAATAAAACTGTTACATGAAAACACAGAACTACAGTTTGACAGTTTGTAAAATTTTGTTTTTGCCTGTAAGCACACAGTAAAGCAACTATAATTTTATGGAAAAAGAATTTTCCGCCGGTGAAATACCACTACTCTAAAAAGAAAAGAAAAAAAAAAAAAAAAGAATTTTGTCAATGAAGTCAAGCACAGATTTAATTTATATCCATTTTCCCCCTGAGGTTCACATATTTTTACATTCTCTGGTACCAGTATATTTTAAATTATACATGGATATATGCCCATTAATCATCATGAAAAAACTTACACTGTGTATTTCTAAAACTTATGGTAAATTCTGTATTTTTATTTTTACAAAGTCTGTTTATTTGATAAGTAAAGTTCTAGTTGTAGGTAAAAGTGGGAGGCTGGTGGCTGGTCTCCATCACAACCCTGTTATCATCTGTCTAGACCCCCATCACTTTCAGATATTTGCCACCCCCAGCCTAGACGTTCAGTACCCTCAAGTTATGTATGGGAATTCATTCATTCATCCATTTAAACACTTATTTATTGAGTACCTAATACATGCCAAGCATTCTTCTAGATGCCTGAGATATACAATAAATGAAATACACAAAAATCTCTGGCGTTTTGGGGAGAAATCAAACAGTAATAATAGGTATATTCATGTTAGATCAAGATAAATACCATGGGAAAAAGATACTAAGTTGGGTAAGAGGGATCAGAAGTGCATGGATGAAAAGGAGAGCCTGCAATTTTAAATAAAACCATCATTGCAGATTTTACTGAAAAAGTGCTATTTGAGTAAAGACCAGAAAGATGTGATGGAGTCAACCATCTGGGGGAAGAGCATTTCAAACAGAGACAAGCCAGTGCAAAGGTCAGTGTCGGAGCACACATGGAGACCAGTGTTTGGATCAGAGAGGAATAAAAGAACAGGTCCAAGAGGGGACTAAAACTCAGGGAGACTCTGGTGCTTCTGCTTCTTCCTAATTGCCCGGTCCTAATGGAAAGGTTTCTGATACATAACATATTCTCTTAGGCCCATTCCTTTTTGTTGGAAGGCAATTCCGATTATGAGCCATGTAGTGTGCTAGGTGTTAGAGATACTGAGATAAAGAAGAGTATCTGCCCTCTAAGAATTTACCTAGGGTGTCAAAGATTTATTACTGGATAGATACTTGCTGATATGTGACCCATGATAGAAAAAACAAGGTCAATTCAGTTACCAAATATATAATTTTAGGAATTCTATAAAGGATGTCATTTTAGACATCACAGAAAAATGGCAGAAGAAAATTCATGGACTGGTGGATCTTCTGGTGTTCCTCCAGTCACACAGAAAGCCACTTCATTTGTTTCTCAGGACCACCAAGAGATCTATAGGTTCCTTCTAAAATGGTCCTTAAGGTTTGCCCTTTAATGGGGAAAAAAATTAACTTAATGTTTCTTTTTTAAGTTGAGAGGAAAAAGATATAATTTTGTTCTTAAAATGTAAAAGGATTAAAGAGAAGGAACAGAAAGTGATGCTGTCCATTTGAGATAGAAAACCTAATACTGTAACATACTACCATTAAGTAAACAAACTGTGTGATATTAATTGATTTGAAAGAATGATTCAACTTTTGGCATTATGCCCTGACTTGTATACATAATTTCCTTTTTCCTGCCCTCCCTTGGGTCAGGAAGTGTGTTCTTAAGGCATTTGTATTTTCCAAATTGTTTTGAATGTCAGAAAATACGGATGAAACTTGAAGTAAATTATTTAAATGTTCCTTGGTAAAAACTAATAAATAAGTCTTCACTAACCGCGGATATGTAACTGTTTTTTGGCATAACATAAAGAAGATGTTACAAATGAAAAATGTATATTTCATTTGCCTCTTGAATGTAATTCAAAATCCAAGTATTAATCTCCATAAGGAAACCTAAGATTCTATAACATAGTTTTTAATTTTAAAAAGATATTAAGGAGGGCATGTATTGCATGGAGCACTGGGTGTGGTGCATAAAAAATGAATCTTGGAACATTGAGAAAATAAAATAAAAATTTAAAAAAAGATATGTTAAATTTTTAGATGACTGATATACATAAAAATTTGGCTGTGATACATAATTAGGCTGGTTATCCAAGTCATGCTGAAAAAAACATTTTAAGGTATTCTAGATTACAATTTGACCAAATCCAATTTACTTATTTGTCAATGGATGATAAATATTTCTCACCATTTTTCATTTAAACAAGTTGTCTAAGACTATTCCAAGCCATCTTCTATGTTTGAGAAAACAGCATAGCTGTTCTCCAGACTAACATTCCTAATCACTGCTGCAGAGAGCACAGTTTTCTCCTAATCGGGAATCCCAATCAAAAAATTAAATTCTCTTTAAAGAACAACAGAATAGCACAATTCTCATGGCAAAATATCCAGTTAATTTGGCAGAACTTTCGATGAAACAAAATGCAAACTATCATTTGCTAAGCACATTTTAACAAAGTAATGCTTTGAAAACTGTGCCTACTCTGTTAGATAAAATTACTTAAAGTTACTTAAATACAGTTGATTAAAAACTTCAAAGTTTGAAAGGACCAATTTCTTTTTTTTTTTTAAAGATTTTATTTATTTATTTGACACAGAGAGAGAGATTACAAGTCGGCTGAGAGGCAGGCAGAGAGAGAGGTGGAAGCAGGCTCCCCGCTGAGCAGAGAGCCTGATGCAATGTGGGCCTCCATCCCAGGACCCTGAGATCATGACCTGAGCTGAAGGCAGAGGCTTTAACCCATTGAGCCACCCCTGCGCCCTGAAAGGAACCAATTTCAACAGAAGTCTGACTTTAAGGTCTTGACTGTTTAAAATAATACATTCTCTAACCCATCAAAATATCGCTTACATTATAGTAATCTCCTATCAATAAGTTCACAATTTTCTTCATGCCTGGTTTAATACTGAAAGTTACTGTCATCTGTTTATTATACAAAATTACAAACATGAGTAAAATAAAAACTACCCTACCACTAAAAAGCCAATTTAAAAGAAGTTTACAAAATATACAACTGAAAGGAATAATACACATAGGTGGCTTCCTTTTAGCAAACACAAATACTATCCTTTAAAAATTCTTTAAAAACTGGTTTTGAATTTTGAAAACCTTCTTAAAAGAACATATAAAATGAAATAATTGTTTAATTAGTATAATTATACTGAGCTCCAACTAAAACATTTTAGTCTTTACAGAAGTTGAACAAAGCTTACCTGTACAGAGCGAACACGAAAAGACAAAAATTTAAACATGGCTACGAAACCATGATGGTGATAAAAGAATTTCTGACCGTAAAACTTAGGCTGGAAAGGGAAGACCAAGCCCCTGCAAAGTTTTCTCCTACCAGCTGTTCCGGCAATTAGAAAATTTCCTGTCAGGCAGGTCCTGAAATGCTAGAAAAAGAGGCCTGACAATTTTCCTGTGGTAAAAGAAAGGAGAAACGTAATGGCGAGGGCACTATGTAGCTGATAGGTAGGGAGGCCAGAACAGGAAACCAAAACAGATTTGCTGATAGCAAAATCCTGTTGAAATGTTCTTAACTCCTAGTTCCCAGCAATCTAGACAATTTTTACAACTAGTGAAATGAACATTATTTTATTTTAGAATCCTGAGAAATGCCAGTATTTCTTAACTATATAACTCTTTAAAAGCAAATGAAACTAGTCAGCATTATTAAAATAAGTCATTGATGCACATGTGAAATTCTACCCTTTGTAACGTTTACACACACACACACTCTAAAGGATAGTCTGAAGATTATTTTAAGGTTATATATAGACAAGTCATGGGTGTTCCCTGTCAATGAGGCATTGTTTCGTAACTATGGGAAGAAAATGACCACATTCGAGAAACATTTTGCTTGTGATATAAGGACAAATTCTTTCTGTCTTAAATGGAAGTAAATTATATTTAAATTCATACTGGTTATAGACATCAATTGTCAGCCAGGTTAAAGACTTCAGGGTCCATAGCTAAAAATCCTAGTCAATAAAATCTGTAAATTAAAAGAAAGACCAACCCCTGGGTTATTAGTGAGCAAAAGGAACACTTACTGATATAAGCCAAACTGGAAAAGGAGAGGTTAAGTTACTGGACAATCCCTTACTCCATCTCATTCTCTAATAGCCTCTAGAAGTTCTTCTAAGGTATTTTTATTTTGGAAAATAGTTTTTAAAATATGCCAATAATCAGAATATGATCACTGAGATAGTGGCATTTAAACAAAACCCAAGGACAGAAACATCAAGAGCTGTGGGAAAATGCTCTACCTGATGTGCATTGAACCTATGTGGAACCAGCAAACACATTGATCATTAATATATATAACCTATACAAATTTAATAAAATAACTGAATTTTCAAAACCTGAAGATTTCACTCATATGTGGAATTTAAGAAACAGAACAGATGAACACAGGGGAAGGGAGGAAAAAATAAGACGAAATTAGAGAGGAAGACAAACTGTAAGAGGCTCTTAACTATAGGAAACAAACTGAGGGTTGCTGGAGGGGAGATGGGTGGAGGGATGGGGTAACTGGGTGATGGGCATTAAGGAGGGCACTAGATAAAAAAAACAAAAACAAAACAAAAAAAAAGGAGGGCTCTAGATGAAATGAGCACTGGGTGTTATATGCAACTGATGAATCACTAAACTCCACCTCTGAAACTAATAATACACTATATGTTAATTGATTAAAAAAACAAAACACAAAACCTGAAGAGTCTTCAGAAAACACCGGAAATGATCAGCTAGTTTTCTGGATGAAGGAACCATGGTCAAGGCAGGCACATATTTGATGATGGAGCTATCTATAATGAGAATTCAGTTCAGCACTACTTTATTGAGCAAGCGTTAGAGTGTCCATTAGGTGCTACATATGCCATATGAAAGGCCAGGGCTCTTCCTGCCATATCAAAATTTTGCAGCTATGTTCTATAATGTTCTATATATGTTCCTGCTGCATTTACCTTTTATGGCAATGTTTTGTAAGTGACCTAACAGAAGTTGAAGAAAAAAAAAATTGCTCATTTAAAAAAATTTTCTTACTTAACCAGGTACATTAGAATCAACTGGGACCCAAATAAATGTCCAAGATAAAATTTTGAATTCTGCTAGGGAATTGTGCAGTCCTCTTGATTAAAAATGCATGCCTCAATTTTTCAGCAAGGAAAGCACTTAAGAAAATTTCCATCAGAACATGAACCTGCCCATCTCCCAGAAGGAATTATTTAAGTCTCCCTATAATGCTGCAAAAGGGTAGCATGGTTAGGACAACCACCTAACATAAAACTGCAGTCTGAACATGAGATGCCTTTTAAGACTGTCAAGAAGCAGCAAACAGCATGGTTACTGCACAACTGATAAAGACGTACAAAACAAAATAGGATTGTCCCTGTATACAGCACCCATCAACTTTATTCAAGTTATACTTAAGCAACCAAATAACTTTTTTTTAATTTAAAGGATTAGTTTGAATTGGCTTTAACGACTACTGATGCTCAGGTTAAGTCACATTTTGCTGTGTGCTGTGCTTTTTAAATATTAGCACTAAGAAAATGAAGCAATATTTTAGATACCAAAACCTAAAATAAGTCTCCCTGAGATGAAATGATACCTAAATTAAAACAGTGTGGTACTGCTGTTTAAAAGATACACAGAATGACAGAAAAGAATAAAAGAATAAATGTGACACTTTACATCTGACGGAGATGTTAGGACATTTGGCTACTTGTCTGGGAAAGGCAGAAGCCATAAAGGAAAATATTGGTATGGATTTGATTATAAAATTAAAAACTTCTCTGTATCAAAAGGCACCACAAATAAAGTTAAAAAGACTAGTTCACATGATTAGAATCTCTTATAATCATATTACAACTCACCACTAAGCGACAGCTTTATTTGGGTGTTATCTCCTAACCAAAAATGAAAGTGCTTAAAGCCCTCTGATACATTGCTTAAGACACTGATTACTGTTTAAGCACATGCCACTGCCCCCACCAGATTAATCTTCAGAGCAGGCACCATACTTATCTTTGTATTCACACAGCAAAGAGCATATGGTAGGAATTCAAATAATGGCTGCTTGAGTAAGAAGTATCATATGCTGAAATCTGAAATGGATACTACTTGGGTGGCTGTATGCATGAAACTAGGTATTATTGTTTGTATTTTTCTTGCTTCTTTTGACTTTCTTTAAATTTATCTTAAAATTTCAAAAAAAAATTTATCTTAAAATTTCAGCTAATTCTTTATTCTTGTATCTTACTGGTTTTAGTGTTTATCTTATTATTTAAAAAGTAAATTTTATTATAAAAAGTATGCATGTCCATTACAGAAAACTTGAATAATAAACAAGGAGAAAAACAAAGGAAAAAAAATCACTATTTTGGTGCTTATCTTTCTAGTCTTTTTCTGGATACACACATGTACACACTTGAACCATACTATACATATTACTACTTTTTTCTGTAAGGGCCAGACAGTAAATGTTTTTGGCTTTGCAGGCCATATGGTCTCTGTCAACTCTGCTACTGCAGTGGGAAAAGGAATGGGTGAGGCTTAATATATAGCCAGAATAATCTTAGAACAGAAATCAGACTGGGTCATGCCCCTACCTCAAATTCTTCAATGGTTTCCCATCACAGAACAAAACCCAAATTTCTTAGTCTATGGACCATAAAGCAGGCACTAATAAACACTACTTGATCATGACTTGGGAATATCCTCACTAAATCATTCTGATACAATATCGATATTTGGTTTTAGATATTATTTTATCATGTTACGGTCAGACTACTCTTTACTAAAAGAGGAATGAATAGTCAATTTTATAAAATGTCTTATTATCTATTAATACAGTCACTTAATTTATCTCCTTTGGCCTAACGATTTGATAATGTAGATCAACAGATGTCCTGATATGTTTGTATTTCTGGGAAAAATCCATTGTTTTAATATATGTATTTGATTTGTAATTTTTTAAAAAGATTTTTGCATCTATAGTCATAAGTTAAATTGGCAGTTCCCTTTTGTGTGCTAACTTTCATTTTCAGGGCTATGCTAACTTTATAAAACAAACTAGAAGGCAATGTAAATTTTATTCCTATGCTTTGGGACAATTTAAAGACTACAGGAATGATCTATTTTTTGAAAGTCTCAAATATTTCTCCATCAAATCATAGGGGCCTGGCACCGTAATTAGGAGGCGGAGAGTTAAATACCTTAAATTTCTCCCTTGCTTCTGGTATATTCAGTTTTTCTATCCCTTTCTAAATGATATCATTTAGATTTTCCTAGAAAGCCACATTTCAGCAAGACTTTTATACTAGTATACAGTTATACTTAGTATTCAGTTTTTAACCTTAAACTTAAGGAACATGTCAAGCATATCTAAAGTAGACAGACTAGTGTAACAAACCTTCATGTACCTATTACCCACCTTTAACGATTACCAACTCACGGCCAATCTTGCTTCATACACTCACTTCCCCCCATAACTAATTATTCCCATAATTAATTATTTTGAAGCAAATCCCAGATATTATATCATTTCATCTATAAATATTTCTGTTGTTAAAATGTTTTAAACTCATTCCTATCTGTGGTTTTATTGCGTTTTGCTTTCTGAATGTTGTATATTTGCATCCCCCCCTCCTGCTTTCTCATCCGCTGATTCTGGAATTTCTATTTAATTCCTTCTTCTGGCTCTCTAGAACTTTACTTTGTAGTTCTTCCTCTAGCTTCTTTCAACCGAATTCTTAGTTCCTTTATTTGAATTCTCATTCATTAATAAATTTTTCTTTCTTTTAAGTGTAATTCTAACAATATCATTTAAGATACTATGTTCTAAGCACTGTGCTTACATGAAATTATTTCAGTTAATTCTTGCTACACTGAGATAAGTACTATTATTCATACTACAGATGCAGAAACTGAGGGGTAAAGAGAAGTTAAGGAACCTGTTGCTCAAGTTCATACTTTCCTGAATAAAGTCGGAATGGCTGTGACGTTGGTGGGAGCGTAACCAGGCAATTCTATCTGGGGAAGGAGTGTGTATTATGTATGGCCAGTGGCTGACTTACGTCAGAAACCAGGAAGTGCTAAAACTTGTGATAAGACCCAGAAGAAAGACAGCTCAGTAGAGGATCCATAGCACAGTTCCTGAACACTTTTCTACACCATATATTACATTTGTCTGGCAAAACCCCAAACCTGGTCAAACCCAATTATCAACCATTTTCATAAGTCTATGAAAGCAGAACCATGCTGGAGAAAAATCAACCCCGAGGATAGAAACTTAAAATGAACGTGTTTTCTGAAATGATTCCTTTGGATATGGTTTTTTGTACGGATCAGTTTTTCGGTACTGAAGGGTTTAATACCTAAGGGTTTCCATTTAAGTACAGAAGAATTAATCTCTAGCACACGTTCATCACTAGATAATGTTACAAAGTGCTAAAGTTCTATGGTTTTAAATCAGAGATAGGAAATATCACCAACCTTAAGCAAATGATAGTGGCTTCCTAGAGCACTGAAATGGGTTCCTTATAAGGTCTCGTCTCAATGATCGCTTGCAACATTTCCCACAAGCATGGAGAGAGAGCAAGGGGGCAGCTATACCAATGCCCCACGTAGACATATTGCAGTAAGCAGTGGTACATCCTAGGTGGTATTCCTCGTCAAACTATCCACACTTTTTTCCCCCCTCATGTAAGGAAAGAGGTTACAACTTTCACTATATGACAGTATTTCAGATTGACTCTATAAACCAGTCATACTTGAACAGAATTTAAATCAGTTTGCTCTCTTTCCAGCTGTGGAAACTCAAACTGAAAAAATGTGTAGTCTGCAGTAGAAGAGAAACAATTTTGGATCAGAAGCACCATATGAGGTAGGCAAACCATGAAAAAAAGGGGGGAGATTTTATTTTTTTTTTAAGCTCTTATGGGTGGATGAAAGGGACACTAGGAAGTGAAAAAATAGCCTTGAAAGAGAGCCAAAAATGTAGCAAAGGGAAACCTTACATGTTTGTAAAATTTGCCAGTTATACACATACTCGATTTAATGCCACCATGCAGTGCTAATTATAATGCTATTTATCTCGAAATATTTTCCTAAGTGGTATATACTTACATGTACTAGACTATATTTTTTCCATGCTATGAGTGCTAAAATATACTCTCAGCCAATGAGAGTTAGAACAACAGACAATACTTTACACAACTAATCAGTAAGTGCTGTCAATGTACCACTCCACCAATGTTCCCTACCAATGAGCACTCTATTGTACTTTCCTGTGTTGAGTGGGTTCTTCACAGTCTATTGTCTACTACACTAAGGGCTTCTCCTTCTATAGTTTATTTTGTGTTGAACCCATGATGTCTGCAAGAGGTGTGCAAGTATGTGCTGGACTCATGGCTATGAGTATCACTGTGGATGCTCAAATGCAAGGTTTAAGGCAGCCTGAGGGAAACTTCAAGGAAATGGAGGAAATCAGTAGACAACCTGGAACTGGTGAAATTCCCTGGATACTGTGGAGGCCATCATAGACATTACTTCAGCCTTAAGGTTACTATATGAACAATTGCTAGAGTAACAGCATGTGTGCAAGTTGGAAGAAATTACTACTAAAGACCTATGATGACTTTGGGGGATTTGTAAAGAATGCCGGCACTGTCGGTATACTACCTGTGTCCTTCATAGGGGTGCTGCTCTTTAACCTGGCATTTAAGGTCATCTATGAACTATCCTCACTATACCTTTTTAAGCTGTTTTTATCACTATTACTTTTTTTTTTAAGATTTTATTTATTTATCTGACACACAGAGAGAGATCACAAGTAGGCAGAGAGGCAGGCAGAGGGAGAGGGGGAAGCAGACTCCCCGCTGAGCAGAGAGCCCGATGCGGGACTCGATCCCAGGACCCTGAGATCATGACCTGAGCTGGAGGAGGAGGCTTTAACCCACTGAGCCACCCAGGCGCCCCACTATTACTTTTTTTTTTTTTTTAAGATTTTATTTATTTATTTGACAGAGAGAGATCACAAGTAGGCAGAGAGGCAGGCAGAAGGAGAGGGGGAAGCAGGCTCCCTGCTGAGCGGAGAGCCCGATGCGGGGCTCGATCCCAGGACCCTGAGATTATGACCTGAGCCGAAGGCAGAAGCTTAACCCATTGAGCCACCCAGGCGCCCCTTATCACTATTACTTTTAACAAGCTTTCTGTAATACCTGACAATTATGCATGTGACTATGATACAAGAGCTATGAAGACTGAGTTGATAAATACAGTGCTTAAGACTGTAGTCATATAATATTTACAAAGTTGATGTCATAAATAATTTATGTATGCATGGTCACTAGAAATAAATAATAAGATAAATAGAAGGGCCAAAGGACCAAGTTAAGAGAAAATTAACTCACTTCACAACTCACTTCACTCACAGACCTACTGTCAGCCACAAAATTACTGGATACCACCATAGTTCCTAAGTGACATACTTTATCCCAGGTGAATAGTCTGAAAGAAAAGGATCAGACTCTAGAAGGAAGAGGACAGGGAAATGAACACTTACTGGGTTCTTACTTTGTGCTAGGTACTTATTTATCTCCTTTAATGCTGAAGTCTCAGAAGAACCTTTGCCCGGTACTGTAAGAACCACTAAGAGAATTATTTCCCAACTAAGCAAGAAATTGCTTTAATGATGGTTTTGGATGACTACAGAGATGTAAACAGTCAAGACTCCCTATTTCTTCAGCATGGATCATGCAGAACATGGAGTCCTCTAGCCAGCTGAGAAAAGATGGGAAATTCCAGAGTCCAGGAAGATATCTTGGCTTGAGGTACTATATAGCAGTCTTGTCTTTTGCTGTGAAGGTAGTCTCTCCCCAGCCCCACCAGAATAAAGGCTAAAAATAATCAAGTCTCTCCAGCAGGGGAGGGAGAACAAACGACACCAGCTAGAACAAGTTAACTGGTGAAAAATTCAATAAATTATACATAAATATGGATTAATATGCAAGCATCCCTGGAGGAGGGAGACAGAAGAAGGTGATGACTACCTGTTATATTCTGGTATGAATCAATTTAATTGGATAAATGTTCTTATATTTTACAAGATACATAGAAAATATAAAAGTTTTTACTTCAGGTGAGTAAAGACAAGAAAGGATTGAACTTTTAAAAAGCCAGAATAAAGGAAAAGAGTATTAAAATTTCAGGAGATGGAAGAGAAGTGGATCTAGGATCTGGGAAGAAGGCCGAATGCAGAGCAAAGAACAAAGGGAAGAGAGATGAGGTGTAAAGGAGGAAACAATCCAGCCAGAAATGAAATGGCTCTGCTACAAAGAGAAACCAGGGGACATGTTCAAGATACAACACAGAGGCAGTTCCGTATGTCAAGAAGATCTGAGTGAAGGTATTTTATGTTTAGGAGAAATTTGCCTTTCCTTTATGATTATCATTTTAGTCAAACTGATTTAGCTACCTCTCACATTTTTCCCCCTTTGGCTTTTGTTTACACCACTTTCCCATGAGAATGCCTTCACCCAAATATTGACATTTACTTCTAAAAATCTCTACCAAAATTTTATGTCTTCTGTGAATTTTTACCTGATTATACCAGTTATAACTAGTTTTACTTTAAATTCTAGTTAACTTAAATTTTTATCAACGGTTAAATGATCAAAGAGTGCTGTAAGGCTTATATGACCAAAAAGGAGCAGTACCTAGTGCTCCTGGTACCCTTTTAGCTCTTTTCATTGCTCCCTCTGGTATTTATCTCTAATCAAAAACACAAGAAACAACAGGTATTGGTGAGGAGGTGGAGAACCAAGAACCCTCTTGCACTACTGGTGGGAATGCAAACTGGCGCAGTCACTCTGTAAAAAAAGTATGGAGGGTCCTCAAAAAGTTAAAAATAGAACTATCCTATGGTCCAGCAATCGCAATACTAGGCATTTACCCAAATAATACAAAAACACTATTTGGAAGGGATTCACACACCCCAATGTTTATAGCAGCATTATCTACAACAGCCAAATTACGGAAACAGCCCAAGTGTCCATCAACTGACGAAGAGATAAAGAAGTGGTACATACATACAATGGAATACTACTCAGCCATCTAAAAGAATGAAATCTTGCCATTTGCAATGACATGGATAGAGCTAGAGAGTATTACTCTAAGTGAAATAAGTCCATTAGAAAAAGACAAAAAACATATGATTTCACTCATATGTGGAATTTAAGGAACAAAAGAAACGAGCAAAGGAGAAAAAAAAGAAAGGGGCCCACCATTGTTCTTAATTATAGGGAACAAACTAATGGTTACAAGAGGGGAGGTGGGGGGGATGGGTTAAACAGGTGATGGGGATTAAGGAGGGCACTTGTCCTGATGAGCACCAGCTGATGTATGGAAGTGCTGAATCACTACAGTATATTTGAAACTAGTATTACACTGTATGTTAACGAACCGGAATTTAAACAAAAACTTAAAAAAGGAAAAAAATAACCTTATACTACTTCTTGACTCATCAATTTCAGATATTATCTTTTTTTTTTAAAGATTTTATTTATTTATTTGACACAGAGAGAGAGATCACAAGTAGGCAGAGAGGCAGGCAGAGAGAGAGGGGGAAGTAGGCTCCCCGCTGAGCAGAGAGCCCGATGTGGGGCTCGATCCCAGGACCCTGAGATCATGACCTGAGCCGAAGGCAGGGGCTTTAACCCACTGAGCCACCCAGGTGCCCCCTCAGATATTATCTTTAGCCATCCTATTAGAGATGACAATACTCATATCACAAATTTTGGTTAAATCAGTATTTAGTTTTTACATTATTATGACGACACAAGCATTGTTCACTGCCAAGGTAAGGAATATACTCTAGTTACATTTCTTGTGTACAACTTCTGTTTTCTTCTTAAGTCTGCAGTTGGTTTTAAAATTGGCTTTCTTTTTGCCTACCTCAAATTCTTCTCACTCTGCCTCTTAAGTGAATTTTCAGTACTCCAACCTATTGGATAATTCATCACTTCTATTTTTTTCCCCTGGAGACAGCTTTCCTGGAATCATCTGTCTGCTTCAATCTGGACTGAGTACTCTCTAAGCCTACTGAATGAACTAGTCTTCTGAAGCACCCTTTATTCATCACAATGTGAAGGAACTTTCTTCATTGTGCTTATAAATGTTGGATCCTTTGTTGCCTGAATCTCTTATCTTTTTCTTGTTAACAACCATCTTGTGTTGGCGGAGCCCACATTCCAGCACCTTCCTAAAAATAGGTATATGTCTGAAAATATCTTGGTTGAAAATCATTTTCACGAAGTACTTCAAAAGCATTGTTCCTTGTCTTCTAACTTCCAATGTTGAAATGTTTGATATTTTCTTACACCCCGTCCTTTATATATTTTAAAAATCTCTAAAAGCTTGTCTTAGCCCATTTGGGCTGCTATAACAGAATACCATACACTAAGTCACTTATGATAAACAGCAGAAATTTATTCATCAGAGTTCTGGAGGCTGGGAAGTCCAAATCCAAATCACCAGCAGATTCGGTGTCTGGTGAGAATCTGTTTCCTGGTTCATAGACAGCCATCTTCTTGCTGTGTCTTCACATGGCAGAAGGGGCAAGGGAGCTCTCTGGGGTCTCTTTTATAAGGGCACTAATCCTATTTATGAGGCATCTGCCCTCACGACCTAACTACCTCCCAAAGGCCCCACCTCCAAACACCATTACATCAGGGATTAGGCTCCAACATATAAATTTTGTGGGGGGACACATCCAGTCCAATAAAACTTCTAGGGTTTTCTATCACTGGTGATTCTTCTTGAGAGTCTTTTTTTTTTTAAAGATTTTATTTATTTATTTGAAAGAGAGAGAGACAGTGAGAGAGGAAACACAAGCAGGGGGAGTGGGAGAGGGAGAAGCAGGCTTCCCGTAGAGCAGGGAGCCTGATGTGGGGCTCGATCCCAGGACCCCGAGATCATGACCTAAGCCGAAGGCAGACGCTTAATGACTGAGCCACCCAGGCACCCCTGTTTGTTTTTATTAACAAGCTTTCAGTAGGCTGTTTTAATCTAGCAACTCACAGTCCTCACATTAGGGGAAAAAATTTTTTTTTGGTATTTTAGTACTCCATCTAAACTAAGAGTATGATTATCACTGTACCATCATAGAAGAAAATGCTACCAATTAAAATGTATCACCCCATTGACTTAAAGATTTTGATTTCAGAGATATTAAAATGTGGGAAAAAACAAATATCTTATGACATTTCTTTCCTAATTTCTTCCTTTCCATTTCCCTGTTGTCTCTGGAATTCCTATTAAGTAGATGTTAGATTGCTTCTTTCTTTTTCTCTCCTATCTTCTCTTTCTCTTATGCTATTGTTTTTTTGGAGATCTCCTTAATATTAGCTTTTAAATATTCTACTAAAATGTAAAACATTCCTATCCCATTTTTAACTCTAAGAATTTCTTTTTCTGATTAAAAAAATAGCATCCTACTCTTAGCAAATCAGTTTTGTCTTTTAACACGCAGAAGATATTAATTTAACTTCTCTTTTTCCTTTTTACTGTATTGTCTGTTCAAGAGCTTATTCTTTCATTTGGAAGCCTTTCTCAAATGGCCAGTGATATTTGGCTTTTCCGTCATACTTCAGAGTGAGACACTAAGAAGTGGACCAGATGTTCTGGAGCTTGTCAACTGTTAGGGTTTTCTGCTAGGCTAACTGGCCAAATAGTCAGCCTTTTACATTTAAGATCTCCTAACTGTCTGTGTCTGAAGGTCTTTTATCAGGGACCATTCAATTTCTTCAGGAAAGAAGGCTTTACTTTCCTGCCAGGAAGATACGGTCCTGGTTCGTGTAAATAGGGAAGGGAAGGGGACCGTAACACCATTTAGTAGTAGGCTTTTACTTGATCTCCTTGTTTCTAGCCCAGTGCCTCACCCCACTTCCTACTATATCTGGGGTTCCCCAAGTTTGGAGCCATTCTGATTCATTTTTCTCTATAAAATACCTTCTGTCTCTTCCAGGGGTAGTAGAGAGGAGACAGTAGAGGCTGTTTATACTGACATTCAACCAATATGTTTTCAGCCCCGTGCCATTCCTCTACTTTCCATGGTACCTGGTGACCTCATTCTTGAGCTCTTCTGGAACTGTGAGGGCAATAAATAAGGCATGCTTCCTGCTGCTACACCCCTCTAAAAGCACTTAAGTCCTTTAACTTCCTCTTGTTATGACACTTTTATCTACTTTTCATATTTATACGTTGTGGTTCAAATTACACAAGTCTTCTACTTTAAAGACCACGTTTCTGTTTCTTATTCTCCTTGATGTTTTGGGTGATAAGAGAAGACGACAAGAACAATTTTATTTTGCCATTTGAAGACTGCAAGTTTCCCTCATTTGCTTTTGAGTCTCTAACAACCTAGTAGAGTTCTTGGCACGTCAGAGAAATTCATTAAGTACTTGGTTAGTGAATGATTAGCTGTAGTCAGAGTTCAGACTACACTGCTGTAACAAAAAGACCCCAACATACGATGGTTCAAACAAAGTAAGTGCCTATTTTTCTCTCATGGAGCAGTCCATAGGTAAGAGGGTAAATTAGGGTGAAGAGGTATCACAAGATCATTAGGTCAATAAAGGACCCTGGTTTCTACTCTCTCGTTATTCTCCATCCATCCTACAGTCTTGTTGTGGTCAAAACTGGCTATTCATCATACTCTCTATTCTAGCCCATTAAAAGGGGGCCAATCAACCTACAAGAAAGCCTACCAGTTGACAAGCTCCATACATACAATTATCATCTCATAGTTTCTGTGGGCCAAGAATCTGGGCTAACAAACATGTGAGCTTGGAAGAAGAACTTTTCCCCATCAAGGTTCACATGAGAACCTAGCCCTGGCTAACTCCTTCACTGCAGTTTGTGAGAGACCCTGAACCAAAGGTCCCCAGATTAATGACCCACGGAAACTGAGATAAGAAATGTATGTTGTTTTAAGCTACTAAGTCTGAGGTAATTTGATATGCATCAAATAGATAACTAATGCGACATCTCAACTTTTGTTATTTAAATTATCAGAAACTGACAAAATGAAATCTTTTAGTTGTACATTAAAGGCAAATATACAATTTAAAAGTATAAGGCTAATAGATATTTTGACAGTCTTTTGGATTCAATACCATCAATGAAATAGTAAATATTAGGCTTTTTATACTCAATCCTAATTCCTTTTATCTGGAATGATCTGCTCAAAAACTTCACCCACATTGCGAGTAATACCGTAGTCCTGCATCTGTTCTTTTCTTTTCTTTTTTTTTTTTTTTGAGAGACAATGTGAGTGCACAAGTGAGTGGGGATGGGGAGGGGCGGAAAGGAGAGGAGTTCCCAGTGTGGAGCTTGATATAGAGCTTGATATCATAACCCCATCCTGCACCTTTTCAAACCTGGCTATAAAATGCAATTTTCTTACAGATGTAATGTTACTAATGCCATGAGTACTCTCAGGGAAAGTATGGACCATATAATATCACAATGGAAAATGTTTTTAGACTACAGAGAGAATAAAAATTTGAAGGTTTTCCTTCCAAAGAAATTGTTACCTAAGAAAAACAGGTAACTAGTGGCAGAAAAAATCAATATTAATGCTTACTGTTTTTATGTTTGCTTAAATGATAATAAATATCTACTTCAGATGAATGAAACAGAATGCCTCAAATGGCCTGGGAGGTACAGAAATCTAGACTAAATGTGAAGGTAACCTCAGGCACAGGTCCCATGCCTGGGCCCCTTTACGCATTCATTTAATTAACATTTAACTTTTTAAAAGATTATTTATTTGATCTTTATTTATCTGAGAGAGAGAGAGAGCACATGAGCAGGGAGAGGGGCCGAGGGAGAGGGAGAAGCAGACTTCCCACTGAGCAGGGAGACCTACGCGGGTAATGACCTGAGCCGAAGGCAGATGCTTAACCGAGTGAGCCACCCAGGTGCCCCATCATTTAACATTTTTATGTATTAACAATAATCAAATGGAAGACAGCAGAAAAGAAATCCCACTGGAATGTAACAAAAACTATAAAATACCCATGAATTATCTTAATAAATTAATGTACAAAACTATATGTAAGAAACCATAAAATTTTGATAAAGGATATAAAAGAATATTGGAATAAATGTTTTGGGGATGTGAAGACTCGACATTATTAAAATAATTTTCCTCATGTTAATGAGCAAATTTAACAAAATTTTTACAAAAATCCCAGTAACTTTTTCAGAAGTACTTGATAAACTGATTGTAAAGTTTATCTGGAAGATGCGTAAGAACACAATTTTGAAAAAAAAACAAAAAAGGTGGGATGCCTTGACACATATAAAAAACATATGATAAAAGTACAGTAATTGAAAATGTATGTGAAATCAACATATTCAGAGATGCTATGGGTTGAACTGTGTCTTCCAAAAATATACGTTCAATTTCTAATCCCAATACCTGTGAATGTGATCTTTTTTGAACACAGGGTCTTTGTAGATTCAATAGATGAGGTCATACTGGAGTAAGGTGGGCCCTAATCCAGTGACTGGTATGCTTATGTGAAGAAGGAAATTTGGACATGGAGACACATAGGGAAAATGCCATGTGACAATGGAAGTAAAGAATGGAGTAATGTGGCTAAGGAATGCCAAGGACTGCTGGCAGCCACTAGAAGCTGGAAAAAGCAAGGGAAGATCCCCTCCCAGAGCCTTCAAAGAGCATGGCTCTGTCGACACAAAGATTCTGATGTCCTCCTGACTGTGAGAGAATAAATTTCTGTTATTTTAAGCCACCCAGGTTGTGGTATTTTGTTAGGGAAGCCCTAGGAAACTAATACAAGGAGAATACAGAAATTTTATATATGGTAAAAGAGAAATCTCGAATAAGTTGAATAGGTTTTATTTGTTCAGTAAGTAAGGGATTAGGACAACAGGGTATTTGGAAAAAGTTAGATTTCTATGTCATAATGGGTACTACAATTCCAAACAGACCACAGATCTAAATGTAAAACACAAAACCATAGAGGTGGTAGATGAAAATATAAGGTGTTATTTTTATAACCTTGGTGCAGGGAAAGATCTTCTAATCAAAACACAAAACCCAGAAGCCAGATATGACCATTTAAAAATGAAAACTTCTGTATACATACAATGAAAGACAACATAATCAATGTTAAAAAAGGGAGAAAATATTTGCAAGATACATTAAAGACGTGGAGTTAAAGTATTATTTATTTAGAGTGGCTCGAATGAAAAATAATTTCTAATAATATCCAGTGTTGAATAGGGTATGGTTGAACAGGTACTCTCATACAGTAATATTTTTACAACTCTTTCGGTTTGGACAGCAATTTGGCAATGTCTATTGAGATTTATTTATTTTTTAACAAAATATTTAAGTAATCTCTACACCTAACGTGCGGCTCAAACTCACTATCCTGAGATTAAGAGTTGCATGCTCTTCCGACTGAGCCAGGCAGGCGCTCCTATGTCTATTGAGATTTAAATGTTCATATCCTTTGTTCTAGCACATCCTTCTCTAAGACTATATCATACTGAAACACAAGTTCACAAAACTAAGTAGGGGGAAAATTCCAGTAAGTGTAGGACATCCATAAAATACAGAGTATCATGCAACAGGGGTGCCTGGATGACTCAGTTGGTTAAGTGTCTGACTCTTGGTTTCGGCTCAGATCAATGACCTCAGGGTCCTCAGCTGGAGCCCCATGTGGGGCTCCGTGCTCAGCACGGAGTCAGCTTGTCCCTCTCCCTCTGCTCCTCCCTACCACTTTCCCCAGCTCTCTCTCTCTCTCTCAAATAAATAAAATGTCAAAAAATTAGAATATCATGTGACAATTTAAAAAGAAGATCTACATGTATTGTGATAAAAAGATAGACTTAGTAAGTGAAAAGAGCAAGTTGGGAATATATATATTTTATAAATATCAGTAATAACTATCTTATGTATAGAATAAAATGAAGATACTAACTGTGCCAACAATGGATATCTTAAAGGTAGGAACATTTATTAATTCATTTATGTAATATTTAATGAGTGTTTATTATGTGCCATCACTGGTCTAGGTGCTGGGGACTTAGAAGTGAATAAAAAAACAAGATGAGGAAATGGTGACCATTCATCTTCTATATTAAATACTTCTATAAGGTATCACCTTTATATTTTTGTCTCTAATAAATCAATGTTTTGATTTTTAAAAAATCATAGTTTGATTTTTAAAAAAAATAAGATTTAAGGGGGCACCTGGGTGGCTCAGTTGGTTAAGCGTATGTCTTTGGCTCAGGTCATGATCCCAGGGTTCTGGGATCGAGCACCTCATGGGGCTACCTGCTCAGTGGGGAGTCTGCTTGTCCCTCTCCCTCTCCACCCTCTACTCATGCTCTCTCTCAAATAAATCAATAAAGTCTTAAAAAAATAAGCTTTAAGGTACTAATGAAAAACTTTCAACAATATAAAGCAATTTGTTTTGTCATTCTTTTAAAATCAGTCTTATTAAACAGTTTTTAAAATTGGCACTAGAGGGGCACCTGGGTGGCTCAGTAGGTTAAAGCCTCTGCCTTCAGCTCAGGTCATGATCTCAGGGTCCTGGGATCGAGCCCCGCATCGGGCTCTCTGCTCAGCAGGGAGCCTGCTTCCCCCTCCCCCGCCCCCGCCTCTCTGCCTACTTGTGATCTCTCTGTCAAATAAATAAATAAAATCTTTAAAAAATAAAAAAAATTAAAAAAAAAATTAAAATGGCACTAGCATATTCAAGACTATACTTTGGTAAAATTAATGTGAAAGCATCAACAAGTTTCTAATACCGTAACATCAATACTTTGCTTGGTTTAAAAATAAGAATCCTTAAACTGTATGGTATCTGATTTATCTATATCCCTTATGATACAATATTTTACTTACAGTTTGTGGATTAATCTCTTCCTCTCCCATAGGTTCATCCATAATTTGCTGTCCATTCTGTGAAAAGCATAGCAAGTAGAAAGTTACCAACACAGATCTCCCATCGGTTAAACTTAAATGAAGGCAGACAAAACAGAATCACATAGGAATATTTTCACCCCTACAGGGTTCTAATGAAGTACCAAACCACCATATAAGTATGTAGTTGCCAGTATGCAACAGGTTGTGCTTTAAAAGTTAACCATAAAAACATTTTCCATGAAAATGATATAATAAATGATGATTACCTTTCCAGGTGAGCCCTTAAGGTTATTTTAATAGTTAAATGCATTACAAGTGGTGTCATTTAAACCTCACTGAACATCATTTACATTACTTTCTTTGGCAGAACACATTCTAAATTCCAACTCCATTGATTAATCAGGGCAACTGATTATTCTGGGGGAAAAGTAAGCTAGATCTTCATATCCAAATCGAGTCCAGGTGCATAAAACAGTTAAATGTCAAAAATAAAATTATACAAATATTAGAAGAAAATATAGGTAAATAATACTTATGGGGTAGGGAGGGTGGAAATCATAAAGGAAAAAAATGACATTTGAATTGATAGAAGTTTAAAATGTCATCTGTCAGACACAAAAAAGATAAAAGACAAATTGATTACAAAAAAAGCAACATATGACAAAGGGTTGGTATTGTCAATACATAAATAACTTTATTTTACAAACCTGTAAGAAAAAATGATGAACCTCAACAGAAATGAGCAATAAGGGAAAAAAGAGTTCAGCCTTAGTACTAATCAAATAAATGCATTTAACCGAAAGATACCTTTGCCTTTCAAACTGGTAATGATTAACAGAAAAAATAACACCCAGCACTAATATGAGTATGGGGAAAAGAGCACCCAAGGATATACTGCTGGAGAAAGTATAAATCAGCACAACCTTTCAGGAAGGTAATCTAAGTCTGTATTAAAGCAAGTGTGCAAAGATGTACATACAAGAATGCTCACCATAACTTTTTCCAAAAAGAACTCCAAATTGGAAACCTAAATTCTTAACAATAGAGAACTAGTTAAATATATGACGGTACATCCATATAATGGAATACTATACAGTCATTAAAAATGATAATAAAGATGTAAATTTATTGACATGGAAAGACAGTCACATGTAATAAGTGAAAAAGCAGTTTACAAAAAAATATGGATTGTAATGATCCCATTTTAAATAAATATATACATATTTCAATGTATATATTTGTATGGGAAAAACTCTGGAAGGATATACACCAAAATGTTAACAGTGGCTATTTCTGGGTGGTAGAATTTTAGACAATTTAAAATATGTTTGTTTTTGCATATTTGAATTTTCTAATGTGTCTACAATGAATATTTGTGTAATTAATAACAAAACAAAACAAAACCAGAAGTCAGGAACACAGGGTCTTCTCTGGTTACTTCAATAGAAAAAGGAGTAAATGCCCCTGACCACTTGTCAATTCAACAAATGTAGAAGGATCTAAGCTAACCATCTTTGGAGCATTATCAATTGAGAAACAAAAGGCAGCCCACCCATTACCCTACATCCCACATGAGGCAGATGCTCTGAATTTGAACTCTCTCTACTCTCCAAATCCTTATTTATCCATCCATTCATCCACCCACTTCTTTCATTCATGCTATGTTCTAGGCACCAAGCTGTACATGAATGGTTAATAAAACATGGCCCCCAACTTAAGGAGATCTATCCTAGAGGATCTCACAGATCTACTGACTTGTAAAAAGAGTACCTTTTATTTTCAAACACTCAGAGTATGTTCCTAGGTTAGGGAATGCCTACACAATATTAAAAAGCACAGAAATGGTGCTAAAATGCAGTAAAGGGGAGGCAGGTATAAAATCTTTAGTATCCTAAGACACTTTCAGAGGCTATAGTATTGCCCACTTCTATGATAAGGACTCGAATAACCCCAGAAGACGTCTTTCTCCCAAAAGCCACAACCGTTTAATTCAACTGAACTGATCATTTTTATCCAAACATCACAGACAAACCTTTAACTAGCTCTTAAGAACACTAGCTTTGGAGTCAGACACCTAGACTCAAATTTCTAGTCTTACACTAAGTATGAAGCCTTGGACAAGTTATTCAAACTAAGCCGTAGTTTCTTTGTATGAGAAATAAGAGTTTAAAAAGTCTCATCTAAAAAGTTAGAGAGTTGTGGTAAAGACTAAGTGAAATAAGTAATATAAAACTCTAATCACAGTGCCTGACACTTAGTACTACCAACCAATGGTAGCCATTTTAATTACATCCAAAATTCAGTCACCCCTTTTATGGATCACAATCTGCTACTTCTATATTTGCTATCTTAGTTAATGGTACCATCATTCATCTAGTAGCACAAATTTTCTTATTAATTGTACACAGAGTTCTCTTTTCTTATTTCTTCTTAATTGTACACAGAGTTCTCTTTCTATAACAAAGATCTGCTGAATGGCTCCCAATTATTTAACTTTTAGAACCCTTCATCTACCTGAGCTACAGTTATGCTTTCCATGGGAATATAATTTGAGAACCATCTGCTCCTTGCAATTTTCAATGTAACAAAGCAAGAATTATGACCTATAACTTACTTTTAAGGCCAACTGATATAGTAGAAACAACACTAAACTTGGAATGGTAGACCAGGGATAGAGTCCTAGGTTTGCCACTTATAAACTTTATTATTTTGGGCAATTCAGACTGTCTCCTCGCCTATTATCTTATCTGTTCAAAATGCGGATAATTGCCTTGTTTACCTAAAGGGTTAGTGTTGACTCAAAACGGAGATAACATAAGAAAGTACTTTATAAACCATAAAGCGCTGTACCAATGCAAACTACTATTACTAAGGTGAGGTAGCTTCATGAGGATAAAATACTCTATAAAGTCTTTTTAATCTTAGAATCAAAATATTTAGGATTGGTAAAGGATCTTGAAGGTCTTTTGTTCCAAATAAACATCGTATGCTTCAATTCTTTCTTTGCCATTCTCATCTAGATTTGAACACTATCAGGACAAGAATGTACTATACCTCACCAGGCAGCCTAGATAAAATTCTTCATTATGTGGTAATTTTCCTCAGCTACAAACTCCCTTTAATAGGATTACTACTATATGATGACTAACTTGCCTGTATTATATCTGCAAAATAATAGGAAGTAAATCTACACCCATGACTGTAAACCATCCTGAGTTTGTTCTTTACTAGGCAACTCAAGTTTCTTTAAACATTCCTTTCAGATAGATGAGACCACCTTCCTTTCTGAGCATGCACCCAATTCATCTTAAAGGGTAGTATGCAGAACTGCATTCAATTAATATTCCAGCCTTGATATGACCAATGTGCAGAGTAAAGAGCATATTACCTCCCTTGTCCTAGATAATAAACTTATATTAATGCAGTTCACATATGCATTATTTTTGAAATGCCCAAAACGCATTGCTGAGGCATACTAAATTTTCTGTTGATTAAATCCTTGTCTTCTTTATACTGCAACTAAGCCCTATATACTTGTTGGTACACTTAGTCTCATGAATAAAGCCTTAAATTTTAAGTTTTTGACTCATCTTTTTCTAGTTCTGATCCTCTATAGGATTGCTACAGCCTTTATGAAAAGGATTCTGAATCTGCTAATCACCCTCTTTGCTATTTTCACCTTCATGTAATCCACAAATCTTATATTTCTTTTCTAAACAATTCACCCAGCCATTTAACAGTTATATACTAACAAAGCCATCTGAAAAAAAAATTAAGTGAAACATGATCTAAAGGTAGTTTATGCTCTATCTTTTGCAAAAATATCTACTTTCTTTCTGAGTTTAGGAAAGATTGAAAATTTTGAACAATTTAATTTTAAGGAAACTATAAAAACCAACATTATCCTACATATTGGTGAAGCTTTAAAAAAATCTGCTTTAAAAAGCACTTTTGGGGCGCCTGGGTGGCTCAGTGGGTTAAGTCTCTGCCTTTGGCTCAGGTCATGATCTCAGGGTCCTGGGATCGAGCCCCGCATCAGGCTCTCTGCTCAGCAAGGAGGCTGCTTCCCCCTCTCTCTCTGTTAAATAAATAAATAAAATCTTTAAAAAAAAAAGCACTTTTACTTCAACAAACCTTTTGTATCGTTTCATCAAAATAAGGATTCAAATATTACCTATTAGAAATGAGCATAATTACTCATGCAGCTAGTAAGTTTCCTTTTTGAAAAATGACCCTGGGCTTCACTAGAGATTAGGTTACATGGGCCATCAGTCCGACTCAATATTGCAATTTCTATAGTTCCCAAAGTTCAAAGAATAGTATGTATTAAATAAGAAAACTTACTTCTTTACTTTTAAGAAACAGATAGAAAAAAATGTGGTCTGCATCTCACTAGTACCAGGTTTAAACCCCAGCTCTGTCACTTACTGCTATAGTTACATGGCCTTGGGTAAGTTACTCAACATTTTGAGCCTCAGTCTCTTCATCTGTAAGATGCATATAATATCTACCTCACAGGGATGTTGTACTTAAATAGATCCACCAAGGGACAGCAGATGCTCAGTAAATGCTACTTTCTGTCCCCTCTCTTTTGCCTGAATTGTCTAATATATACATTTCTACAGTTAACTTCTAAAGACATAATGCAATAAAGAAGTACAGGAGAGTGCTGAGATACTTGTTCTGCTACTTAATACAGCCAATTTCCCACCACGCAGGGTGAAAGAGATCATTCATAAGTGTAGTATATTTTTATACAATGTGGCCAAAGAATGAGTACAGACAAAAAAGAATAGTTTAAAAGTGAGGCAAATGTATTTATCCTCTCTCATCCCACCATTATGCCTTCCAGCCAAAAAACTGCAGAGCTTGGCAGATTGTACATATGCAAATATTATGTGAAATACTGGAAAAGGTTAGGAAATGCTAATCTTGCTTTACTCTCTTAGTCTGAAATGTGTAAAAGTCAAAAATAAGAATAACGTACAATATGGGTCTCATCAGAACAAATCAGACAAAGGAGACTGTTAGCTTGCATTTCAGCAGGAATTGTTTTCAAAATAACTTCTAAGGTTGTGGTATGAAAATATCACTAAAATCATCTTTCTGGTTTAAAAAGGATGGACAATTCAAACCAGTAATTCTGAACCAAGGTTTCAGAATTTCTAGAGTATTCCCAAGTACTTTAAGGAAAATTCTCAAATGTTAAAAATAAGACTATTTTACTAAATAAAAATTTTATTTTAAGCAACTTTATTAAACAGATTGTTTTGTTGTAATGGTATGTTACAACAATGCACATTTCCAGGTTGCTGTTTGATATCTTTGAAGAAAATATAAAATACGTTAAAAAAAATGCTTTGAGTCCAGCAGGAGATCATCATGTACAAGTATACTAGATCTAAAAAAAATCATCTGTGACTGACGATATGCTACCTTGAGATTACTAGGAAATATCATCTACTGATATCCTCCTACATAGAAATCAAATATACATATGAACACTAGGAGAAAAGAATTCCTCACAGAGAATAAGAGCCTGAAATAATAGGAAAAGAGGAGGAAAAGAAAGGGTCCAGAGGCCTGGTGTACTAATCTGGAGACCAGGCTGTAGGAATGAGCAAGGACTGTATTTTTTTTTTTAACCACCCTCAAGTTTCCACAAGTATATTTGCCTTCCAAACTCCCTGAAATCAGCAGTGGTTCTCCTGCCAAAAGCATATGCAATAGGAGTCCCATGAAGCTGCTGAGGATGAGGCATGAGAAACCTCTCTTGAATTTCAGTTCAGATACCATCAAATTGTTCAGAATCCAAAGAATCTTCTATGCAATCACATTGAAACAATAAGAAACAAGCATTTTATATTCTTAATAAGGAATGTATATAATCCTTACCAATATGACAGGATTAAGAATCAGCTCCTCATTTATCCTAAGGAAATATCAGAGATGTGCATAAAGACTTATGTACAGTGATATTCATCATACTCATTATACTGAAAAATAGAAAACAATCTAAATGACCAACAGGGGACTGGTTAAATAAATCATAACACATCTATTCATATGTAGGAATACTATGCAATGGTTAAAGGAAGGGCCTCAAAAAAATAATGATGCAAAAATATGCTTGTAATATATTAAATTAAAAAGGATACAAAACTATATAGCATGACCCAATTTTGCGCCCCCCCCAACATGTGTGTGTGTAACTGGCAAAACATATATCAAATCTTATCAGCAGTTACCTGGGTCATAGGATTTTCTTCTTGTACTGTATTTTCAAAATTATATGCATTTATTATTTGTTATTTTTATAATGAGGAAAAAATGCAATCAATATAATAGGAAAAATTCATTACTTCTAGTTAAGTTGCCCTTATGGGTTGCTTTGCTCTTCCTCAAGCAACTAAAGGCCTGCTAGTACTCAAGACTGTTCTATTTTCTAGACTAGGGTAGAAATGACCTCTGGTTATATCTATGTTTTTAAGTTTTAGAGGACCCTTTCAGAAGCTTTTTTTTCCTGTATGGTCCTGTAATTGTGGCCTCAGAAAATAGGTACATTTTAGGCCTGAATCCACCTTATGTTTTTTGGAGTGTACCCCTAAGGGGAATTCTGCTTATGAAACAGGAGTATGTTGAGGTAAGAATAAAGAAATGAAAACACAGTAGCCAAAATTAAATCTGTATTGTGAATAGCAAATATTAGAATTGACACTGCAGAAAACGGAATCATGCCACAGAGGACAAACTTGAATAAATGAAAAAAAATGAAAGAAAAGATTAAAAAACTATGGAGGACAGACATAGAAATAATCTATGAATAACAGATGTTCCTAAAGAAAAAAAACAGAGCATTTTAATCAATCAAAAGTATAAGAAAACTTTCCAGTTCTGAAAAAAAAATACCTGAGACTGGAGACTGAGAAGGTTCAACAGAGATCATCAACACCAAGACATGTCCTGGCAAATGTTTTTAAATTTCAAGGATAAAGATATAATCCTACAAGCATACAAGCAGAAAAAAATAGGTTATTTTCAAAAGGAACTAAAATCAGAATGACCTCAGATTTTTCCTCTGCAACAATAAAATGCCAGAAGACAATGAAGTAATGACTTACAGGGAGTTGAAAGGGAAAGTTATGATCTAAGAATCGTATACCTTGTCCTAGTTTTTCATGTACAAAGGTCACAGGAAATTATTCTTAGATCAGCAAAGTCTTATAAAAGTTCACCGTCCTGGTAGTATCTTTTTTTCATAAATTGTTCAAAGGTATGTCCTAGACCATTGAAAGAGAATCAAAATAAGAACTTAAGAATACTGAGGTAGGGAAGAACTGGTGAAGTATACTGGCATCAACTTAGTATCTACAAACAAATGAATAAAATAATTAACCCCACTAATGGAGAAAGGGTCAATAATGAAGAGTAAATAGTTGATATAAGTATATAAACAATATAAAACTTAGAAAGTTAAAGGTAAGATTTGTAATCTCAGCCTAAATTAATGTAGACCCAAATAAAAGAGGTAGTGGAAGAAGGGAGAAAAAGATTCTCAATTCTCTCTTTCCTAAAAGGATCATTTAAAAACCACTATTTTTAGTAGTTAGCTAATAAATATAAATTTTGGAATGTTTTGAGAAACCATATGATAACCAAAAATTGTATTTATTTATTGCAGTCCAAATCACCAGAGAATAACTGGCAAAGACTGTAAAAACTACAGTGTGAAAGCATCACATTCAACCTTAAGAACATGAGGTAGGTATAATCACTCCTATTTTACAGATGAGGAAACCAAAGCTCAGCAAAGTTAGTGAATGGCAAGAGCAACACTCAAACCCAGATCTTTCTAGCTCTATAATTTTTTCTTTAGTATTTCACAACCTCCTCAAACAAAAACAACCCATATGTCAGAAGAAAAAAAAAAAAAAACCACAAAGAAAGAATAAAAAACTTAAGATGATAGAAATCATTTCAAAAGAAATAATGTAAGAAATGAAAAGTTTAAAGTGTCTAATATAAACAAAGTGTCTTACTGGAATTTGATGCTATTATAGAATTACTGACATTTTTATGAGGGATGATGTTATGGCGGTTATGTGTTTTTAAAAGTCTTCATCTTTTAAGAAATATAAATGAAATATTTACATCCGAATATATGTATCTAGGATTAGCTTCAAAATAAACCACTGGGGGGGCGGGGATGTATGTGTGGGAATGAGAAGAGTACAGATAAAACAAGATTGGCCATGAGTTGACAATCTTTGAGGCTAGGTAATGGGAATATGGTAGTTCATTATACTATTCTCTCTATATTATTCTATACTATGTGTTTGAAATACTTGATATTAAAAACTTCAAGAGTCACAGGTTATATTTTTTAAAAGGTTAAAAAGCCCATACAATTATTTACTGCTTTAAGGAGAAACTCAAAACAGATAAGACTAGAAAAGCATAAAGAAAAAGAGTTTGTAATATTAAGGCCAAAAATAAAATGTGAGGCAAAAACCCAAAGCCAATTAAACAGGTCATCTGATTTGGACTAAAAATGTAATTAGTACTTAATACATATAGTGATAATAACTGCTATCATTTACTAAGCAATTACCACATACCAGGCAAGTGTTAAGTACTATAGATCACCTTTGATGCTTCTAACAACTCTGTGAGGCATTATCACTAATTTACAAATGAGGAAATTAAGCCACTATGGATATGTCAATCTTTTTAAGCCCTATATCCTCAGCCCCTAGCAAAATGCCTCACACAAAATAGGTGCTCAATAAATATTTGTCGAATAAATAAAAAAGTCTAATATTGTGCCTAAGGCTAATAAACAGGGCCTAAATTTAAACCCAAGTCTGAATCTAAAACCCCTACTCTTAATCACATTTAAATCTTTAAATAATGAATTTCTTAGTAAGAGTAAAAATGTTTTTTTCCTTCTATATTTCACTATTTTTCAGATCTTCTACAATTAACATGTTATTTTTTCAAACAAGTCATTAAAAACATTTAATCACAGACTGACCACAAAACACAAAAGATGATTTGGGGACTCTAACATGAAATGAACAAACACAAAATAGGAAGGGAAACTTTAGCACACTAGTATCAGCTAGCATTATGAATGAAATAAGGACAAAGCATGTGAAGTAATTTATATTAGATTAGGTAGATATTGAATTTATAATGTAAACAGAATATGGGTTCTTTTCAAGTATCTATGAAAAATTATAAAGAGTATGTCTAGACCATAAAGTAAATCCAAAAGTCTTAAAAGCAGGAATTGTACAGATCATATTTTCTGATTATGATAAAGTGAATAAAGAAAGAAAGCACTCAAAAATTAATATTCTTATAAAAAACCCACTAGCTCAAGGAACTAAGCTTTTCCTTTTCCCATCACTTACGCAATGCTTATTTTGTTCAAAATACAGTATTAGCCATGTTACATATATTCTTTCATTTAATCCCAATTAATCATTAATAAACCATGAGGTGTGTTATTATGTATAGCAGAGAAGAAAAAACTGAGTTAATAACTTTTCCAAGATCATAGAGCTATTAGGTTTGCAGATAAGATAACTGAATCCAAGTCTGAATCCAAAGCTCACACTCCTACACAGAAATGCTGTTAGAATTCATGTATAGACATCTACCTTTGCTCATTTTCTCTCTAAAATTTTGTAATCAAAAGTAGAGAAAGCTAGGGGCACCTGGATGGCTCAGTGGGTTAGGGCCTCTGCCTTCGGCTCAGGTCATGATCTCAGAGTCCTGGGATCGAGCCCCACATCAGGCTCTCTGCTCAGCGGGGAGCCTGCTCCCCCCTCTCTCTCTGCCTGCCTCTCTGCCTACTTGTGGTCTCTCTCTGTCAAATAAATAAATAAAATCTTTAAAAAAAAAAAAGTAGAGAAAGCTAGAGTCCTCCATAACAGAACATGTTCTGAAGGTGTCCATTTGTTAAATACACTATTCTAAGAGGGTAATGGTTCATTTTTCTAACATATTCTTGTTCAGACATAATATTTCAAATTGCATAATCTCCTAAAAGCAATCCTTCTGAATATATTCACACTCTCAATCAGGCATTTAAGAAGGAAGAAACCATAAAATTAGATAAACTAAGTAGGGAATATAAGGTAAACATGATTTGCCAGTAAATTTCTAAAAAGCAGTGTGACTGTGGAAAAGTCACTATTTTCTGGTACTTATCTGCAGTCCGTAAGAGTTAGATGGAACCCTGGCCAGCATGGATTTGAAAGTTTGCCACAGGACTGTGGGCAAGTCCTTAAGCCTCTCTTGAGTTGTGGTTTCTTCATGCATAAAATATGTGGTTATCTAAAAGCTCTTCCAGCTTGAGAATGTTACAATCTTGTTATCATCTTAAACTTTAAGGATTAAAGTTATTAAAGATTTTCTAGGGTTTTCACACCTGATGAAATTACTGTTCTGTATTTAAAGCTGTTTTTATGTTATTTTTTTCTTTTTAGGAGAGAGTGTGTGTGTTTGTGTAGGCGCACATGCGCACACGCACAGCGACACACAAAGGGAAGGACAGACAGAATTTCAAGCAGGCTCCACACCCCAGGGCAGAGCCCAAGGATGCGAGGCTCATCTCAAAACCCTGAGATCATGATCTGAGCAGAAATCAAGAGTTGGACAGTTCACTGATTGAGCCATCTAGGCGCCCCTTTATGTTATTTCTAATTTCTCCTTTCCTATCTGCATTCAAAATACAGTTTTACCTATATCCTTCAGCGGTGCCTTTTCATCCAAGTGTAAACATGGTTAATGTCAAAGAATGATTGTATAAATGTTGTCACCTGAAAGAGTACTAAGAAAAAGAAAATAAAACATTGTTTTCCTGTGAAGAGTAAGGAACCTAAAGCAATTTTATAATTTCCCAATCCAATTTTACTATTAAGATTTTATTTTTAAGTAATTTCTATATCCAACATGGGGCTCAAAACTTACAACCCGGAGATCAAGGGTTGCATGCTCTACTGATTGAGCCAGCCAGGTGCCTCCAATTTTACTATTCTTATTCCACCAGTTTTGAAAACCAAGTGTCTTTTTTAAGCCCCTCTATCTACTCCCAAACCTATTCCTGCCTTCCTAATACCTTCAAGTCCCAGCTCGTAGTACTCTAATGGAGTCAGTAGTATTTTCCAAACCTGTCCGATGATCAGAATCACCTAAGATTCCCGGTAGTGATACATTACCTGGTCTTATCTGAAACTGAATCATAAGTTCCAGAAGCCCCATGGTATTATTTCATTTTTTAAACAGGTACTTTAGATGATTCCTGTGATTAGACAAGTCTGGGAAATTACAGTATAAAGATCATGGGCTTTGGAGTCTGACATATTAAACTTCAAAACCTGACTTTGCCCTTTATTATAGGTGTGACTTTGGGCAAGTTACTTAACACGAGCCTCAGTTTTCTAATCCACAAGATTTGGATACTAGTTATGTTGGAGGTTGTGGTAAAGCTCATTGTGTCTTGGGTGTTCAGCGTTAGTTTCTCTTTCCTCCTGCTCGCCTTGCTAGAGGAAATGACGAATACAAATACTGGAGGGGATTTTGATGACTCTTTTCTCCTAATGGATCCGCTTCCATTTTGAGGGCTAAAAATCTGAGTACTAGATAACTCTTTAATGCATTACTTGGGTTGGCTAATTTAAGAGCCTAAGGAATAAGTCTAATGATTTCTTTTGGTTTCCAGAGGCTTACTGAACCCCTCCTACCTAAAACGGATACACCATGATGATGGGCTTCAAAGCCCAAGCTTTTGTTGTGACTGTGGCAAGATGACCTGAATCTGTTTTCTCATTAGTAGAACAAGTGGTGCTTGAATGTCTGCTGAACTGAACCCAATTTGTTACTGATAATGTAATGGTCAACAATCACTTAAAGTTATATAGTCTTATAAAGACCCTTATGAACAAAAAGAAGACAGCAATAACAGCCTGCAAGTAGTAAATTGAGACAGAATGGGATTTGATTAAATATACAATAAATCAGAGCTTAACTTCCAAGCAAAATTCCTATTTGTGTAGTATCAACTGTATCTTAACACAGTGTTTTAGATAAGTTTGGAATTGAATTTACTTAGAAAAGAACAATCCAAACGACTCACTCATTAAAAAAATATTTGTATACATATTTAAAAATTACCAAAGGTATAAATACAACCTGGCAGCAAGGTTTATTTCTGAAAAAATAGTCAAAGATAAAGTTCCTAATTATAGCTCCATGATTAATTCTACCTGCACATGAATTAAGCATAAATACTATTAATAAGTGCATTTTACTAAAAATTGTTAATATTAATTGTTCAGATAAACTATAAAATAACTAAAAGAAGCTTAACGAATTTTTAAAAAACTAAAAATCTGGGAATGTTCATTCAAGACAGGTTACCCTCAGTTCTTAAACATAAACAATAAGAAAAAAAGAAACCTTAAATCTTATTTGAAGTAATTTAAAGAACCATAGCTTTTCTCTCAATTTATTCAAATTATTCTTTAATGCAACTAATTTTTAAATTTACTTCCTGCCCTTTGCTTATTATGTTAATTTCCAAAAATTTACGATTTTGAATGAGATTTTTTTCCATTACCATTTTTTAAAGATTGTATTTATTTACTTGAGAGACAGAAAGAAAGAGAGAGAGAGAGAACATGAGCAGCAGGAGGGGCAGAGGGAGAAGCAGACTCTTCACTGAGCAGGGAGCCTGATGCAATTCTTGATCCTGACACTCTGGGATCATGACCTGAGCCAAAGGCAGACACTTAACCAAATGAGCCACCCAGGCACCCCTACCATTTCTAACTAGGAAAGCTATATATTGATTTCTGAATATATTTTGCATAATACCACGTTAGGAGACTATCGTTAGTTTTAAAGAATCTTTTTAGTGGCTTCCTTAGATTACCTAAGTAGATGATTATATCACCTATGAATAGTAATCTTCTATTATTCTTTTGAATACTCTGATTTTCTTGTCTAATTGCATTAGCAAACTCTTTCTAGAAAGAGTGTAAAATAGAAGTGAATAAACAGCAGGCGTGGTTTTAATGAGATTGACTTAAAATATGTCCCCATCAAGCATGATGCTGGCTATTGGTCTGAGACTGTTTTTAATAACATTAAAGACATGCCCTTCTATTCCTGTTTTACTAAGTTTTTTTTTTTTAAAGATTTTATTTATTTATTTGACAGAGAGAGAGAGAGATCACAAGTAGGCAGAGAGGCAGGCAGAGAGAGAGGGGGAAGCAGGCTCCCTGCTGAGCAGACAACCCAATGCGGGGCTCGATCCCAGGAGCCTGAGATCATGACCTGAGCCGAAGGCAGAGGCTTTAACCCACTGAGCCACCCAGGCGCCCCTGTTTTACTAAGTTTTTAACTGAGAATAGACATTTAATTGTATTTAATGCTGACTTCTTTTATCTTTTAAATTAATAATGATTATAGTTTCATAGGAAGTTGGAAAGATAAGAGGTCCCATATACCTTTAACCCAGTGATTACATCTTACATAACTTCCTGTCAAAACCAGAAAATTTATACTAGTACAAAGCCCAGACCTTATTCAGATTACACTAGTTTTACGGGTTCTCGTGTGTGTTCTATGCAATACATCACATTATAGGTTCCTATAGCTACCACCACTATAAAGATACTGAACAGTTAGTTTATCACCACCAGGATCTTGTGTGCTGCCCCTTTATAATCACACCCACCTCCCCCCTGCCCCTCTCTAACAAGATCACTGGTTGCTTGATCTTGCCTCCATTTCTACAACTTTGTCATTTTAAGAATGTTATGTTAATGGAATCATACAGTATTTAGTGTTATTTATGGAATATGAATTCCCTTGAGATTCATCCAAATTGCTGCATGTATCAATAATTTTCCTTTTAGGGACGCCTGGGTGGCTCAGTTGGTTAAGCAGCTGCCTTCGGCTCAGGTCATGATCCCAGGGTCCTGGGATCGAGTCTCGCATCGGGCTCCTTGCTCGGCAGGGAGCCTGCTTCTCCCTCTGCCTCTGCCTGCCACTCTGCCTGCTTGTGCTCTCTCTCTCTCTCTGACAAATAAATAAATAAAATCTTAAAAAAAAAATAAATAATTTTCCTTTTAGTTGCTGAGTAGCATTCCAGTGTGGATGTACCACAGCTTGTTTAACCATTCACCCACTGAATGACATTTGGTTTCTAAGTTTTGGATATTACAAATAGAGCTATGAAATGTGTGTATAGACTTCTATACAATGAATGTGTGGACATTCATTTTCATTTCTCTGGGATCGATGCCCAGGAGTATGACTGTTGGGTCATACAGTAAGTTTATGTTTAGTTTTTAAAGACACAGTCGAACTCTCTTTTCCAGAAAGGCTGTATCATTTTACACTTCCACTAGCAATGCATAAGAGAGCCAGTCTGTCCACATCCTCGTCAACATTCAATATTGCCACTATTTTTTATTTTGGCTGTTCTAATAGGTGTATACTGATACCGCATCATGATTTTAATTTTAATTTCCCTGATACCAAACCATGTTGACATCTTTTCATATGCTTATTTACTATCCATATATCCTCTTCACCGAAATGTCGTTCATCTCTTTTGTCAGATTTCTAAATGGATTGTTCAGCTTAAGTTACTGTTAAGTTTAGGGGCGCCTGAGTGGCTCAGTGGGTTAAAGCCTCTGCCTTCGGCTCAGGTCATGATCTCAGGGTCCTGGGATCGAGCCCCGCATTGGGTTGTCTGCTCAGCGGGGAGCCTGCTTCCCTCTCTCTCTCTGCCTGCCTCTCTGCCTACCTGTGATCTCTCTCTGTCCAATAAATAAATAAAATCTTAAAAAAAATGTGTTTAAAAAAAGTTACTGTTAAGCTTAGAGAGTTCTTTATATATTTTAGATACAAGCCCTCAGATACAAGTTTGCAAATATTTTTACCCCATCTGTAACTTGTCTTTTCATTGACCTAATAGTTTTCATAAAGCAAATGTTTTGAATTTTGATAAAGTCTAATTTTTTCCCTTTTATGGATTGTGTTTTTGGTGTCTGGTCTAAGAATTCCTCATTTAAAGTCCTAAAAAGTTTCTTCTAGGCCTAAATTCTAAAAATTCTGTATTTTACATTTAAATGCATGATACATTTTTTTGTGTGCATTTCAGTTTTTTTCTTTTTTGTGTGTCTCTTTATCAGACGGGTTTTTTTCTATTTTTTATCTTAAATCCAGTATAGTTAATATACAGTGTTCTATCAGTTTCAGGTGTACAATATTGTGGTTCAACAATTCTATACATTATTCATTGCTCATAAAGGTAAGTATACTCTTAATTCCCCCATGATACATTTTGAATTAGTTTTTGTATAATGTGTGATGTTGAGGTGCAGTTTTACCCATGGATGTGTAATTGCTCCAAGCACCACTGCCGGAGAGGCTATCTATCCTTTTTCCATTGAACTACTTTTGCATCTTTGATAAAAACCAAATGGCTGTACTTCTATGGGTCTATTTCCGCATTCTATATTGAACTCATGACTCTGATAGCAAGACCTGAACGGAGATCAAGAGTTGGATACTCAACCTGAGCGAGCCACCCAGGAGCCCCTATGTGTTTATCCTTTTACCAATACCACAGAATTTTGATTACTGAAGTGTTAATTTTGATTACTGAAGCTTAAAATTGGGTGGATCCTTCCACTTTATTTTTATCTTGTATTAGATATTTTAGTTCCTTTACCTTTTGAATTTCTGGGACTAGGTTGAATAGCAGTGATGAGAATGGACATCCTTGACTTGTTCCTGATTTTAAGGGGAAAGCATTCAGTCTTTCACCATTAAGTATGATGTTATCTGCGGGTTTTTTTTGTGTAAATATTCTTTATCAAACTGAGAAATTTTATTCTTAGTTTGATGAGGTTTTGTTTTTCTTTTTTTTTTAGATTTTATTTATTTGACAGAGACAGAGAAAGATAGCAAGAGAGGGAACACAAGCAGGGGGAGTGAGAGAGGGAGAAGCAGGTTTCCCGCCAAGTAGGTAGCCTGATGTGGGGTTTGATCCCAGGACCCTGGGATCATGACCTGAGCTGAAGGCAGATGCTTAATGACTGAGCCACCCAGGTGTCGCAGCTTGATGAGTTTTTATTACAAATGCCTAATTCAGTTTAGTGCATTTTCTGCACTATTAACATGATGTGATTTTTCTTCCTTTTTAATATGGTGGACTATACTGAATGATTTTTGAATACCAAACAGTCCTTCATCCTTGGAATAAAATCCATTTGGTCATAGTGTATAGTTCTTTTTATATATTGCTTGATTTCTTTTGCTAATATTTTGTTGAGGATTCCGTGTTTATGTTCTTGAGGGATACTGGTCTATAGCTTTCTTTTCTGTAGTCTTTAGGTCTTGGTTTCAGGGTAATACTGGCCTCATAAAGTGAATTATGAAGTGTTTCCTCTTCTATTTTCTGGAAAAGACTGTATAATTCATACTATTCCTTTATTCTTGATATTCCAGATCCTTCTTCTAAAATTACCTTTCTGCTTGAAGAACTACCTGTAGTAATTCTTTCAGGGTCTGCTATAGACAAATTCTCTTAGCTTTCATTCATTTGAGACTGCTTTGAGTGCACCTTCATTCCTGAAGGATATTTTCACTGGGTATAGAATTCTGGGTTGACAGTTCTTTTCTTTCAGCATTTGAAAAATGGTGCCATTTCCTTCTGGCTTCCATGTTCTAATGTATCTGCTGTCATTTGAATCATTGTTCCCTTATACGTAATAGTTCATTTCTCTTTAGCTGCTTTCAAGATTCTTTGCTTTAATCACAAATTTTTAAAAATTGTGGTAAAATCCAACAAAAAATTTACCATCTTGAACACTTTTTTAGTGTACAGTTCAGTATGTTAAACATATTTATACTGTTGAGCAACCAATCTCCAAAACATTTTCATCTTGCAAAATTGAAACTCCATACCCATTAAACAAGTTCTCATTTCCAAAGGTTTGATTTTGAGGTATCTGGGCATGGGTTACTTTGGGTTTATCTTGTTTGGGGTTCAGTCAGTTTCATGAATCTGTAGATTTTGTCTTTTGCCAAACTGGGCATGTTTAGGCCATTATTTCTTCAGGTCCACCCTTTTTCTCCACTTTCTGGACTAAAGTGACATGGATGTTGAATCTCTTGTTAACATTCCCCAGGATCCAAGGGCTCTTTTTTTTTTTTTTGTCAGTTCATTTTTTTCCTCTGTTCAAATTAGGTAATTTCTGTTGCTCGATCTTCAAAACTACTCTTTCCTGTTATCCCCACTCTTCTAGTAAGCCCATGCAGTAAGTTTATTTCAGTTACTGTATCTTTCAGTTCTAAAGTTTCCATATTCTGCTTTATATCTTTTCTAAGATAATTTTTTAAATCTGTTTCAAATGTGTTTGTGATTGCTCATGGAAGCATTTTTGTAATGGCTGCTTTAAAATCCTTGTCAGATAATTCCAACACCTGAAGTGTCTTTGTGTTGGTAGCTGTTGACTTTTTTCTCATTCATGTTGTCATTTTCTTGGTTCCTAGTACAGTGATCTTCAGTATAACGGACATTTTGGAGAGAAAACTCTGGATCCTATTTAATCATTTTTTAGCAAGCAGTCTACTAGGTGAGATGTAGTATAAGGGCAAGGTGAATGTGTATGTTCAGCTTCCTGCTGGGCCCACTGACACCACCCTGGCAAAAGTGCAGCAATGACTCCTGCTTTTTGAACAGCAGTGGGATGGAAGTATAGCTCCATTTTTGGTATCAGTGGAAGTGGGACACCAACCTGCACCATTGCATTGCCTTGAGTAGGGGTACAAGTTCATCTACCCAATTGATCACACTGCCAATAGGGAGAGAGAAAGCAGAGGGCTGACTTGCACTGCTTTGTTGCTATAAGGTAGAGTGGAAAGCTCAGCTTCTTTAAGGGCCCAACTAACAGGGGAGGGAAGAAGGGGAAGTGGAGTGCCAACCAGCCCTGCCATCCACCATTGTGTTCTACCTTGTAGATGCCAGATGGGGGGCAGGGAGGCTCAGCTGCCCACTGGGCCCCAATGACATCAGGAAAGAAGGGAAGCAGAGTTGACTAGTTCACCTCCAACCATCTTGTCCTGCCTTGTTGATTTTAGGTGAAGGTGTAAGTTCAGCTCCTTATTGACAGAGGGCAAGGGGAGGCTTAGTGGGGACTACCCCAACCTCACACCACCTTGTTAAGTTTCACTGCTTCCAGACTGGGATGGAGGCTCAACTGGCTCCTGGACCCCACTGACACTACCTTAGTGAGATCATCACCTCCTTCTGCGGGTGGTGACATGGGGTGGGGGATGGGCAGTGAGGGAAAATCAGATTCCTGCTCAACCTGCCAAAACCACCCAGCAGGGGGAATCAAAGTGCTGTCTGCTTTTGCTAGGCAGGGAATGGAAGATTAAGTCCATCTGCACAGCCAACATCACTGAGTGGAGGAATTCAAGCACTGCCACTTGCTTCTTTGGAGTAGGGTGGGGTTTTTCTACAGTGTTTGGCTACAGTAGAGTGAGTATTGTCAAAAAAACTTACTACTGTTAGGCTACCCTTTCCTCATCCACTTGGCTAAAGAGAACAGGCTTTTCTTGGAGCCCCTTTTGTGTCTATTGGTGGTTCAGGTTGGAGGCTTTTACAGGACCTGTCCAAGATATATGGGAGGCAAAAACAAAACAAAAAAAACCCCAACAAAACCTAAGGAATTCACTATTTGTGTCATTCTTTGAGTCCCAAAGTCTGTAGGCAGTCTGCCCTCTTGTTTCCACCTTTCAGAGTGTTCCTGTACTTGTTTGATGTGTTATGTCTAAGGCGTTTTAGTTGTAAAAGAGGACCTAGGAAGAATAGGGCTCCTCCAACTTGGCAGAACCAGAAGTCTCCTCCAAGTGATTAATTTTTATGTTGAAAATAATATTTGTAGTGCCTGGGTGGCTCAGTCATTAAGCATCTGCCTTCGGCTCAGGTCACGATCCCAGGGTCCTGGGATCGGGCCCCATGTTGGGCTGTCTGCTCAGGGTGGAGCCTGCTTCTCCCTCTCCCTCTGCGTGCTGCTCCCCCTACTTGTGTTCACTCTCTCTGTCAAGTAAATAAAACCTTTTAAAAAAAAAAGGAAGAAAATAACATTTACTTGCTTTGTGTGTGTATGTGTGTTTTAAAAGGAACTTTACTGGGTGTCAGGGGTAATAATATTTACTTTCTAATCTTCCACACTATGCCTAAAAATGCACTATGGAAAACTGCTATAACATTATAGATCATAATTTTCTTCTAAAGTTCCAATTATATCTGTTTGTAACATTCCTGGCTAATTTAGCTTGCTTCATGTTATTTTAACTGCCTGTCTACCTCAGTACTTTTACACTATAATATTCCAAAGGAAATAATCCTATTTCATTCATCATCACCTAGTAATATACTTTACATGCTCAGAACAGCCAGGGGTAAAAGTTCACTTTAAAACTCATTTACAGGGACGCCTGGGTGGCTCAGTTGGTTAAGCGGCTGCCTTTGGCTCAGGTCATGATCCCAGGGTCCTGGGATCGAGTCCCACATCAGGCTCCTTGCTCAGCAGGGAGCCTGCTTCTCCCTCAGCCTCTGCCTGCCTCTCTGCCTACTTGTGCTCTCTCTCACTCTCTCTCTAATAAATAAATAAATCTTTAAAAAAAAAAAAATAAAAAAATAAAACTCATTTACGGGGGTACCTGGGTGGCTCAGTCAATTGAGCATTTGCCTTCAGTTCAGGTCATGATACCAGGGCCTTGGGATGGAGCCCCATGTCAGGCTCCCTGCTCAGCAGAGAGACTGCTTCTCCCTTTTCCTCTCCCCTCCCCTCTCCCTGTGCTCTCTTTCTCACATTCTCTCTCCCACTGTCTCCCTCAAATAAATAAATAAATAAATTCTTAAAAAAAAAAAAAAAAACACCCTCATTTATGAGCTCTTTTTAATAATCCAAAGGAAATTTTTTTTTTTTTTTTAAGCAGGTTCCACACCCAACATGGGGCTTGAGCTCATGACCCTGAGAACAAGAGTCACATGTTCCACTGACTGAGCCAGCCAGGTGCCCCAGGAAATCTTATTTTTAATTTGTCTGTGACATTTCTCTAAGTTACCCCGCTTACTGCTTATACCAATAGCCAGCAGGAACTTGAAGGAAAGGAGGCAAACAGGCTGTTTTGCATCTTCCTACTTCTTTAAATGAAACACCTGTATATCTCACTTAACCTAAGAAATGGATTCTTCAAAAGAATTCATTTACCTATTGACTAGTACTTAATTTCTGAGAATCTAGACATGTGGTTTTGATTGACTTTCAATTATTTCCTGTACTCTTGCTTTAAATAAGAAACTATAGAATAGTATAACACTGAGGAGACTGTAATGAAAAATATCATTGCTTTGATTTTTGCTTTCTTGCTATAATGTTCTATAATTAACATTACCTCTTTGTTGTGTTCCTCTAGAAACTCTGCTCTGGCTGGGAAAAGGGGTGTCCGGGTGATGAAGTAACTTAAGGTATCTCCATAGAACACAGGGCTCTACTGACCCAGTTAGAAAATCAGTGTTATAGGAAAAGCTTTAAATTCATCACATATAAAAATGAAAAGAAATCTTTTGAAAGCACAGATTAAAACTAAGTTTTCTGAAGAACTATGTAGATAGTCCCTGACTTATGATGGCTTGACTTAAAATTTTTCGACTTGACAATGGTGCAAAAGCAATTATTTAATTTCATCCTGTAGAAATCACACTTTGAATTTTTATCTTTTCTCAGGCTAGCAATACGTGGTATGATACACTCTCATGATGCTGAGCAGTGGCAAAGAATGGCAGCTCCCAGTCAGCCATGTGACTACGAGGATAAACAACCAATACACTTAAAGCCATTCTGTTTTTCACTTTCAGTACAGTATTTAATAAATTACATGTGATATCCAATACTTTGTTATAAAATAGACTTTGTTATAAAATCAACCACTCTGTTAGATGATTTTGCCCGACTCTAGGCTAACATAAGTGCTGGGTTAAAGGTAAGCTAGGCTAAGCTGTGATGTTAAAGGTAAGCTAGGCTAAGCTGTGATGTTCAGTATGTTAGGTGTATTAAATGCATTTCCAACTTACAATGGAACATAATCCTATTTAAGTCAAGGAAGATATGTACACAATATAACATAGATAAGGATCTTCTATTAAAAGCATTAATGCAAAAACTCCACTTAAGTCTCCAAATCAGTAAAAAAATAAGCACAAGAATTAATTATGTATATAAGTAGACAGTAAGAACATGAAAAGATCCTTAACATCCTTAGATATAAGGGAAATGCAAATCAAAACAACAACGAGATACCACTTCTTACACACTACAATGGCTATAATGAAAAAGACAGTAACAAGTGTTGGTGAGGATAGGGAGAAACTGGAACCCTCATACACTGCTGGTGGGAATGTAAAATGGTTTAAGCAAGTTGGAAAACAATTTGTCAGTAATTCAAAATATTAAACATAGACTTACCATATGACACAGCAATTCCACGCCTAGGTGTATACCCAAGAAAATTGAAAACATATGTTCAAAAAAAACTTGGTACAAAATTTTCATAGCAGCATTATTCACCATAGCCAAAAGATGGAAACAACCCCAATGTCCATGAACTGACAAATGGATAAACAAAATGTGGTATATCCATACCACAGATTACTACTCAGCCATAAAAATGAAGCACCGATATGTGCTATAACATGGATGAACTTTGAAAACATTGTTAAATGAATGATGTCAGACACAAAGGCCATATATTATATGATTCCATTAATATGAAATGTCCAGAATAGGCAAATACATAGAGAAGGTACATTATTGGTTGCCAGGGGCTGAGGGAAAGGAGGAATAGGGACTGACTGCTAATGAGGAGGGGATTTATTTTTGGGTGATGAAAATGTTCTGGAATTAGATAGTGGTGATAGTTGCAGAATCTTGTGAATATACTAAAACCTACTGAATTGTGTACTTTACAAGAGTGGATTTTGTGGTATGTAAATCATATCTCAATTAAAAAAAGATAAATTAGGGCTATTTAACCTAACAGGTAAAAAAAAAAAAAAAAGGACAAAACCCACCAAGGATCACATAAACTTTCTTTAAATTTCCTTTTCTTATACTATAGCAAGATAAATGGTAACTTTTTCAGGTTGAGTAAGATCCTATTTTCTGACACTCTGAGGGAGTGTCAAATAGGTTTTTCTGAAGAGATGCAAATATAAAGAGGTAATGACTTAATAAGCAGCAATTAAAAAACAGAGCACAGTTACCCAAGCACACATCTAGGGACTTCTATATAAAGAGCTGTTAACTAATATCTGGACAGCACCCCCACCCCTTTTCTAAATACTATAGTTTTTGTTTCAAATATTCATTTGTAAGACAGCTGTTGAGAAATCCCAAAACATTTTCTCATACGATGTCATAAACGCTGTTTTTCAGGCTAGCTCACAAAAGCCTATTTAACCCACAATGTATTTGGAGAGTAGAATCAATTTCACTTTTCTAACTCTATGTATACATTCCCATAAAAATATATTCTCATGCAAACCACTGAGAACCTTTTTCCCCAGTAGGAGATTTCATCTAGAATGAGTCACCCACATGCTGTTCTCAACTCAAGCATGGCAGTCTAGCAGAAAGTCAATGGAATTTGCGATCTGAGACTTGGGTTTGAATCCTGCATCCTTTAATAACTAGTGGTACAACCATGAACAGCTTATTTAACCTTTATAGGCTTCAGTTTCCTCATCTGTAGGTTGAGAAGAATTATGTCTACCTCATTCAAGTTGATATAGACAGTATCTAGTCAGAAAGGGCATTCAGTAAACGTTAATCTACAAGATATATCAATCCATTTTTCTAGTATTAATTAGCACAGTGTAATTAACAAAATGCAACATTTTTTGATAGCTAAATTTCCCCAGTGCTTGGTGTTATCACTTGAGTGAGAAATGTCACTATAAAACTAGTAAAAACTACAGAAAGTGCAGAATGGTGATTTGAAGGGCACATACCATGTAGCAGGGTTTATAAAATCTTCAGGGTAGGTGAGGAGCAAGACAAAGCTGATTAAACATAATTTGAAAGAGCATAGTATTTATTTAGAAAAAGCTTTAGCCTATTAACTTCAAAATACAAACAATAGAAGGCAGAGCTGAAAAACACTGGTATAGAAAAAGTCCAATTTGTACTAATCCTATAATCTTTAGAACTGTGCTGTCCAATGTGGTAGCCAATAGCCACAGGTGACCATTTAAATTTAAAATAATTGAAATTAAATTTAAAATTCAGTTCCTCAGTCACACTAGTCACATTTCAAGTGCTTCATAGTCACATGTAGCTAGTGGCTACTGAATGATGCCGATTTAGAAGTTGTTTTTTTTTTTTTTTTTTAAGTGAATCTTTCCTATTATTTTATATTGTTTTCAGGCTCCTAAATGTAAAAAATTGAAATAACATTCTGGGTAACTGAGGTTTTTAGTATAAGTTCTACAGATTTCCAGAGAGAAGTTTTCTCCCAAAACACTGTATGTGAGACGCACTTCAACCTATTACATCAAAATCATCTTTTGCTTCAGGCTATCATTTGACATCTGCTTCTAACACATATCAAATAACTGAACCAAGTTTCCTATAACAAGCTTTGTGGACCACAGGATTAGAGGCAAGCTCACAGAAATCTAGATGACCAGGTCAAGTTTGAAGGTGAGATCATTATTATATGGAAGATTATAAAAATCAAGTTACATGGCGGATTAAACATAACTAGTTCTTAAGGTATGCAAGATACCATGGGTATATTAATTAAGGTTGGGAAATCTAATTTAAGTTACGCTACTGCTGTAATTCTATTTGTACTAATAGAGGGAAAGAATGACAGGAGGTATAAAAGAGCTTTTGGATTTACACATAAATATAGGGTAGCTAACAGTCAGGAAACTAACCCTATTTCATGGAAAAAAAAAAAATCCCACCAAAAAATTCCAAAAGACAATGTGGAGACCTAACTCCAGGTGGTGTAGTAGGCTAGCTTTCTGTCTTGTAGCCCCCTGTTCTTCAGCTTATTCACATTCCTTTCTAGTTGACACCTTCCAGAAAGGAAGGTAAATATGCACAGTAGGTAATGCCAATGATTGAGCCATTTGGTCACTGTTATGCTGAAGCATAAAACACTGTTTATTAGTAGGTAATATGTCCAAATACCCCTCACGCCAGAGGTATGTGTATACGATGGGCAGAGATCACAAAAAGGATGAGGATGCTATTTTGCATTATTTGGTAGGCTGCAAATGTAAACTGTTTTTTAAGATGGAATAACAAGGTTCCCAAGTTAAAAATGACAGCATCAATATATCACTAACCCTAGCTGTTTTCTAGTAACTGAAAGTTGGAAGCAATTTATTTAAAAAGGAGAGTGGGAGACACAGAAAGATCGATGGCAAATAAAGTTGCCAAATGATAAGAGAGAGTTTGTAAGAATTATGAATTTGAGATGTAAGTTACAGAGCAAGTCAATGCAGGGGCCACTTAACAGGGTCAAACAGCTTGATATTAAGGTAGAATACGACCATTAATTTTCAGACTATGGCATAAAAAAGTTATCTTAAACTTTCATTTAAATTATATTTAAATGTTTAGTCCATTATAAGATGGAAAACTCATACAATTTAAAAGATTTCAACTCAAAATGAAACAAAAACTCTTGATAAAGAAAAAAGCTTTATACAGTCAATTAAACATAACAGCTCAATTGCAGGCAATACTGGATCATGTTACTATAGTTATCAGACTGTTCAAACTGTTCTGCAAAGCACTTGTGTCCTTTGAGACTTCAATAGATGGTTCATAAAAGAAGGGTTCTGACATCAAGTCTCAAATGCTGTGGGCTATATCCTTTTTGCAGATTCATCATGTACAATATCATCTTAAAAGTTCTAGGAAGTTATGAGGTAAAGACACTGGTCACATACTATTTAACTCTATAATTCCCAAATTTATTTGATTATGTCATGCTCCTTTGTTTTGTTTGTTTTTGCATGGCAGAGATGATTCCTAGGGCACAGACAGATACACCTTTAACATGTCCAGAGACTTCTCCGTTAAAAATACTATATATCCTATTTCAAATTCTTTAAGTACAAATACCACATAAAAGATAAAATCCAAAGGAGTCTATTTCTAGACAGGAAAAACCAGTTACTCGTGGCATATTCAAATAACCAAAACAAATGTGTTTAGAGTAATGGGGAGGGAGGGTGTGCCACACTAATTTCTGTCCCTAAAAGTGAAATTAATAGAACTTATCCTAAAATATAAAAAGGTGTGCACATTTTGTTTTGGTATGTTTTAGAAAGCAAATTAAAATTCTACTTATTAACACTATATATTGACTTTATCCATTTCTTCAAGAACATACTTCCTTCAAGAAGTTGACATCCAGGATACACCAGGTTTCATCAATCATAAGACACTATCATGTGTAAAATATACTATCTTATATATCACTAAGAGGAAAAAAACACTGCTAAACAATCACATGCTATGGACTGTGAGATGCCTCCCAAATTGACCAATGTTGAAATGTGAACATAACTTTCCTTTCTTCCTTCTTCCACATGTATTCTTCGAATGTTCTTTATCTGTTTTCCCCCTTTAAAGATGATATTGAAGAGGGGAACAACACAAAAAGGGACAAGATTCAAGAGATCTGCATTCACCTTACCCTTATAATTATATTCAGATACAAAAATGGCTCCGTTTAAACAGATCAATCAAACAAGTAATTTTTAATTGTTCTGCTTGATTCTGAAAAAAATTACTCCAGAGAAAAAACACAGAGCTTCCCCAGACAATTCTGTTAGAAAGATGATTCATTATTTATAAAACACTGAAACCATGCAGTGAACCACGTACTTTACATATAGTATCATTTTACTTAATTCTCACCACAACCCTATGAGGTAGATATTATTTCATCCCTATTTTACAGATTAGAATGTTGAAGCATAGAGACATTAAACAACTTGCATAAGATTACTAAGTTATTAAGTGGCAGAGCCAGGACTCAAACCCAGGTCTTTATGGCTCCAAAGCTTATGTTCTTTAACACTTCGCCATACATCAAAATTATCTAAAAAAGTACCTTCTAAATTTTAAGGAGATAAGTAAAACTGAAATATTTAATTGCTAGTAACTAATGTATTTGCTTAAAATAGTCCAAATGTATAAAATAATAGTTATGTCTTATATGGATACATTTCATCCTGAATCTGCTTCAGAAAGTGCATATATTTGTGTTTTTTTTTTAACTCTACACATTTTACAACAATTAACATTTACAGCTGTTTTATCTTTGGCTTTATGTTATTTGGTATTAAATTGATAAACTGGAATATATGAGATCTGCTAATTGGTCCAGATTAACACTATAGGAAACTATATCAAATCTGAAGTGAGGTAGAGGAAGACATTTAATGCCAAGTATAAAAATGCAGTTGGTTGTTTTTATTTTCTATTATGTGAATTGGGGAATTGCATGTATAATATATAGATGTGCACAATTGCATCTGTAATGCTTAAAAACTTGTTATCCACCAAAACACATAAACAACTGAGCTCTATCACACTCATGCATTACCAAGAGACCACCAAGATGTCACTGTTGTACACTGGATTCTGAATCACTGGGTCTAAAGCATCCAGTCTGCATTGGGAAACTGGTGCCCTTGACATCACCCAACATTCACAGCCCGGTGTATCCCATGTCCCTGAGTATGGAACTCTAGAAGAAATCTTGTCAATGAGCACAATGGTATGAATGTTTTAGTGTGTGATAAATTTTTAAAAAATCTTTACAACAATTCTGCCATTCAGACTTCTGATAAATGATCTGCTGTATTTTTGATCTATAATTTACTGATTATCACATTCTTGGTCAAGAGTGTACATCCCAATTATGCCACTCTCCTTAAATAAAAATGGAATATACTCATTGTGATTTCCATACTAAAGAAAAGGCAAAGTCTGCCTATACTTCTTTCTTTAAGTTTATCCCTTTATCTTAATCTAAATGTACCAAAGAAGTTTCACATTTTGGATCAACCCATTTAGTATAGGAAGAGCTGCCAAAATAAAGCAAACTTCCCTAAATTTTAGTTTAGCAAAAACTGACATCTTATATCATAATCACTGAAAACAATGAAGTGTTCAGTAATGTGTCACAGTTACTATTGACAGTTGACATGTAACAATACCTGTCCTCTCCTCAGATCTTCACTTGGGGGAAAGAAAAAAACCTGAAAGGTGGTAGGAATGAAACAGGAAAAGGAAGAAACTTAATAAAACAGTTTTTCAAAATCAGTGATCATACTTTAATAGAATGTTTTTCCCTACAGATAAAAATAAGAAACCTAATATCAATATTGTAGAAATAGTACATAATCCAATATAATCTTTGAAGATAAAAATGGATGCATATCCACTAAAGATGGTTTCCAACACAAAGGTCTCATTTTTTATAAAAAAATATGTATATAGTTAATATTTTAATGCATTATGGGTACTTGCTATTTTAAAGAATTCAAGGCAGCTATTTTTATACAGCACATTTCTATAAAGCAAAAATAACCTTGATTTTATTAAGGTTAAATTAATTAAAATTGTTCTTATTTACATTTACGATCATTTATCCTTTACTGAAAAGTGAGAAAAAGTGTCATTTTAGGTCAGGCTTATGATCCACTAAATGTTATCCCTGACAGCAGTGGCAAGAAATTTACAGAATAGTCACAATTCCTTGATATCTGTCTCCTAAACAGCCACTCAAAAACATATTAGCATCTTTATTTAAATAACTCATTAAAGAGTTGTGAATTCACCTGGACAATTTAGGACGCTATTTTGTTTTTAATCTTGTACTAACCTTGACTGCTTACATAGTACTTCCTTTATTATCCTAAATTTGCTTCTTTAAACATTTGGCCTAGTTCTAGCCTATCATGTTCTGACCCATGTTTGAGTTAACCACAAGGGTTTTTTTGTTTTGAGCACCATGAGACCCATGTGAGGTCTTAAAGCAGGAAGGCTACTTAAAGGAATGAAGAAACTGCCTGTACTTTTGGGGAGGTACTCAGGTCTTTTAAGATTGCTCATATTTCAATGTAAGATTAAAATGATAAGAACAGAAATAACATTGATAATCACCCTATTCCTGACCATAATTCATTCAGTGGATATCTACTGGGTCCATAATATATATGTGCTAGGCACTGTGTAAGTACTGAGAGTACAGAGAAAAAAGGACTCTGTTTTCAAGATTTCACAATCTACTAGGAACGAGACCACGAATAAAAATTCTATAGAGACCAATTCTGAAACCTTTTAGCCTGGAGAGAAAAAATTTGATTTACTCAAGTAAATGTCTTTCAAAAAAATGATTTTACTCTGGTAAAATAGAATTACTTTCTGGTACGGAGTTACTGGGGAGGGGATGTCATAATAGCAGGCATAATAATAAGTCCAATATTAGACTTCTGAATGAAAATTCTCAACCTTTTCCTTACTGGCTTCAATTTCCAAAATTGTATCAGAAGTAATTTACTTGAAACAGATGAACCACCAAAGGCAACAAAATATCTAAAGGCAATTTAAAAAGATCTTTTTAAAATTAATCCAGGCAACACTAGCTGTGTGTGACATATCTTATGCCAAAATATCAAGAAAATTCTTTGAAAATGGCAAGTTGTGGAATCCTATCTGCCAGGTTCTGGAAACCATGACAGTAACTGAAATAACTAGGCTTTAACAAGTGAGACCGCTTATAATACCGTAACTGTTTCTGAAAAATGCATGACCTCTAACTACTGGCTTATTTATTTATACTGTGAATTTTTCCACAAAGGATCTGAAGCAGCTACCCTAATATAAAGCGAAGCACATGAATTATACCCACCCGGCTTTGAATTGTGGCTCTGCCATTTACTATTTATAATCTTTGTGCCCTTAACTTCGGAGATTCAGTTTCTTAATCTGTAATAATGAGGATCACAATCCTACTCTGTTGGGTCATAGGAAGAAGGATAAAATGAAATAGCACGTACAACAGTATCTGGCATATAGTAGGTGCTAAATAAATATCAGTTTTGTGCCTTCCCTATTCAAATGTATGCTATGTAGAAAAAAGATAAGGTGGAATTTTAAATGATTTTTTAACACACTGATACGTGCCAAGTAGAAATGTGGACTGATTATGAGTTGCAAATGTTACCGTTTGCATGTTAACAATCAGGCTCAAAGCAAATTCAATTTCTTTTCACAAGGCCAGCACTTTGAGAACATATTTTATAAACCTTTTAGCTATATTATTTAATGCTAATAAAATCTGAAGAAAAAGATGAATGAAAAGAGCCCATGTGCATACTAATTTTCACACTATCCATTCAAAGGATAATTAAACATTCTAAATTCAATTTTCTAAAAAACATCTACAGTATTAAACAGGCTAACACAATTTTAAACGTAATTCTGCTAGTCTTAAAAACGTGACTTCCTTTTAAAAATATTTAGAAAACATCTATCAATATCTTTTCTATTATACAGCAGCGTTTAGTTTAGATTTTTAAAATATGATCCAAGTCACAAAATACTAAGTACCAGCCGTAAGCACTATTACAACTCTGCTCACGTTAAGGAGAGCAAGTAAACATTTTATACAGCAGTAGAAGTGACTAGGAAAAAATTGAAAAGCTATTTGAACTGATGCCCCTCCCCCTCCATTATACCCGGGAATGCAAGTGTCCCGCATCTCAGATCAAACTGAGCCTCGGTCTTACTGACGTAACCAGTAACCCTATCCACCTCTCACACTGCGGAGGCCGGCAGGGCAGCGGCTGCCGCCAAGTACACCACTCATCAGAGCCTGCCCCATTCCACCCCCGCGTTTCAGTCATGCTTTCCAGAAATGGGGTCACTCACTAACTATTACACACACGCAGCCTATCATCCTGTAATCCCCCAAAGTCCGCTGCGGGAATAGAAGACAGCAAAAAGTCAAGAAGGGAGATTCACGGGCATGCCACCATCAGGAATTGATTTTCCACTCCGGAGAGGAGCGCTGATGCCCTAGAATGGGTCTTGCCTGGATTATTTTCGCAGACCCCGAGTTGGTTCTGGGACAGGGGCGGCTGCGAAAGCTCGATGCTGCGCCGTGTTGGGAGAAATTGTTTTGCCGTCTTTGGGTATATTGTTTGGGGTTTTGGATGGGGTTTTGGCACTCATTAGGTGTCTCAGGGATGGTCACCGAATAGATCCTGGGGGAAGAAAACCTGAAAGCCCTTCAGGGCGGCTACCGATGGCCTTGAATATCACCCTCTCACCTCCATGGACAGGAAACTCAAGTTAAAGCTCCTACGGAGTGGGTCCTCGAGCTCGGCGACCTAAGAAATGGGGGAGGGGGAGGACCTCAAGCTTCCACTTTCTCCTTTGCACCACCAGAAACCGCTGCAGCAAACTGGGGGGAGGCAAAAACCCTTGCTGTCCTGCACCCCTTCCCGAAACCCCCGCAGGTCGCCAGTTCTGCCTTGGGCCGTTCCAGCCCCCACGCACCCGACTCACAGCACCGACTCCCTAGCTTGGCCGGACTCGGGAGTCCCTGCTCCCCAGTGAACCCAATCCATACCCCCTCCCTTACACCCCAAAGTCGCCAGGGTCCAGGGAAGCCCCCAACCAGGCAGGGCCAAACTTCTCAACTCCTCTCCGGCCCCCGCTCCACTTCCCGCTCCCCCCCCACGCAAAGTTGATTAAAATCGGCTTCTTGCAAAGCCCCAGCACCCACTCCAAACCCCACGCGCCACCACACCACAGCCCCCCGAGCGAGGGAGCGGAGGTGAGGGTGCGGGTGGAACAGAAGAGCAAATAGACCAACCCCAACTACCCAAACCGGAATCCCAGACAGAGGGGAAATGCGAGCAGCAGAAGAAGGGGCCAAGTGGCCAGCTCCAGGGAAGGGAGCTGGCCGGCGGGGGCGAGGGGAGGGGCGCGCCGGCCCCCGGCCGCCCGGCTGCACTCACCTCAGCGCTGTCGGACGGGCTCTCCACAGCCATCTTCTGCCACGGGTCCGCCAGCTGCGCCAGCGGCATCTTCCCCCCCGGCCCGCCGCCTTCACCGCCTCCTCCCTCCCCGCCCGCCCCACGGCCGGCCCCGCTCCGTCGCCGCCCGAGCCCCACGACAGCAGCAGCGGCGGCGGCGGCAGCAGCAGCACCAGCTCCGGCTGCCCGAGAGAGGGCTCGGCGCCGACACCGACCCTCGAACGCCGCGCGCCTCGCTGGAGATGTCCGCGCGCCGAGCGAGAGCCTCGCGCCGCAGTCGGGCACCCGGTCTCGCCCCTTTCTTCCTCTCCTCCTTCCGCCGCCGGGACTACAGCTCCGCCCCCCCCGCCGGTTCCCGCGCCCGCTCCCAGCAGAACAGCGGCGGCCGCGCGCTCCCCCACTTCCGCTCACAACATGGCGCCTAAGCGATACCTGTCTCTCAGAGCGAGGCTCTGCCGCCGCCGCCGCCGCGCGCACCCGGGGGCGGGGCTTAGGAAGACACGCCTCCGACCATCGCGCTTCGCTCCTCCCTCCTTCCTCGCCCCAGCCTCAGATTCTGGGCCTCGCCTACTTTCAGGAAGGGCGAGCCGGAGAGATCTGGGGGCGTCGGCGGGCGGCGGGGGAAAGAAGAAGGGAAGGGCAAGAGGAGGGAAAGGCTGGGAGCCTTGAACTGCTAAGGGTCTGAGCAGGTCGGAGGCTACTTAAGGATGTAGAGAACGGTGGTCCCCGCTTAGCTGGGGAGGGAGATGGGCGAGGCGCAGTGGGCACAGTCCGGTGCTGAAGACCCGGGGAGTGGGCGTGGGCTGTCTTTTCGGTCTCACTCCTCGGTGGGTGTTTGTGGGCGCGTCGTGTCTATGGGCACATCCTTTAATGGACCAGAACCCGCCCTAACCAGGCTCACACGCTTCACCTGCCCCCCCACCGTAAAGTCCCCCACGACGGGGACACGTAAGGCTTTGTGCCCTGGAGCCCCCTGGAGGTTCGGCTCTCGGTTACGATTCAAGGCTCTCCAAATGGAAGCTCTGGTGTCATCTTTTTAATATTTGTAATTCATTTGTCCTGCTTGAGTCGCCCCCCGCCCAAAGTCTGGAGAGCCCTGAGGCACCAGTCTCGACTCTCGAAGTCCCCCACTCACTGCACGAAGAAGAAAACAAGGAGGTTCCTTGAGGCTGCCCCTCTCGGCAGAGGTTGGGGAATTATTTTAAAATATCTTGTTGGCAGAAACATGGGGTTCCTGCTCCTCTGTTGACTTTAAAGATTAGATTAAAAAATCAGGCTGGCCGAGGGTGGAGGAGGGAAAGCGAGGGATGGGTTCTAACTCCTCCTCCAGCCGGAGATAGGGAAGCCCTGGGTTAAGAAAACCCAATCCCCAGACGGCAACGGAATCCAAGAGGACGGAGAGTTTGTGGGGAGAGGCCTGGGCGTCTGGACTGAGTCCCGCCAGGGGTGGAGGGGGGGGGGGGGGGAGTTCTACCTCGTGTTCCCAACACCAGGTGCCTAGCGAGCTTAGTACGCCGGGGCAAAACTGTGTAAAAGTCGTCGGGCTGAGTGGAAAGCTACTGCAGCCACTGGCCAACCCCCTCTAGGAGGAGAAGGAAAAAAAGTAAAGGGAAATCTCCAGGACTGCCAGTGCCTTCATCCCCTCAGGCCTCAGCCCAGGCGTCCCCGTACTCCCACGCCCGGCGGCCACAGCGCGTCCCCCGCTGCGTTTCCGGTGCACGCCTTTTAACAGCTCGCTTTCATCATCCTGGGACCCAGACACCTGGAGAGCCCTTGGCTTCCTCCCTAACGCAGGTGTGAGGTTGAGATTAGAGCCCCAGTCCTGGCCAGCCAGGTCTGCGGGGGCGGTGCAAGGTTTCTCGCTGGGCCCGAGAGAGGCAGGTGTTCAAATCTTTCCGCTGCCTTTGCCTGCACGCCCTCTGGCACAAGCTCGAGGCCCGGGAGCCTCGTGGCCACCAGAAGAGGCTCCATCTGTTTAGGGAGGCCGAGGAGGTGGCCGGAAGCACTCGCTGCGCGCCCTCTCTCGCAGCCTTGGACTCAGGGGGACAGTTCAGGGTTGAGCAACATCTGGGCAGGCTCAGCGTGGTCTGTGCGGTGGAGGGTGGGGAGGACTTAGCTCGTGATTTTGTCACCTCCCCCAACATGCTTGATTCTAGCGCTGAAAATCCAGTCTGGACCCAAACTCAACTAATTTGGCAGCACAGTCTCCGTAATTCCTGAGGGTAAAACCAGTTTGAGGATAAGGAGTTGTGCATTGTTTAGCATTTATGTAGGAAGTGCCTAATTTATCTTTCATTTACATTGCAAAGCCACATTACCATTCCTTACAGCGAAAAGAAGTTGGTCAATTTGGTTAGTTTAAGGTAAATTAGTCCGCCAAACAGTGATCAATTATTCCAACTAACATTCTTGCTTTAGGAAAAAACATACCTTATATTTAAGGAGACAGTTATTATGTGTCTAACACTGCCCTGTGTGAATTACTCCACTGTAATAAATCAAGTTGTATACTGAAAAGTTGATTTCAGTATCAACTTTTATCCTTTTTACCTTGAGAACCAGAAGAATAACTTCTAAAACAAAGTTACTGTGAACAGTGGTCACATTGCAGGAATTAGGAATGAAATAAACAGTTAATAATGGGCTAGGTACCACTAGCACAGCTGTCTTGCATATAGGATCTACTTGATTAAGTATTTGTGAACTGATTTAGAAAAACACCATTCTCCTTCCTTTTGTCCAAAGACAAAAGTGAATTTTTTTTCTTTTAGTTAACAAACTTTTTTTCATTTATTTCTTTTATAAATCCAAAACCAGTGCAACCGCTCTCTTTGGGTGGGAGAATTTGAGAAAATCAAATGAGGCTGGGGGATGTTTCTTGTAGGCGGCTGCAAAAAGAGTTATTTGAACATAGAAGCTGATATTACCCTGAACAGGATTACTTTTTTCTTTCCTGCTTAAGAAAGGAAAACTCTAAGTGTAGTTATTCAGAGAATAGCTGCCTCTAGAGATCACCCTGTGCAGGCTAATATGGTAGCTACTAGCCACACATGGCTCTTGAAATACTTAAAATAAGATTGGCTGATCTCAAATGAGATGTGCTGTAAGTGTAAAGTTCACACCAGATTTCAAAGACTCAGTACAAAAAAAAGAATGTAAAGTAGCTCAGTAATAATTTTTATATTGACTACATGTTGAAATAATATTTTGAATATATTGAGTTAAAATATTTCATTAAAATTAATTTCACCTGTTTCTTTTTACATCTTCATATGGCTACTATAAAATGTATACTTATATACGGGGCTTACTTGTCAAGATTGGCATTATAGTTCTAGAGGATAGCACTGCTTTAGAACTTTCACCTTGAGCCTTTTATGTCCTAATATAATGTTAAGTGATAGCCTCACATTCTACTGTCTTTTGGGGCTCCTTGGTGCAAAACCAGCGCAAAGGGCTGATTCTATGCCCCACCTCCTGCATAAATCTCCCAGTCAGAACCAAAATATTGGAAAGTTATTACTTGAAACTACAGCAAAGGGAAACAGCAAACCTCAGTCGAAAATCTGGACTAGATTTCCAAGAAATCATTCCTGATGTATGACAAGACAACCAAATTTAACTTCCTCTGTCCCCAACAATTTCCTGCTATAATTATAACCTTTGTATAGAAGTTTAAATGGGCATTTTACTTAACAAAATAACATTTGCTCAAAAAATGGAGTTCCATCAATCTGGAAAAGTTACAAGATGACTAAGGACAGCTCATGGCACAATCTCTACCTTACACATATCCCGAATTCACAGCTCTATTACATATAGCTTTGTTATTACTATAGAAGGCTCTTAGGGAGCCTGGGTGGCTCAGTGGTTGAGGGATCGAGTCCCATGCTGCTCTCCCTGCTCTGCAGGGAGTCTGCTTCTCCCTCTGCCCCTCCCCCACTCTCTCAATCTTTTTCTCACTGTCTCTCTCAAATAAATAAAGTCTTTAAAAAAAAAAAAAAAGAAAAGAAAAAGAAAGCCCTTAGAGTGTAATCGTCATCATCTCTCTGAAAAGTGTTTTCCCTTTACATTATCTGAAGCATATTTATTTTTCACAGAAAAGAAAAAGTAATTGCTAGACACTATTTCTTTATAGAGAGAAAGAAAGATAAGACTTAGGCTCAAATTTTATCTCATGCAAGATAATAAGCAAAATGCATGGAGACATATCTTCCACGTATATGAATTTTGTGGGATTTTTTAAAGTACCCAAATAAAAATTAAGAATATTTTATTGACACACATCTTAAGAGACAACAGGAATTTCTACATCTATTTGAACATTTAGTTGAGAGAATTCAAATTTTGGAAAATGTAAGGATCTTCTCTAGGTTCCCCTCCGGATATAAAGTTCAATGATTCTAGAGTTGCCTATGATGGAAGATGGTAATAAAATCTATAAAGAACTAAGAGGAAGACATTTTGTGATATAAATACTTGAATTATTTCTTGAACATTCTTGCCAGTAAGGCAACACGGGATCATGATAAGAGCTGAGACAGGCCTGTGCCCAAACTGAAGGTTCCTTTATGTCTCTAAGCTTCAACATGATGGCCTACAACAGGGTTTGGCACATAGTAGTTGCTCAATAAATATTTGTGGACTAAGCTTTGTTTTCCTCATTTGAAAATAAGGATAATAATACACACCTGGTAGGATTGATGGGACGATTGAGTGGAAATAACGTCTGTAATGCATTGAGCACAGAGCCTGCCACATAGGGAACCACTCAGTAAATGGAGGTATTGTTATCAGCTTCAGAAAGGGAGTATTCCTACATACAAAATGTAACTCAGATATTTCACTCAAAAGTTATTGTTGTGTGAGCATTTTATTATGGTATAATCTATTTCTTTAGTGCACTATTGGGTCACAAAAAATGATACGGTGAGTGACCTCCTGCGGAATTCAAATAAAAGAGCATGTAGGGTAACTTACTGCTCTGTTTTTCAAGCCACATGTGTTGAAACGCAAATGATTACAGGTCAGTTGCCTCATAGACTATGATCAAAACTTTGTTTATGTAATGCTCAAAAGAAACTAACGAATGTATGATTCAAAGTTAACATTACCTGACTCATGTAGGGAGGATGGGAGGAACAGGGAAGTATGGAGGAGAGGTCTGTGTCAGACATGCTTTAATGTTTTCTTTTATTGGTTTCCAAAATGCTTAATCCTTAGAGGTGTCATTTTGTTTCAGAGTTGTTTGAAGGGAAAGAATTATGGGACTTCGAGACTTGACAAGGAACCGAGAAGCCATTCGTGGAGCTTTAATAAGCTACTGTTTTCCTTCAGTTTACATTTTACTAGAACAGAAAAAATCCACTAAATGTTCTTGTTTATGAACACTAATTCATAAGAGGGAGATAATACATTAAAATTTCATTTTCAAACTGATATTAAAAACGGCTGCTTTAACATTAACCAAAAATTCCTGCATGAACTATTCCTTCAGAGGATAAACATTCCCGTTTTATAACTATCAATTTAGTTTGGTTGGTCAGAGCAGTGGTTCTCAAATTTTTTTAGTCCACAAACCATTTTAAAGCAAAAATCCAAGGACCACCGGTTTGTACTCATCACTATGAAAAAACCCCCAAAACTTTATGGAACTGTTGTTTTAGATCATGGCTGTTATTGTGGTTACATTTTTTAAAAAGCTTATATTTGTGTTTTTGAATGTACATTTGAGTCTGCAACTAGAAAAGATACTTTAAAAAATATCCTGGCTTTTTTAGTGACTTGGATGTAAGACCAGCCCCACAACAGGACCACAACTGGGGAAGTGACTTGAAGGAAAGCTATGGAATTAAATGGAATTCTATTCTTCGACCACCAACTGAACTCCAAACTATATGCTTGGGAAATCTGCAGCTTTAATCACAAAGATTGAATGAATAAAGGAGTGTCAAATCAAGTCTGCTGTAGGAAAAACTGGCTGTAGATTAATAATGCCATACTTGTATGAAGTATATTTTTATCAAACAACACACTGATTATGACTTCGGTAGCTTATTTTTAAGTCATGTTCCTGTTAACTAGTAAATAAAATATATACTTTGGGGACATATAAATATTAAGGATTCCCTTTATTAAAAAAGAAATTGGTACCATTTCAAAAAAATTAAATTTAAATAACTTACACTTGCCAACTAAATAAGGGATGAATTCTATAGATTAAATGAAGTTTAAAGAAACCCTACCTAATGAACTATTTGAAAATGTCGAGTTCAAGTAGTGTTGACAGTTTTTGACACTCTACTGTCTTATATTTTTTTAAAGATTTATTTATTTTAACATGGAGGACATTGTGAGAGGGAGGGGAGGGATGGATTTGGAGGAAATCGGAGGGGTGAAGAACCATGAGAGACCGTGAACTCAGAACAAGGGACTGAGAGTTTTGGAGGGGAGGGGGTGGGGGGGATGGGCGAGCCTGGTGGTTGGTATTGAGGAGGGCACGTATTGCATGGAGCACTGGGTGTGGTACATAAACAATGAATCTTGTAACACTGAAAAAATAAAATAAAAGTATTTGGGGATAAAAAAATAAAGATTTATTTATTTTAGAGAGAGAGAGAGAGAGCAAGAGAGCCAGCAAGCAGGGGGAAGGGCCGAGGGAGGAGAGAAAATCTCCAGCGGACCCCCCATCGAGCTTGGAGCAGGGTTCAGGGACTCAAGACTTGGGGCTCAACCCCACGACCTTGAGATCATGACCCGAGCTAAAATCAAGAGTTGGTTGCTCAACTGACTGAGCCACCCAGAAGCCTGGATACTTTGCCATCTTATATAAGGATGGTGATGTTTGCGAGTATCTTCTCCCATTCCGTGGGATGCCTGTTTGTTTTGTTGACTGTTTCCTTTGCTGTGCAGAAGCTTTTTATCTTGATGAAGTCTCAAAAGTTCATTTTTTCTTTTGTTTCCTTTGCCTTCAGAGACATGTCCTGAAAGAATTTGCTGTGACTGATGTCGAAGAGGTTACTGCCTATGTTCTCCTCTAGGATTTTGATAGAGTCCTGCCTCACGTTGAGGTCTTTTATCCATTTCGAGTTTATCTTTGTGTATGGTGTAAGAGAATGGTCGAGTTTCAATCTTCTACATATAGCTGTCCAATGGGAGAAGATATTCGCAAATGACACTACAGACAAAGGTCTGATATTTAAGATCTATAAAGAACTCCTCAAACTCAACTCCCAAAACACAGATAATCATGT
>CM052901.1:89408697-89531609 GCA_028534135.1 Potos flavus | reverse complement strand
TGGAGATTCTTGAAGAAATTAAAAATAGAGCTACCCTATGACCCTGCAATTGCACTACTGGGTATTTACCCCAAAGATGCAGATGCAGTACAAAGAAGGGCCACATGTACCCCAATGTTCATAGCAGCAATGGCCACAATCGCCAAACTGTGGAAAGAGCCGAGATGCCCTTCAACAGATGAATGGATAAAGAAGATATGGTCCATATATACAATGGAATATTATGCCTCCATCAGAAAGGATGAATACCCAACTTTTGTTTTAACATGGACGGGACTGGAAGAGATTATGCTGAGTGAAATAAGTCAAGCGGAGAGAGTCAATTATCATATGGTCTCACTTATGGGTGGAGCATAAGGGAAAACATGGAGGACATTGTGAGAGGGAAGGGAGGGCTGAATTGGAGGAAATCAGAGGAGTGATGAACCATGAGAGACTGTGGACTCTGAGCAACAGACTGAGGGTTTTGTAGGGGTGGGGGTGGGGGGTTGGATGAGCCTGGTGGTGGGTATTGAGGAGGGCACGTATTGCATGGAGCACTGGGTGTGGTACATAAACAATGGATCTTGTAACACTGAAAAAATAAAATAAAAGTATTTGGGGGAAAAAAAAGGATGGTGATGTTGACAGTAAAGCTAGACATTTATTGCATACATACTATGTGTCAGGCACTATTACAAGTGGTTCACAGGTATTAACTTCTTTAATACTCATTGCAATTCTAAGAATACTAAATACATATGTTAATAGCAGCTAACAGCTATTAAGTACTTGCAAACTGTTAATTTTACGTATATTATCTTGTTTTGTTCTAACAATAGATACTGTTAGCAAAAATTAGTGTATCGATTTGATAAAGACTGCATGTTTTGCACTATAATTTTTTCAGAAAATGTTCAGGAAAATGTTTGGGGAAAATGTGCCATAAAATACAATTACATAACTACTTAGAAGGATCTTTATTAAATACATTTGCATGTCATATCACTTTCTTATTTTTTTTCACCTTACTAGAGACAGCAAGGTTCTGTGAATGTCATTTTGAAAAAAATGAAACTAAGTTTCAGTTTCTCCAAAGAGCAATCAGTAAAATGCTTTTGAAATAATGCTAAAGGAGATAATTTTCAAATGAAAACTTTTCTTTCCATAATTCAGCATGGGTCTTTAGACCATCTACTGGGTTGAACTGTGTCCCCCAACAATGATATATTGAAGTCCTAACACCCAGTACTTCAGAAAGTGACCTTATTTGGAAACGGGATTGTTGTAGATATAATTAGTTAAGATGAGGTCACACTTGAGCACAGTGGGCTCCTAAGCAATATGAGTGGTGACTTTTTAAGAAGATACCCTTGTGAAGACAGAGACACAGAGAGAATGTAAAGACAGAGGATTGGAATGATATATCTACAAGCCAAGGAACACCAAAGATTGCTGGCAAACCACTGGAAGCTAGGAAGAGGCAAGGAAGGATTCCCCTACAGCTTCCAGAGGGAGCATGATCTTGCTGCCACCTTGATTTTGGACTTCTAGCCCTAGAACTGTGGGCAATAAAGTTGTATTGTTTTAAGCACGCCGCCCCCCACCCCCAGTTTGTGGTATTCATTATGGCAGTCCTAGCAAACTAATACAATCACTGAGAAGATTTTTGCTTATACACTTGCATAGTATTTTTCACTTCTGAAAACATTATATCTACTATTAAGGATTTCTTAAAATCGTAGGTACATCTTTGTAAGCAATAGGAAAAAAATGATAGATTGGAATTTGGAACATGTTTAAAAATGGATTAGGAATAGAGCCTGGAATTTAATTTCTTTGGGTTAAACACTTAATGCTAACAAAATAACCCCTGATTTTTATTTATAGATCTCTGGAATTCAGACGATTCTATATCAGCAATTTTCCCCAAGCATAGTATAGTATGTGTTCACTATTATTTGTTAGATTCGAGTGAAAAGAATTATGCTGCAGCTTCATAAATCATCCCTTCTGTCCAGGAGGTCTGTGTTTGGGCTGATTTCATTTTTCATTTGGAAAGTAACTCCTCTCTACTTCTCTTCCTGTATTTCTCAAGGTGGTTTGTGGCATGACCAGCTACTTAGTTCGCCAACTTATAAATCTAGAGTTCATCCTATCATCCTACCGTACTCTCTCTCGCCCTGCCCACCACATTATTTGACAGCTATATTTTGTTGATTTTGCTTTCTAATCTGGAATGTGTCAAACTCTCCTACTCTACCACCCCCGCTAGAGTTCAGGTCCTTACCATCTCTGGCCTATATTATGATTGGCTCCCTCTAGAATCTTCCTGACTTTTAACCCATTCTCCACACTATGGCTAAAGGGTGCTTCCTGACACGAAAATCTCATTTTGTTGATCCCCTGCTTAAAACTCACAATGACTTTCCATAGCTCAGGATAAAATCCCAAAAGCTCTGCATAGATGCAAGACACCTGCATTTCTCTCCAGCCATTAATGGCAATTAAGAGAAGTAATTAAGGATTTATCATGCCTCTTCTTGTATAAACTGCATTTCAGACCAACCATAAAAAATTAGTTGATGAAAGTTCTTTATAGAAGAATTTTGGCTCGTAAATGTAGACAGAGTGATAGACTTAGAAAAGCACTATTTTGAAACCCACAATGAAAGAACCAATTTAGGCAAAAATTGTAAGTGAATAAAGCCATTAGTTTAAAAGTGGATGGGGAACTTGAACTGGAAGGATCAGGCTATCACCACTTGAACTCACTGATCAGTCTTAACACGAGAAAAGGAGGCAGAACCAAACCCTCTAAGCCTCTTATGTCATGCAATGGGAAGCATATAGTACTACCTATGAAGTATTATTTCTAAGAACTTGAAGTGGAATTCAATTAAGCATCTAGAGCTGTGCTGTTTTTGTGGTAGCTACTTGCCATGTATGGCTATTTAAATTTAAGTAAAATAAAATAAAAATTTAAAATTCATCTCCTCGGGCACCTGGTGGCTTAGTGGGTTAAGCCTCTGCCTTCGGCTCAGGTCATGATCTCAGGGTCCCCGTATCAGGGAGCCTGCTTCCCCCTCTCTCTCTGCGTGCCTTTCTGCCTACTTGTGATCTCCCTCTCTCTCTGTCAAATAAATAAATAAATAAATAAATAAAATCTTTTAAAAAAATTCATCTCCTCAATCCCACTAACCACATTTCAAGTGTCAATTTTCACCTTTGGCTAGTGGCTTATGGTATCAGTGCACATCGTAAGACAGTTCCACCCTGGCAGAGAGTTCCAATGAACTGTGCTGCTCTAGAGCTAACTTTTGTTTTCAGGAAAAAAGGGGCTAAAGAAAGAAATTAAATGATACCAGAAGCAAGAAAATAGACAAATATACGAAGCAATATTGAGAAAGAAGAGCAAAGCTGGAAGTATCATGATCCCAAATTTCAAGATATACTACGAAGTGGTAATAATTAAAACAGTACACTACCAGCACAAAAAATAGACAAATAGATCAAAAGAACAGAATAGAAAGGCCAGAAATAAACCCACACTTATACAGTCAATTAATCTATGATAAAGGAGGCAAGAATATACAATGGGGAAAAGGTAGTCACCTAAACGGTGCTGGGAAAACGGGACAGCCATATGCAAAAGACTGAATCCTGACCACTTTCTTACACCATACAGAAAAATAAACTCAAAATGGATTAACAATGAATTGTGAGACCTGAGACCATTAAACTCCTAGAAGAAAACACAGGTGGTAATTTCTTGACATGGGCCTTCTCAACACTTTTCTAGATATGTCTCCTAAGGCAAGGGAAACAAAAGCATTGGGACTACACCAAACTTAAAAGCTTTTGCAGAGTGAAGGAAACCATCAACAAATGAAAAGGCAAGTTACTGAGTGGGAGAGGATAATTGCAAATGATACAACCAATAAGGGGTTGATATCCAAAATATGTAAAGAACTTTGACAACACAAAACCCCCCACAAATAACCTGATTGAAAAGTGGACAGAGGACCTGAATAGACATTTTTCCAAAGAAGACTACGGATGGCCAATGCACACATGAAAAGATGCCCAACATCACTCATCATCAGGGAAGTGCAAATCAAAACCACAATGAGATATCACTTCACATCAGTCAGAATAGCTAGTATCAAAAACACAGAAATAACAAGTGTTGGTGAGGAAGTGGAAAAAAGGGAACTCCCAGCATTGGTGGGAATGTAAATTGGTGCAACCATTGTGGAAAACAGTTACGGAGATTTCTCAAAAGATTAAAAATAGATATACCATATGATTCAGTAATTCCACAACTGTATATTTACCCAAAGAAAACAAAAGCTGATTCAAAAAGATATACGCACCCCCATTTTTATTGCAACATTATTTACAACAGCCAAGGATGGCAGCAACTTAAGTGTCCATCGATAGGTGAATGGATAAAGAAGATGAGGTATATATGTACAATGGAATATTACTCAGCCATAATAAAGAATGAGATCTTGCTATTGACGATAACATGGATGAACCTAAAGGATATTATGCTAAGTGAAATAAGACAGACAGATAACGACAAATACCAAATTATTTCACTTATATGTGGAATCTAAAAAACAAAGTCAAACAAACAGAAAAGCAGAAACAGATCCATAAATATGGGGGACTGGTGGTTGCCAGAGGGGAGGGAGGCAGGGGGTTGGGCAAAATAGGTGAAGGGGAGTGGAGCTTTCAGTTACAGAATGAGTAAGTCTCAGGGATAAAAGGCACAGCATAGTGAATATAATCAATGGTGTTGTAACAGCACTGTATGGTGACAGATGGGAGCTACACTTGTGGTGATCACAGCATAGTAATATAGAGTTGTCGAATCACCACACTGTATACCTGAAACTAATGTAACATCGTGTGTCGACTATACTTCAATTAAAAAGTAAAGTATCACTATTAAATCATGAACTTTAACAAAAGAGAAAGTAGGCTAATATTAAGAATGTGATATAGTCTTTAGGTTTAATTGGTCAGGTTTCTGCAACAAGTCAATGGAATGAATAAAAAGAGGGTAGGGAGTAATGCTTTATACTAAAAGAAACGACCAGATGTAATGAATCCTCTCCCTCTGCCTGCCTTGTACTGAATGGGCCTTGTCGGGATCTTGATTTGAACACACAAACTGTAAATATGTTTTTTGACACAACCATGACATTTTGATTATGAATAGAATTTTGGTGGTTTTAACATTTTTACTAAACTTTGCTATCCCATTTGGCTGTTAGGATGGATGCCCACTTCCCTGACTTTACCATCTGCAGCAGCTTCAAGTGAGAAGGAGGACTCCAGGTCTGGCCACAAGACATCCTGACTGTAGTGAGTGAGCAAGCAGGGAACAAGGCAGAACCAAACAAGTATGTCTATCTGGGATAGGAGGAGAGTTGTGCCTTCTGTGTCAGTGAAAGGACAGCCCAGGACAATCAAATCCCTGAGTGCAGCAGAACTTTAGAACCATTCTAAGGTATGTATCACTGTCCCAGAGATGTCTGCTCTCTGGGAGCAAGATGGGGCTGTGGTTCTGGGAAGTAGTGGAGGCCATCTGTGTTGTTAACAGGGAATAATCAATTTGAGGTGAAGCCAAGAGACCAGAATTGAGGTCCAGAACTAAGAGATGGGGCTGGCAGGAATGAAAAAAGAAGGTGGATCTGGGGTTGGAATTTCCACCATGATATTATAAGCCTGGATGATTGGAGAAATCACGTGAACTCTAGAATCCTGGAGATGAGGCCCGGATGAGCACATTGCTCTCCCCTTTCCTTGACTGAGGAAAGCCTTAATTCCAGAATCCTCGATCTTACAGAGGTTCTTTAAAGACAGAAGAGTAGAGAACCATTTTCAAATCCCACTTGCTAGATTGGTTTCCACTAGTTCCAGACTGGGCACAATTTGCTTCCTTTGGTTCTTCTTTTCCTCCTCTCCCCAGATATGGGTCACATCCGAAGTTCTATCTTTTAACAGATATTTTATTTTTAACTGTGATAACAAACACATCATGTAAATTTTACCATCTTATCCACTTAAGGGTATAGGTCAGTAGTGTTAAGTATATTTACACTACTGTGCAACAGATCTCCAGAACTTTTTGATCTCGTAAAACTGAAACTCTGTACTCATTAAACAACTTCCATTTCCCCCTCCCTTCTCTGGCCACCACCATTCTACTTTCTGTTTCTATGAATTTCACTATTTTAAATGCCTCATATAAGTGGAATCATACAGTTTTTGTCTTTTTGGCGACTGGCTTTTTTCACTTAGCATAATGTCTGCAAGGTCCATCCACGTGTAGCATGTGCACATTTCCTTCCTTTTTTTAAGGCTGAATAATATTCCACTGCATGTATACACCACGATTTGTTTATCCATTCTTCTGTCAATGGACACTTAGGATTGCTTCCACCTCTTGGTCATTGAGAATAATGCTTTTGTGAACATGGGTGTGCAAATGCAAAGTCCTGGGGTGCCTGGGTAGCTCAGTGGGTTAAAGCCTCTGCCTTTGGCTCAGGTCATGATCTCAGGGTCCTGGGATCGAGCCCCACATCAGGCTCTCTGCTCAGTAGGGAGCCTGCTTCCCCCCCCCCCTGCGCCTTTCTGCCTATTTGTGATCTCTCTCTCGCTGTCAAATAAATAAACAAAATCTTTAAAAAAAAATTCAAAGTCCTTTGACTACTTTGGTAGATTGCAAAATGGCCATAAATTATTCCCCTTTCTGTATCCATGCCCCTTTGTGATGTGACTTTGCAGTTTCTCCTGTCAAAGTGTGGAGTTTACTTCCCTACTGCTTGAATCTGGGCCAGCCTGATTACTAGCTTTAGCCCGCAGAATGGGATGGAAGCAGTGTGTTGCTGGTTCCAAGTCCGAACCTTAAAAGGTTCTGCACACTTCTGCTTGCTGTCTTGGAATTCAAGTGAACAAGCCCAGGTTAGATTACAAGAGGATGAGAGAGCATATAGAGCACAGATGAACCATCTCAGATGAGGTCCGAAAGATGTGCCTTCCACATAATGGATAGGTAGCAATTATGGAGTCATACTCATAAAGTTTGAGTGGTGAGTTTTATCAATATCCATTTCAACCTAATTCCAACAACTGTCAGCAAAGCTGACCTGGCAGCTCCTGCCAGATACATGAGTGAGCCTGCAAGAGACCGGTATAAATATCCAGCTGAACCCAACCCAAATTGCTCACCCACAGAATTATGAGCTAAACAAATGGCCCTTGCTTTGAGTATTTTTGATTTGCTATGCAGCAACAGGTAAATACTACATATTACTTATCTTTTAACTATATGCATTCTTCCTTGAAAATTTAATCCAAAACTTTAGGGACTTCAATGATCACTTCTATATTAAATGACCCCAAATCACTCTCCCTGGCCTTGACTCTGACCTTTTGCATAGCTTTATCTTGAATTTGGAACTCTATGTTGCATACTCCATCTGGATATCTTGTTAACAGTTCAAGCTCAATGTTTTGAAAGCTGAATTTGTGGGGCGCCTGGGTGGCTCAGTGGGTTTAAAGCCTCTGCCTTCAGCTCAGGTCATGATCTCAGGGTCCTGGGATCGAGCCCCGCATCGGGCTCTCTGCTCAGCAGGGAGCCTGCTTCCCCCTCTCTCTCTGCCTGCCTCTCTGCCTACTTGTGATCTCTCTCTCAAATAAATAAATAAAATCTTTAAAAAAAAAAGAAAGAAAGCTGAATTTGTCATCTAATATCCAAGCTTTACATCCTCTATTGATGTTTCTATTTCTGCTGGTGGTGCTATCATTCTTTCGGTCAGCCATACTTGAAACCTCAGTGTCTTCTCTGATTCTTCTCACTTCTTCCCATAGTCTGATGATATTGTTCAAAGTAATTTTTTTTTTTGCCATATTTCCTATCTTTATATCCATAGAACTGTTCACTCATCAAAGCTTCTTTATTGTTCTCCCATCTCTGGCCTCTGCATCTTCAAATTAATCTCATACACCAATTTAAGTTCTACTTTTCTAAGATACAGAGGAATGAGTTCACTCCTCAGCTTTATCCACTACAAGCATATTTTCTTTATGTCTGCTTATGTCAACATCTGGGTCATCTCCATTGATTTTCTCCATTGATTGTTTTTTCTCTTGAGTATAGGTCATGTTTTTCTATTTCTTCATATGTCCAATAATTTTGAATTGTATCCTGGATATTGTAAATGACATGTTTTAGAGATTCTGGATTCCGTTCTGTTCCTCCAAAGGAACTTTTTGTTTGTTTTTGTAGGCGGTTAACTTAGCTGAGCTCAAATTCCAAACTGTCTCCCCCATGGTGGGCAGTAGCTAAAATCTCAGTGTTTTTTCTAAGCTTACCTGGACTTCTTGGAGTCTTCCCTCTATTTGTGTACTTCCAGGATCAGCCAGAGATTTAAGCAAAGTTTCAACACAGACTTAAAGTACTCCCTTCCTGGGGACGCCTAGCTGGCTCAGTTGGAGGAGGGTGACTTTTGATCTCAGGGTGAGCCCCATGGTGGGTGTAGAGATTACTTAAATAAATAACACTCAAAAAAAAAAAAAAAGTACTCCCTTTCTGCCTCTCTCCATTCAGATTTTCAGCCCCTCCCCCACCTCAGTCCAAATTCTGTTCTTGGGTTTGTCAAACCAAGAAAACAGGGTTTAGCTGCCCTGCCAGGTGAAGAGTGGGACTTGCCTTCAGGCAAGATGCTGTAAAATAAATTTGGGAAACTTACAAAGAGCTGACGCTGTTCTTCAAGCGTTGACCACTCTGGTATCTGCCTGCTTTTGTTTGACTCTGTGATTGTCTTCAGGCAGGATTTAAAAAACAATCTTGTCAAGGGTTTCCAGTTGTTATCTAGAGAAGGGTGGTCACAAAGAAGTTACTCCGACTTTATCAGGGGCAGAATCACTTCACTGATTTGAAAGCCTTCCATGATTTCCATTCAAGTCCAGACCAAATCAAGGACTTGGTATCTATTACAGACTCTCTCATGGATTAGCCATGTTCCCCCACTTGTGCTCAGCGCTTTGCTGTCCCTGAGATTTTGTTCATTTTGTTCCTTCCTATTAAATGCCTTTCTGATCTCTGCCTATCAGAATGTTATCCATCTCTCAAGTGCCCCAGGGCACTGTCCTAGTTTATCAACACTGATCTTATCCAGGTCCATGGCTTTAAAGACCATCTATATGCTAATGATTCACAAATCTATATCTTCAACCCTTTTGTCTCCAAAGATCTCCAGATTTGTGTACGTAACTGTCTACTTATCTCCATGTGGTTGTCCAAAAGGTATCTCAAATGTAACGTGGTTAAATTAGGACTTTTGTTTACCTCTTCCCTCCACCCTACTCCCACTGCAGGCCTTCTCGACTTCAGTAAATGTCATTACTGTTTATAAGTGGAAATCCTAAGAGTCACCTTTAATTCTTCTACTTCCTTTACACTTCACAGGGCTCCAGCAGGAAGTCTTTGGGCTCTATCTTCAGAACAGATCTTGAATCTAGCCACTTCTCTCTCTGGTTGCCAATGGAATTTAAGTCACCATGATCTCTCACCTGGACTTTCTCATTTGCTTACTCAGAGGTGTTCTTGCTCCCACTCTTACTTTCCTACAATCCCTTCTCCATCCTGCAACCACAGGGATCTTTTACAAAATGCAAACCAGATCGTGTTGCCTTCCTACTCAACCCTTTAGGAGCTTCCCAAAGCACTTAGAATAAAATCCAAACTCCTTCCTATAGCCTACATGATCTTACATGATTTGAACCCCACCTACCCCTCTGACTTCATCTCCTATCACTCTCCCCTTTCCTTATTACACTCTGCTCACACTGGCCCTATTTCTTTTTCTTTCTTCTTTTTTTGAGAGAGTGAGAGAGCGCAAGTGTGTGTGTGTGAGCAGGTAGGGGAGGGGCAGAGGGAGAGAGAGAATCCTAAGCAGGCTCCAGGATCAGCATGTAGCCTGACATGGGGCTCCATTTCACGACCCTGAGATCACAACCCAGAGATCACAACCTGGGCTGAAATCAAGAGTTGGATGCTTAACCGACTGAACCACCCAGGCGCCCCCTTATTGGTATTTCTTGATTTCCCTAAACTCCTTTCCTTTCCCCGGAACACATCACTCTCAAATTACTATCTTGTTGTCAGCCACCTTCCCCATTGGATTGTACTTTCTGTGAAGGCAAGGACCCTTCCAGTAAATTTTTCTTGAAAGAAGAAATGAATTCAGCATTGATGCACTTTCTCCACAAAACCTTTCCTGTACTTCTCTGATGGCAATATTATCTCAGGTCCTTGAATTTTATGTCCACATCTCCTTTAACATTTACTACTTCCTATCTCTATTATAGTCATTTGTGTATGTGTTCTATATTGTCCAATTAACTGTGATATCAGAATGAGCAGAATCCCTGTCTGACTCATCTAAATATTCCCCACGTGGCATACTACAGGGCTTTGCATGGAGCGATGCTGACAAATGTTGACTGAATGAATATAGACAAGTCACTATTTATTTCTCTTGAAGGGGAGTATCATTAACATTAAAAACAGCACTAACAACTTTCTTAGGCTATTGCTAAATTCCTTTGAAATTAATGAAATAAAACTTACTAAAGCCCATTTTTGGTGAAATGTTTTAAGTGGTTTGTCATGTTTTAGTGCTGATTAGAAATGGCAGAAACTACTGAAGTATTCTGATTGAGGTACATTTGGACAACACTGCCTGAAATGTTCACACAACCAATATATCTAAATGTTCTAAAAACATACCAATGAGTCACGACTAATTCAACTAACAGAATTCTGTGGGTACATTCTATATAATGGATAGGTAGCAACTATGGAGTTGTACTCATAAAGTTTGAATGATGAGTTTTATCAAAATCCATTTCAACATAATTCCAGTCCCTGAAATGGAAAAATTTTCACTTTGATTATACAAATCTTAGAGCTGAACCTCAAATAGACTGCTTTTTATGACCTCATCTTCCTTAGCTCCATTTGACTTATTCTTTCTAGTTTTCCAGCCTTTGCTGCTCAACTATGGTTTTCCCTGGTACTATTTCAAGCCCCTACGCAGCACTAAACTCATTCACCAAGCCCATTAATGTCATACCACCTTCACCTCAGAAAGAAATACTTTTAAATATATTTTTTTCATCTCATAGAACTATTCACAAGTTTTATTGTCATTGGTTGCTGGTCATCTTCAGCTTTTTTTACTTGCTTTATTAACTTTTCATATAGCAAAATCAATACTTTAGATTGTAGATCATTTATTTGGGGGTGATTGTTTCCTTTTCCATATTCTCTACTTTTGCATTTTGCATGTATTCTGCTGTAGTTTGCTCAGGTTCAACAAAGAAGAGCTTTAATAAATTGAAAAGAGAAATTGAAGCATAGCCAACATGGAAAAACAGATGATTGAAAACTATGTGACTAAGGTAAATGAAATGCAAAGTTAAGACGCTTCTAATCTTGAACTGCAAAAGATATTGCCCATAAATGACACTGTGGAACAAAGTATTAAATAATTCAAGACCACTGATGTCATTGTTATCTGCACAAAAACATTTAACTGAAGGCAGTCTTTTCTCTCTTCAGGTTATTTTGTACAAGAGATTTCCCCTTCATATACAAAGTTTTGATTCTTTTTATCCCAGTGGCTAAGCTTTTAGAGTAATGCACAAAAGTCTAGTTAACATGAAATGAAGCTAAATTATTGGCCTTTTGTATTTATACCAGAAGTGGCTTATCAGTTAGGATGTTTTTGACTGCAAAGAGCTGAACACCCAACTGAAAGAAGCTTAAGGAATAAAGAAATTGTTATCTTATTTAACAAGAAAGCTGAGGATAGAATGGTTGCAAGGTTAAGTAATTCAGAGGCTTGATAATGTTATTAAAAGCCGGGGCTCTTTTCCTATTTTTCTCTGCCATTCTCAGAGAATTGGTTTGGTCCTCAGGCATGTCCCATCACAGCTGCAAGATGTTTACAACAGCTTCTGTTGTCATATGCAGACAACAGAAATTTATTCTCTGACAGTTCTGTTGGCTCTAAGTTCAAAATCAGTTGTCAGCAGAGTTGGTTCCTTCCGGAGGTTCTGAGGGAGAATCTGCTTCATGCTTCTCCCCTAGTTTTTGCTAGTTGCCAGCAATCCTTGGTATTCTTTGGCTTGTAGATGGATCCCTCCAAAATATGTCTCTGTGTTAACATGGGGCTCTCCTCTGTGTGTGTCTGTGTCCTCGCCTGGCCTTCTTACAAGGACACCAGTTACTGGTTTACGGGCCTACTTAATCCAGTATGATCTCATTTTAACTAATTACATCTGTAAAGACCCTATTTCCAAGTAAAGTCACATTCTGGAGATCCAGGTGGACATGAATTTTGGGGGGATACTATTCAACCCAGGAGAGTAGTGAAATGGTTTCTAGATCCTTGTGACCGAAGATAACTTAATGGGAAAGAAAAAAGAATTTTTCCAAAGGAAAGTCAGCAGCCTGTGTGAAGGAAAGTGATATGAAGAACAGTGTAATGAACTTCTCTCATTATTAAAAAATTATACTCCCATGCATAAGTGTTTTAACACATTCCTATACATACACCTCTGTAAAAACTACTACTTTATTTTTGAAGGGCTCCTTCTCTATTCTCTGAATACATTATAGGTATTGAGCAGTTCTTTCTATAATGTTCATGCAAAGATATGTATACATGTGTGAGACTACATAAATACTATAGGTAGCAGACAGCTTGCTTTGTAGTGAATGATTAATGGCAAATACACATTCGATGAGGTTTCAAGAAAATTATATTAAAATAAAGCAAAAACAGAAACAACAAATCCTGATTGGAAAGTATCTAACAAAGAAGGATTCTCGATATAATTTCCCCAAGTACGTCCAATCAGTTGTAAATTTCCTGATGCAATCTTTCCCAAGACTTCTTCCTTTCATAAGCAGAAACTCAAGGAAACTCATTCTTAAATATCTCTTGGCACTATTATTGCTCTACTCTTAGATGTTAAGGTGAATGTAGATTTTAACATTCTGGGCCCTCAGGGTAAAAACTGGCCAGGAATTTATCAGAGTACCATGGAAAATTCATGAACTCAGACCACTTAGCAGCACTGCTAGAAAGACCAGGAAAGAAGACAGGAACTGGTGTCTTAAAAAATGTCTTTTTGGTTTTTTGACAAATATGGGTAATAGATATCATGTTCTTCCCTTGTCTAGAGAGTCTAGAGGAATTGGTGGATAAATTGTCACGAATGTAAGCACACCCCGTTCTTTCTCTTATGTAACAATTATCACGCTTACTATTTCTTAGTTCTGATGGTCCCTATTCTAATATGAACCCCGTGAGAAGGACTAAGCCTATCTTATTTATTTTTGTGTCCCTAGGGCTTGCTTGGCACAGTGACTAGCAGAGGGAAACAATGAAATATTTGTTGAAGTAAATTGAAATAGAAATGGGTTTAACTCCTTATGGATAACTCTACTGCTCCCCAGTAACCATTCTTTTCACCTTTAGTTGGGAACATGGCCACCCAAAATGAAGACTACATTTCCCAGTTTCCCTTGCAACTCAGTGTGGCCAATGGGATATTAGCAGAAATGATGTGTGACAGTTTCCAAGAATCTCCCTTAAAAGATGGCAGATGTGCGCTTTTTGTTTCTAATCTTATTTTCCCTTTCTTCATCTTGCTGTCCAAGGCACAGGTATGATGACCAGAGCTCTAGCTACTATTTTAGACCACAAGAATGAGGGCCACACCCTAGGGTTGTAAGGAGCTTGGATTCTTGAGGACTTTGTGAAGCAGGGCTACTATACCAGCCCTGGATTGCTTACTTCTTTAGTGTCCCCTCCCCCGCCACGAGGTTTTTATGTGAGAGAAAAATAAATTTGTACCTATTTAAGACACAGTTATTTTGGGTCTTTGCTATTGGCTACCAAATCTAACCCAAGTGATAGATGGAAATAAGATTTTAGGATGCTACAGCTGGAAGATGGCTTGGTTGGAGCTCACCACTCTCATTTGACAGTTGATGACCAAAGAGGTTAAATCATATACTCAGGTCACAAAAGTGGAATGGAGGTAAAGCCAGGTCTAAAATCCAGTTCACTTCAGATCACTTTTTCCTACTCCATGTTGCCTATTTGATGAGACACATCTGTCAAAAAGAGTCTGTAACTTCATACTTCTTTTTCCATTGACTTTAGTTACTATATTATGGTATTACCAGTCACAAGTAAATAATCTTTCAGTGAATTGACTTGAATATTTGGTGGAAAAGGTGGTGTTTCTTTCATATCTACTGATCCCTCAGCTATCTGATTGAAACTATCAGAATTTTGTCTGTTATGAGGGCATTAAATTAGGCTAATACAGCTGGATTATAAGATAATGCTTCACAATTGGTGTAATAATGCACAACGTGATCTACCCTAACTTGATTATTCTTTGGACATAATTTTAGCTTGATACAAAAAAATGCCTAGTTATTTTACCAAGTCTTTATACCATGTTTATCAATAAGACACCCTTTTTTGGGGACTGTATAATAAAAGCTGAATAAATCGATCATGAATGTTAATGCAGTTTCCAGAAGTTATTACCTTACAGAGAAGCTTAGGTATTGGGAGAAATCCTTAACTATAAAATATATTAAGAGTAACCAAGGACAGAGGCAGGGACTTCTCTGGCTGAGCTCTGGTTCTCAGTCTTAAATAGTTCATTTTCCATTTCTTTCTAGTATAAATCTTGAAACTATCATTGCCAGACATTAATCAAAGATCATATATATAATGGTGATTTTTTTCTAACCAAAGACATGATTGTTGCCTCCCATTACAGTAAACTGAACAGCAACATATAACTTGAAAAACAACCAAACATTACCAAGAGATTGACTGCGGAATCTGTCTGTCACGATAAAGTTGTTAGTTTGATTCCAATAATTTAGAATTTGTGGGAATTTTATTGCATTTACTTTGTACAATCCTTAAAAATTTTTAAGTAGTAATGTAATACAGAAACATTGAGGGGAGTACATGTTTATCTGTCCTAGTGTAGGAGAATGTTAAAGGACATAAGTTGCACTAAGGCAGTAGTTCATAAATACTTTGAGGTCATTATCCCTTGAGAATTTGATGGAATTTATGGATCTATCCCAAGAAAATACCTATACTCACAGTAGCAGACTTAATTGGGATTATCTCCCTAGCACCTTTCTTCAAGAGAACTGCCTTTCCAGCCACTTAGTTATCATAGGAGACCCAACACTGGTGCAAGATGAGCTCACCCCTGGCTACATCTCATTGGTCAGTAGATGACCACGTGACCCAAGTCAAGCCAATCAGAGTCTGAGCCCAAGACTTTTGAACCAAAAAGGAGAAAGATGGCCAATCTGTCATCAGATACTTTAAAAAGTGAGAGCTAAAGCCCTTAAGTATTTGTTAGTCATGTTTTCCATCACCTGGAAAAAGTCAGTTTTCACCAAGGGAGAAGAATAAAGCCAGGCACAGAGAGAAGTATGATAGAGTTCATCAACTGTGTCTCTTATTCTAGTGGTTTTGAAGGCTCAGCCAATCATACTTATGACTTGGGATTCTGTGAGAAATCTTTATACTAACTTCCTCTTTCTTCTGAAACAAGTTTAGTTTGAGTATTTTTTACTTGCAAAAGAGAGAGTATTACCTACAGTTCACAGATGTACACGAAACTGTCCCTTCAATATTAGGGGATTTGCCAGGGGCTAAGAACTCTGTGGTATTAGTGTGATTACTCACGATCAAATGGATTTTGCTAATTAGACATGAATCTATTAAATAAATTCAACATGTCTTATATTTACAAAAGTCTGTTTGCAGTTTAGATTATTGTCCATATGTATGAAACAAATTTTGTTTCATTAGCAGTGTCCTGCAATATGTATTTTCCCCTATTTCAGACATCTCCATCCATACTCTCAAGATTTTAAAAAAGTTTTAAGTGCTTTTAACATTATTGTATTGATTTTCCTTTGAATATAAAACGAGAGAAAAGAAACAACAGCATGCCACTTTATTTTCTCCTGTTCTAGGAAGCAATCAGGACCCAGCAAACCATAAAATAAAATTTATAGTTTAGTTGGTGAATCAGAATGAAAATTTTATTAATTTATATAGGGGTGTAGACTCTCCTAGTGATTTGAACCACAGAGTCTTTTCTCCAAGGTACCCCCTTCATGATATACCTAGAAACCATTTTATTTATTGGAAGGTCATGCTGAGGAAGATGGAACTGCAGAGAGAAGAAATCAGATGATAAGAGATATAGTATCCAAGCTTTGCGCAATAAGGAACTACTCTTTTCAAAAACAGAATTGTAGTCAACTGGAAAGTTATAGATATCTTTCTCTATGCACTGACAATTATTTTTTGGCATCTGTTCTGCTGGATGGATCCTGAATATCTTCTTGAATTTTTAAAATTTTCATCAGAGGCATTACCTTCTCTCTGACTTTTGATTGATTCACTGTTCATGTAGCTCCTGGCTTTTGCCTTCACTTCCTGGACCAGGAACTCTTTATTTTTATTATTATTTTTTTAAAGATTTTATTTATTTATTTGACAGAGAGAGAGAGAGCACAAGCAGGCAGAGTGGCAGGCAGAGGGAGAAGCAGGCTCCCTGCCGTGCAAGGAGCCCGATGTGGGACTTGATCCCAGGACCCTGGGATCATGACCTGAGCCGAAGGCAGTCGCTTAACCAACTGAGCCACCCAGGCATCCCAGGAACTCTTTATTATTAACAGGTACAGCAGATTTGACCAGGAGAAGGTCCATAGAAAGTTGGCTACTGAGAGCAATTCCACTTCTAATCATAAGAATAAAAATAAAACTAAAAGAAAAACATGGAACAACAACTTATGCAAATTATAGGGTCACACAGCCTGAGAATAAACTTGTACCATAATTCTAAAAGAAGAGACTAAGCTTTTGGAGGATAGAATAATTCTCTTCAGCTAAATCTGCTCCCAGTTCATTTACATGAGGCCTCCATGATGAGAGATATTGCCTTTTATTATGTCTGTAATAGAGTAAGAGCTACACACAGTATTTCATCAAAGAGAGTGTCAAAATCTAGAGGCTCTCCATATTTCCTGCTTTAAAATATTCATGCTTCCTTTCTTGTGTCCTTTTGATCTCATAAATGCTATTGTGTTTCCAAAAGAGAATACTTACAGGCTTTAGAAATGTACACGGGTTGTGATATTTGTAGCCAGGCTCTGACATTTAGATGGGTTCATATTCAAAACACATCTTTCAAAAGTAGCGTATAGGACAAGGAAATATAATCAGAGAAAAGTGACTATGCACCCACTTCAGGGTTTTACTTCAGGTATTAAGTAGGAATTGAATTGATTGAAATAAAAAATGTCTGCAGCAGGGTTCTTGTGAGTAAACCACCTTAGAAGTGGATCTTCCAGCCCCAGTCAAGCCTTCAGATGACTGTAACCCTGATGAACAGCTTGACTGCAACCTCAAGAAAGGCCAGGAGCTAGGACCTCCTGGCTAAATGACTGACAAATCCCTGACTCACAGAGATTGTAAGATGATAAATGTTTATTGCTGCTTTAAGTTGTTAATTTTGAAGTCATTTGTTATAAAGCAATGATAATTGATAAAGCCTGTAAGGTACCATGTAATCTTGCCCAAGGCTACTTTTCTGACTCCATCTTCTACCACTGTTCCTATTGTCCACTGCCTCCAACTATAGTGATTGTTTTACTATGTATTGACTCATTAAGCATGTCCAGGTCTCAGAGTTTGTGTTATTACTGTTACTCCTACTTGGAGTGCTCTTTCCATATCTCTGTACATAATTCACTCCTTCAAATCACTCATGTGGAAACAAGAAGATATATATTTTAAAAATCGATACATTTTCTCTTTTCTAGCAATAAATGCCAGGAAAGGAAATTGGAAACATCTATTCCATTCATAATATTGGGGAAAAAGAACATAAGATTCATAAAAGAAAGCTAGTAAGAAAGGTTCAGAGCTGCTGAAAAGGCTTATAACTTCGAACTGAAGGTTATAAAACAAAATCTTACCAAATGGAAAGACATTTCAAATCTTGGGGAAGGAGACAATATAAAAAACTTGATTCTCTCCAAATTAACATATTAGTCCAATTAATTCTAGTTAGAATGCGAATAGGTGAATTTTTGTATTATTTGTTTATTTATTTTAATTTTTAATTTTTTAATTCTTTTAAAAGATTTTATTTATTTATTTGACAGAGAGAGAGAGATCACAAGTAGGCAGAGAGGCAGGCAGAGAGAGAGGGGGAAGCAGGCTCCCCACCGAGCAGAGAGCCCGCTGCAGGGCTTGATCCCAGGACCCTGAGATCATGACCTGAGCCAAAGGCAGAGACTTTAACCCACTGAGCCACCCAGGTGCCCCTATTTATTTATTTTTAAAGAGCTTATTTATTCATTTGAGAGAGAAAGCGTGCACAAGCAGGGGGACCAGCAGGCAGAGGGAGAGGGAAAGGCAGGTTTCCCCACTGAGTGAGGAGCCGAATGCGGGACTCAATCCCAGAACCCTGGGACCATGACCTGAGTCAAAGGCAGATATTTAACCAACTGAACCACTCAGGCACCCCGAATTTTTGTATCTTTAAAAAAAACTTAATAAAATATATTTTTTTTTTAATCAGGTGAGAAAATAAAGCTCTGAGAAGAGTCAGGCATTTTTTCTTTTGAAGTATGAGAATAGCAGGAGCAATATTTTCCAAAATGAGAGAACATATTATAAGGCCTGATTGATATAGTAACAGATAAGAATAAACAAATAGTTCAGTGGGAAAACACGGAGTCCAGAAAAAGTTTTCAACATATATAAGAATTTAGTAATGACAAATAATTGTGGGAGAGAGAGGAGAATTGTGGGAGAGAACTGAGAATTGCAAAAGAAACAAAAATTATGTGAGAAAGAATTTTGAGAACATAGAATTATGGAAGAGACAGGGAATTTTGGGAGATAGGGAATTATAGGAGAGGACATAGAATTGAGGAGAGACAAGGAGAGACACAATTGTGGCAAAATTGTGAGAGCAACAAAAACTGTGGGAGGCATAATGAATTAGGAAGAGTAAAAAAATTGTGGGAAAAACTAGAGAATCATGGGAGCAAATGGAGAAATGTGGAAGAGATAGGGATATATGGGAGTGAATGGAGAATTGCAGGAGAGAATGGGGAATTGTGGGAATGAACAGGGAACTGTGAAAGAATTGTAGGAGAGACAGAATTATGGGAGAAAATGGAGAAATGTAGGATCCACAGGAAACTGTGAGAGAGAATGGGGAATTGTTGGAGAGAATAGAGAATTGTGGGAGAAATAAGGAACTGTGTGGGAATTGTGTGAGGGAAAGAACTGTGGGCCACATAAGGAATTGTGAGACAGACAAAGAATTGTGGGGGAAACCAGAGATTCGTGGGAGAAAATGGAGAAATGTGGGAGAGACAAGGGAATTGTCAGAGAGAATGGGGAATTGTGGGAAACACAAAGAATTTTGGGAGACATAAGTAATTGTGGGAGAATTGTGGAGAAATAAAGAATTGTGGGAGACCTAACTAATTGTGGGAACAACAAAGAACTATGGTTGAAATAAAAAATTCATGGAGAAAACTGAGATACACGGGAGAGAATGGGGAACTGTGGGCAAAAAAGAATTGTGAGAGAGACTAAAAATTGTGGAAAATATAAGCAATTGTGGGAGAACTGTGTAGAGGTAAAGAATATGAGAAACATAAGAAATTGTGGGAGGAAAAGGGAATTGGGGGAGAGAATGGAGAATTGTGAGAGAGAATAAAGAACTGTAGGAGACACAGAAATTGTGGAAGAAACCACAAAAGTGGGAGACAATTGAATTTGTGGAGAGACAATCAGTTGTGGAAGAAAATAGGGAATTGTAAAAGACAGAGAATTGTGGTAGAAAAGGGGGAATTGTGGCAATGACGGTTTTAAAAGACGGAACAATTATGTGAGAGAGAAGGAGCTATATGAATGTAATGGACAATTGTAGAAGACACAAATAATTATGGAAGAAATTGGAGAATTGGAGGAGAGAGAAGGAATTATGGGAGAAACCAGAGACTTGTGGGAGAGAAAAAGAATTGTGAAAAGACAAGGAATTGTGGAAGAGAATGGGGAATTTCAGGAGAGACAAGGGATTGTGGGAAAAGGCAGGGAAGTGTGGAAGACAGTTGAGAATTTTGGCAATGACAGAAAGTTGTAAGAAAGACAGAATTGTTCCAGAGAAAGGAAGTCATGAATTAAAATGAGAATTGTGGGAAACAGTAGGAATTGTGGAAAAGACAAGGAATTGTGGAATAAAATAGAAAACTGAGGAAGAGAATGGAGAATTATGGGAAAGATGGGGACTTATGGGATAGAAAGGAAAATTGTGGGAGAACTGTGGAGAAATAGAACTGTGGGAGACATAAGGAATTGTGGGAGGGACAGGAAATTATAGGAAAGAATGGGAAATTATGGAAGAAATCAGAGACATGGGAGACATTGAAAATTGTGGTGGTAACAGAAAGTTGTAAGAGGGACAGATAGAGAACTGTGTGAGAGACAAGGAGTTGTGCGTGCAAAGAATTGTAGGAGAGACAAGGAATTGTGGAAATCTGAGAAATGGGTGACAAATAAGGAATTATGGAAGAAACCAGAGAATTCTGGGAAAGACAAGGAATTGGGGGAGAAAATGGAGAATTATGGGAGAATGGAGATTTGGGGGGAATATAAGGAATTGTGGGAGAGAGGTAACTGTGGTATAGAATGGGAAATTGTGGGAGACATAAGGAATTGTAAGGAAACCAGGGAAGTGTGGGGGACAATTGAGAATTATGGCAAAGACAGAAAGTTCTAAGAGAGACAGAGAGAAAGAATTGTGTGAGAGACAAGGAATTGTGAGTGAGAATGAAAATAGTAGGAGAGGCAAGGAATTGTGGAAGAAATCAGAGAATTGGGGGAGAAATAAGGAGTTGTGGGAGAAACCAGAGAATTGTGATAGCAAGTAGAGAATTTTGGGAGAGACAGGGAATTGTGGGAGATAAGGGAGAATTGTAAGAGAAGGGAGAAGTGTGAGATAAAGATGGACTATTTATTTTTATTTATTTTTATTTTTAAAAGATTTTATTTATTTACTTGACAGAGAGAGTGCATAGCAGGGGGAGAAGAGGGAGAGGGAGAAGCAGGCTCCCCACTGAGCAGGGATCCTGATGTGGGGCTCAATCCCAGGACCCTGAGATCATGACCTGAGCTGAAGGCAGACACTTAACCTCTGAGCCACCCAGGCACCCCAAGATGGACTATTTAATGCATAGGGCAGACATAGCTAACAAAGAAAACAAAATTGGACCTTTTACACACAAATACATTTTAGATGGATTAAACACTTACATGTTAAAAATGAAATAATAAGCACCCTGTTAGAAAATCCAGTAAACTACACATAGCAGGTGGAATAGGTTAGACTTTTGTAACCAAAACTGGGCCCAGTTATATTTGACTTTATAAAATTATGTAAATGTCCATAACTTTAATCGATGAACAATATACTTGAAAAAGCTTAAGCAACAGCAGGCAGACATTATATATTTAATAAAAAAGAACTTTTTTTAAAAAAAATTTTTATTTATTTTTTGACAGAGAGAGAGAGATCACAAGTAGGCAGAGACAGGGAGAGAGAGGGCGGGAAGCAGGCTTCCTGATGAGCAGGGAGCCCGATGTGGGGCTCGATCCCAGGACCCTGAGATCATGACCTGAGCTGAAGGCAGAGGCTTTAACCCACTGAGCCACCCAGGCGCCCCAAAAAAGAACTTTTTAACTCAGGGTAAAAATGGGCAAAAGATTTAAAGAGGCAATTATTTCAAAACTCACTCCTAAAAATATTTTTCAATCTAAGTTCTTGGAGAACACATTTTTATCAAACAACTGAAAAACATTTAAAAATCCAGATTGGGGGCTACTGGGTGGCTCAGTTGGTTAAGCATCAGACTCTTGTTTTCTGCTCCCACATGATCTCAGGGTGTGGGATCAAGTCCTGTGTCAGGCTGGGCACTCAGTGTGGAGTCTGCTTGAGATTCTTCCCCCTTCTCCCTTCCTCTCTGCTCCCCCCCATGCTCACGCTCTCTCACTCTCTCTAAAATACATACACACATACATACATAACAGGTCTTAATAAGCTTCCTACGTTTCTATTTTATACAAATAATTTCTCTACCAGTAGAAAAAAACAGGCCAAAATGCAAATCCAGATGGCCAACAACATGTGAAAAAATGCTCTTAGCAAAGGGAAATGCAAATTAAGGTAACAGTAAGACATTGCCCAAGGAACAGGTATGAAATGTAAAAGGATCTGTAACTTATCGCTGGTTGGATGCAGGGCAAAGCGTACTCTCATTCATTGCTGGATAATAACTGACCTGCTACAGCTTTTTGCAAGACAACCTGACAGCACCTTTTAAAACGAAAAATCTCCAGGCCGATTGACCCAGTTATCCCTTTTCAGGGTATCCAAGTCTTAGAAATTAAAAACAACAATGATGAACACACACACACACACACACACACACACACACACACACACACACAAACTGCTCGTAGTGGCAGAAGATGGTTATCAAAGTAAATGCCTCTCAATAGGGAATAGTTAATTAAATTAGGGTATACAAGTTTACTTGGAAATTTCTAAATGGTTTTTTTTTTTTTTTTAAGATTTTATCTATTTGTTAGAGAGAGAGAGAGCGCACAAGCAGGTGGAGTGCTACTCTCAGACAGCCCACTCCACACAGCTGGGTCCCAATAGCCACTCCCTCCCCTTGCTCCTGCAGGCCCAGAAGTGGCAACGGCTTCTCAATATTACTACTTCCAGAGTAATGCACTCTCCCTTCCTGATCCCCTAACCCCCGCTGGTGCTTTCGTAAGTAGTCCCTCTGTCAAATCCTTTTCTGGTACCCAGTTTGGGTGTGCCCTCTGTTTCCAGGAAAGACCCTACCTGCTAGTCAGACAGGATGTTAAATACTTTGAGTAAGGTATTTAAATATTTTTATATTATCACAAGCATGGATATATTAAAAAGAAAAATGCAAAATAGAAATTTACCGTTTTCTGCTAAAGGGCATCTCCATGGAAAATTTTGGGGCATACTAGCAAATGTAATTCTCTTTCTTCAGGGAAAATTTATGATAACCAGAACTCAATTAGAACTTTTGCATTACCACTTCTTTTCTGGTCTTTGGCTCATAGTGAAAAAGGAAAAGGAAAGAAGAAAAATGAAAAGAATTTCATGGCACGAATTTACCTTACAAAAATGTTTTCAAATTAAGCCCTGGGCTCAGAGCACTTACTTTTCTTTAAAAAAAAATCCGGTATTCGCATTCAAAATTTTTTCCTTTTTACATTTCTACTCACAAATATAATTTTACAAAAATGCATACATGTGATCGTATCATACACATTTGGAGTTTGGGTGCAGTCTTTTTTAATTCTATTCCTGTTCAGCTTGGCTTCCCTCTCCCCTTCTTGTCTCCCTCTCTGGCATATATCCCCCTTCCAAATACTCCATGACAGCAATTTCATCTCTATTCATACCTATTTTCTCCAAGCTCTTATTTTGTACACATACACACACACACACACACACACACACACACACACACACACACACCCCTCTGTACATATACAGTTAAGGGGTTATTTTGGTCTTGTTTTAGAAAGATAAGATTATACTTTACATGCTTTTTTGCACCTTACTTTTCTCCATAAAAAATACCATTTAGAGGGAAGCCTGGGTGGCTCAGTTGGTTAAGCATCTGCCTTTGCCTCAGGTCATGATCCCAGGGTGCTGGGATTGAGCCCTGCATCCGGCTCCCTGCTTGACGGGGATCCTGTTTCTCCCTCTGCCTGTAGATCGTGTGGAGACAGAACTGAGGGACTCAATATCCCAACCTCCTGCTCTTCCCACCCTCTGACCTGTTGATGCTCCCTATTCTTCATACACCACTGGAGGCCAGAAGACAAGGGAGCCTTGATGCAATCCAAACAGCTCAGCCTCCAGAAGCACAGAACTGGGTAGTGGGGGATGGAGAGTGGATCCGAAGGGGCAAAGATTTCAGCACTCTTTTTTACAACCAATTTCTTTAGATAATTTGACGGTTGGTAGAGATCAATCATAATATTTAATCCATGGCTTCAATTATCCCATGACCTTGGCCTTATACTAATGGGAACCCATACTTGAAAAGCTTAGTGTGGAGCCATATGACACTAGCTATCATGTGATATAATTAAAGTAGTTAGATGCCACCCAAAACACAGAAGAGAAGCTCCTGAGTTTAAGATCCAGAACAAGTAAGCTCTGATGGGAGCTGGGAAGCAGAAGAGGGAATGAAAAATTTAAGTTTTCTCAAGGAGGAAGGAAAATCTCAGGACATACGGAATGAGGTTCAGAAAATAAATTTCACTAATGTAGCCATTTTGTCTAAAGTTGGTTAGGTTCAGATGTATGTACTCTACCTATAGATGAAAGGTCATTTGTCTAGGAGTTAGGATATCTGGGTTTGGATCTCTGCTACTACTTGGTTCTGTAATTTTGGGTAAATAATTTCTCCTCTCTGAGCTTGTTTCATTCTCCACATAAAAGGTTAGGGCTAAATATCTAAGCTTCCATTCAGTTCTCTGTTCTATGATGCTATTATTTCACTCAAACAGAAATTTTTTTAAAAGTTTTATTTTTAAGTAATCTCCACACCCAATGTGGGGCTCAAACTCACAACCCCGAGATCAAGAGTCACATGTTCCACTGACTGAGCCAGCCAGATGCCCTTTAAACAGAAATCTTAAGAATGACTTGATTAAAAGCTGAAAGTTGAGTTTGAAAAATAGTTCAGAGCATTTAGAACAAGTCTAATTAAAATTATGATTTCAAGCAACTTCTAATTTTACCCTAATTTTCCTCATTATAGAATTCAGCAGGCCACTAAGAGACAATAAACCTCCATGTTCGACGAACACCAAGTTCAAAGCATTATATCTATAGGGAACACTATTATTGGGTAATGACAATAGAGTACTTTAGGAAGAGATAGTAAAAATCAGGAGATAATCTGGTTTTAGTAGGCTGTATTACAGCTGAAAATCGCTGAAGAATCTACAGTTTACTTCTTGTATCACATAGAAATCTCAAAAAAACAACACTGCTAAGAATGTAAAAGAAATGAAAAAAGTATGAAGATGGAACCGTGGTATACTATGGTCTATTGTATCCCTTTCTGTTTAGCAAAAGGAGTACCTATCTTAAGGCTACCTCAGAATTACATGAATGGGTATGAAAACAGTCACATTGCTGTGGTATGCCAAGAAAGTGGCAATGGAAGTCACAGTTTGACTCTTTCTTTCTTTACTCCCTATTTTCATATGTATCAAATGTTCTTGGATTGTTTTTATAGATTGATTCTCTCTCTGTCATGACTGGAGGACAAAAACACTGATATCTATAAAGATTTTTTGATAATGGTACTTGCTACCAGAGTCTCTCTTAATTTTAGAGGAACATTGGTTTAGGTCTACTTGATTAATTCATATTAACAATAAAGAAAGGAGAGGGTCCCTCAAACAGGCAAAAGGTGGAAGCAACTTGTAATTTGTCAATATCTAAGTATGAATAACTTTAGAGATATAAAGTGCTGGTAGTAAGCAGTAATATCTAGAAGACTAGAAAGCCAATATTCTATGATAATTCGTCAATGTCGCCTAGAGGAAGATGTTCTATGATAGAATATGGTGTAGACCGTTAGTCAGTGTTGTATGGGGAAAGACCAAGATGGGATGTGGCCCATCTGCCAGAGTCAGGGCAGTGGGTGTTGGGAAAAGAGGGACTGAGTTTAGCAGATAAAGTACAGCATCCACAGGGGCTGGTAAAACCCTGTTGTAATTTCAGGTAAACAACACGCACAAGGAACTTAAGAGGTTCTGGGAGTTGTAATGAATAGGTTGAATGCATTTTGAAGGAACGTGGGGAGGGGAGATGGGTGAATCCAGGTAGATAAGCAGGGTAAACAGGTGACATGGCAGCCTGCTGGAGCTTAGGAACAGAACTGTACTAGTTTGCTATAACAAAGCACCATAGACTGGGGGGCTTAAGCAACACAGACTTATTGTTTCACAGTTCTAGAGGCTAGAGGTCCAAGATCAAGATGGTAGCAGGGTTCCTTCTGAGGGTGCTGAGGGAAAAATTCATTCCAGGCTTCTCTCTGAGGCTTGTAGATGGTTGTCATCTTCCTGTGCCTTCATATCATCTTCCGTCTATGGGTGTCTCTGTGCCCAAATTTCCCCTTTTCATAAGGACACCAGTCAGACTGGTATAGAGCCTGCTCTAATGATCTTATTTACCTTGATTATCTCTGTAAAGACCTATATCCCAAATAAGGTCACATTCTGAGGTACTGAGGGTTAGGACTTCAACATGAATATTTTTTTAAAGATTTATTTATTTATTTTAGAGAAGGAGAGACAGAGAGAGAGGACGAGAGCATGAGTCAGAGGGGCAGAGGGAGAGACAGAATCCTGGAGCAAACTTCCTGCTCAGCTCTGAGCCGTGGGGGGCGGGGGGGGGGGCGGAGGCTCCATCTCACGCCCCCCAAGATCATGACCTGAGCCAAAATCAAGAGTCAGACTCAACTGATTGAGCCACCCAGGCACCCAACATGAATTTTTGGGTGTGTGTGTGGGAGGGGACACAATTCAACCTATAAGGATTGATGAACACAAGATGAAGCCCGAGTGCTGTGAGGGGATTGGGGAACAAGACCCATTACCATGACAGGAATTTGACACAGAAACCAAGACAGAACTTGGATTATTCGAGCTCGGGTAGATGGTGGGCCAAGTCTTGGAAATGAGATAATTGCCAGAACTGGAGTCTGGAGCCAAGGCTGATGGATGCTCAGGTACTGAGGTACAAGGACTAACGAAAGCTGCGCTAGAATCAGCTGTCTAAGCCTGTGTGCACAGTCAAGAGGAGGTCTCAACTTCTGGGAGAGAGAGGTCAGCAAAGACTGAAACTGCATGGGACTCCATGAAGAATTGGAAAAATCCACACGAAATGGAAAATCGAAGTGGGAGGCACTGACTCAGTATGCTCCTTAGTGAAGCCTGTATAGAAAAGTTTTGCCAAGATTGCCTGTTCCTGTTCCCTGCCCAAACAGGTATAGCCAGAAACCAATTATCTTTGCTTCCGATTTCCTTAAATCTGGAGTGTTGCAACCCTAGGTTCTTAAAGGCACATCAGGGACAGGTGCTTGGAGCCACAAGATAAATATAGTCCATATTCCTAGAGCATCACTTTCATGTGGAGATTATAATGGAATTAGATGCAAAGTTTGGGAATTTTTATGATAAATTATAAGACTTGAGAGAAATCTCATGCTTGTAGAGTTCATTCGACTGTTTGGGTCCCACCCATGTCCTCTTCACACTCATCATTCATGTATAAGCCAACTGGGTGTCTTACTGTAAACACCTGCAGCTCTCTGCCTGAGGGCTTTCTATTGGTTTGAGGAATAGACAGCTAATAATCCAGGGATTTGTCCTCAGTCAATGATGAATGAAAGCTGGAATTTAAATACTCCAGCTTCCTTGACATTGGGTGGGGGTGAGGGGGCAGGGAAACTTTGATTTGTGTTCCATAGTATCTCCCAAAAGTCCCCAGTGGGATTAAGACCCATAACCACAGAGGTAATCTGTTCGTTGAAGCACCCCGGATTAAAGATAAAATCTTTAAGATTTTATTTATTTATTTGAGATCGAGAATGAGAGAGAGAGAGAGCATGAGTGGGGGGAAGGGGCAGAGCGAGAGGGAGAGAGACAAGCAGCCTCTCTGCTGAGCAGGAAGCCTGATGCAGGACTTGATCCTGAGATCATGACCTGAGCTAAAGGCAGATGCTTAACTTGACTGAGCCACCCAGGCGCCCTTGACTTCCTTACCTTTTTGGCTCACTTCCCCCACCCTCCCATGGGTGCTTTTTGGGATTGCCTCTCAAATAAGCCACTCAAATTCTAGTCTCTAGATGTGCTTTTGGAGGGCAACTTGGCCAAGCCCCTGAGTCTGGTCTGAACCAAGCCCCCAGACTCTACGGTTGGTGGGATGATGGTGGAACTTTAGGGGTTTATATCCTCTGCTTTTATTTTTATTTTTATTTATTTATTTTTTTGTTACATAGTTAACCCATTTATTATAGGCTAGCAATGTTTCAAATGGTGGAGCTTCTACTGGTCTTTCAACTCCTTCAGTCTTCTGATGGCAGACTTTACTGTGATGGCAGAAATGGTGGTGTAGCTCCAGCACCACCAGTGACGGTTTTCATGCAGGAGCCACAATGCCACATCCCCACAGCTCATCTTTTCACTTGGTTTTGCCACAGAAGGAGCAAGTGTTCTTGGTGTGCTGGCTTATTTCAATCTTCTTCACCATTTTCCTGAGGGAGGCACCATTACGGGTCCCGTATTTACCCACGATGCCGCAAACTAGGTCTGAGCCCAAAGAGTATATCCTCTGCCTTTAAAGTAACTTTGCTGGGGGCGCCTGGGTGGCTCAATGGGTTAAAACCTCTGCCTTCGGCTCAGGTCATGATCTCAGGGTCCTGAGATCGAGCCCCGCATTGGGCTCTCTTCTCAGCAGGGAGCCTGCTTCCCCCCCTCTCTCTGCCTGCCCCTCTGCCTACTTGTGATCTCTCTGTCGAATAAATAAATAAAATCTTTAAAAAAAATAAAGTAATTTTGCTGGTCAATTAAGAAACACTGGTTTAAGAGACTGAATCATATTGCACTTCGAACTGTTAAACTGGTAGCCTTCCACCTTTTTCTTCCCCTCACTTATCTGTGAGGCACTGCATATTATCTTTAATGATTCAGGTGAAGTCTGACAAAAGCACTTTAGGTTATTCTGTCTTTATTACCCTCCAAATACAGAAACCTAAAAAGTAGCAGACACTCGAGAGCAACACGCCAGCTCACAGTGAAGCTCAGCGCCCTAGGAACGCACCATAGGTTGTGGAGGAATCACCAGGATTCCCCCAGAACGAGCTTCCTTCCCTCGAGTGCGATTTACCTTTTATTCAAAAGATGTATATATTTAAAAAGTGCTAGTGGATTTCTCTGTTTTTAGCAATGGTTCTTTTTCTTTGGCTCTTCTTTAAAAATGAGAATTACAAGAGAATCTCCCAGGACTCTATATTGTTGCTTAATAAAACACGTTTAGTAGCAGTGATGTCCCTTGACTTGAGTTCCACCAACACGAAGTGGTAAGTGTGAATGATTCCATCATCCTTCACCCTGCTCATGCTTTATTACTTAATAATGCAGCTTTGCACGGAGTGCTTGAGAAATGATTACGGTATCATGCTAAAGAGGTAGTACAGCAACCGAATGCACTACCTCTTTAGCATGCATGATACTGTACATTTGGTTGCTGTTGCTCCTATAAATATTGCTCCATGATCTATGCACTTAATTTTTGTTTCGGTCTTTTTTCATTATTTCTGTAAACAAATTTTGGTAGCAAATAAAGGAATACAATCAATAAATAAACCAAGAAGCAACTTGCTCTTGGGGTAAACTGAATGCTAGTAAAGGCATGTTATCATTGATAATTTAACTAAAATGTTCATAGTTTACCATCATTCTTTATTAAAAAGCACAAGGGTTATTAAACTGTACCAATTTAGTCTTCTTGCCCCTCTTTGCAGGATCCCTTGTGATAAACAAGCAGGTATGTTGGAAAAGGATTTTAAATAAAAGAAGCAGAATTGCTAAGAAAGATCCAAAATGAATCTACTGGGATGCTGGAATGTTCTCTACTTAATTCCGTTTGCTTTTACTCACATTTCTATGCAAGAATGTTGAATAATAATTAAGGTATTTCTAAGGAAATGAGCACAATTATTGAATTGCAATGTTATTTATGGAGAAGCCACTAGCAAGATGCATTTATGCCTAGTGTTTACTTTTGTTCCGATTAGATAGTAACCTCATGAAATTTATGCTATTATAAATGGATTATTCACCTCACTTTGTTTACTGAAACACTGAATTTTTTTGTGCATCTGGACCTGAAGGCAATGGTAGGGCCCTTTCCTCATTTTTCTCCAAGTTTAGAGACTTATTCCAGTTTTAATGATATTTTATTTCCCTGCAAGAATTGAGTCTCTTGGCCCTGTGCTTCCATTTTTTTTTTTTGTCCTTGGAAAAGCAATATGTATATATTATGAGGTAATTTTAGTAATACATTTATTATTTATAATCTTTAAAATATAGTTATCTTTTCATGAGGGTTTATAGTGATTTTCTCTTGCAACTTGATCCACTCTCTGGGATAATGAAAAATAGCACAAATTCTCTGTATTCTGGGATTACAAAAATGGCTGGTAAGACATTTGTAATAAGTAGGATGCATGTGACATTAAAACCACAGGATTATAATTGTCCAACTATGACCACTTTAATTTATTTAGAATATTTATTAAAAGTCAGAAAGATGACCACTTCTAGGTGTCAAGAGAACCAATGCTGGCTTGAAATTTGAAAGAAATTTGAATGTTGCAATGATATTCTATCCTCTCTGCAGTTAAATTGGCGTTCTCGCCTTCTTCCCTACCCTGTCCTCAATGTTGATTGTAAAAACAAATTGTAAAATCTAAGAGTATCAAGAGAAAACAAACAAAATTTCTAGTAGGACCAGTATGTTTTTATTTGTTGCTTTCTATTTTTTGCCCATAGGCATTTATATTTTTAAGCATAGTAGCAATCATATATGTGCACGATATTGTATTCTGCTTTTTTATTGTCATCTCTCTTTTGAAGAGAGATCTGGAATTTTAGAAGGAGATCGCAAAACAGGACTAAGGAAGCTATGCCATTGTAGCTGGAAAAAAAAAAAAAGAAGGGAACGTGTTGATTGTACGAGTTTCAAGCTTTTTAAAAAATGGTGTAACATTTACCTTAGATTTTTTAAAAGATTTTATTTATTTACTTGATAGAGAGAGACAACACAAGCAGGAGGAGTGGAAGAGGGAGAAGCAGGCTTCCTGCTGAGCAAGGAGCCTGACCGGGGCTTGATCCCAGGACTCTGGGATCCTGGGATCCTGGGATCATGACCTGAGCCGAAGGCAGACGCTTAACGACTGAGCCACCCAGGCGCCCCTACCTTAGATTTTCTTAACCAGAGATCTGAACCCAATCATCTTGGGTTGGGAAAGGGTATGGAATGTAATCAAACTCAAATTTGTGAATGAAAGTAGAGCAGCATTTGCTTTCTGCCAGATTGCTAATTAAATGCCATGGAAGACTTTGCGTATTTAATTTTAGTCATATAAAGAATGTGCAATAGTTGGTAGGCAAGAGTTTTGGCCAGGAAAGAAATGGCTATATTTTTAGATCATCTTGCTACCTCTGTAAATTTATTATCCTTTGATGTAGCCGAAGTGTACAAATGGAAAAGTTCCTTCATTTGATCCAGAATTAGGGTTTTGCCAGGTTAAAGGGCAAGGTACTTGAGGGTATCAGCCAAAGAATGGTTGAAATGATGTGCCATGAATTCTAGACAGAAGAGGCAAGGAGACAGAGACAGGGGAAAGCTGACAGATGAAGACAGAGTAGGAGATATGGAGGGGCTGGAGATCTCTGTAATAAGAACAGACATAATGGTAAAAATAGAGCTAGAGAACTGGAAGAATGGAGGGTTATGTTGAGCAGATTTATTAAAACTGAAATAAAACTGAAATAAAGTCTGAAATGCAAGCGAGTTGGCCTATTTAAAAAGTTCTTCTTTGTGTTGGTTTGGTGTTCATATTGTAAAACATTAGGCCCAGAACAGAGAACAATGCATGGGAATTGAAATCCGATCATTAACTCATTCACGCCTTAATTCAACAAATACCTTGCTAAGCCCCTCTTATTTAGGTACCATTTTAGGGGTTGGGAATACAGCAGTGAATGAGGCAGAAATTTTTAAAAAATATCTTATTTATTTATTTGTCAGGGAGAGAGAGAGAGAGAGAGAGAGAGAGTGAGCATGCGCAAGCGGGGGAGTGAGTCAGAAAAATTTTTGATGGTTTGGAATTTATACTCTAATGGAGGAGTCAGACACTTAAATAAATAAAATACCAAATTGTGGTAAGATAAAAATTATAGCAAGGGCATAGAAGCACAAGGGGTGGGGGGCTATTTCAAACATGAGGGTCAGAGAAGTGAAGAGGGAAGATGGGAGGGGGAACATGAAAGAAATGAAGAAGGAAGCCAAGCATTTAGCTGGGGAAAGACGTTCTAAGCATAAGAATAGCAAGTGTGAAGGCAGGCCTGTCCCTAACATTTGTACAGCCCAGGGCAAAAGCAGAAATGGGGCCCATGATCTTTAGGTTTAGATGGTAAAAGTTATAAAACATATTCTGCCATCCAAACTTGAGTAATATACCTCAATATTGGCCCAGGAGGTCAGGTTTAGATTTAGTACTCTTGGACTGCTCAGGGTTTTGCAATAGAACCTGGTGGCTACAACAGGACCTGGTCCCAGCCAGAGGTCAAGACCCCTTTCTCTTCTACCCCATGATCCTCCCATCACGAGGGATCTTGCACAGTGCGAGTGGCCACCGCTGCCTGCATGTCCAAGTTCCGTCTACACTGCCCCAGACAGCTATCCTCTGATGGCTCTTTGAATGAGGGATGTGCACACTTGTGGCCCAGTCAGCTCTTGGGAAGATGAACCAGGGAAGGGGCTCATGCTGGCCCTGGAAACTAGCTCTTAGCCCCTTGGGAAGTGTATTCCGGGGTTCTGTGCCCAGAATGTGGTCTAGATGGGGCACAAGCTCTGGATGGGCACCGCGCCTTGACCTCGCTGATTCTGCCCTGTGGGGAAGGTGAGGCTAGGGGAGGGTCAGAGCAAATCGGGGGGCCCAGGGCAGTGGTCTGTTTTGCCAGGACTTAAAAGTGGTATGTACCTTGACTTGTGCTTACGGAAGAACAAGGAGGCTATTCCCTGTAGACTCGGGGTTTGAACTGTGATGAGGGAGGAGACAGAACATTTCTGTTCTGTGGACGGTCTATAAAGATTAAAGGAAGGAAGAAAAGGAATCCTTGAAGGGAAACGTTATGAAGTTCTTGGTAGTTTCGCTGGTACGAACTATAGAGCTACTACGACCCTCCCATCTTACAGATAAGGAAACTGAGTTACACACCAGTCGCGAGGTGGTAGGTTTTCACAGCTAAAGAATGCCAGACTAGTACCCAAACCAGGCTTTCTGATGTCCATTCTAGAATTCTCTTGACCACACCATGCAGGTTCCATGCCCCTGAAGGAGATCAAAGATGAAGGAAGAAACAAGAAAAATGTGATGTGCAGGCAGGAGGAAGGAAAAACTTCATAAAAACAAGACAAAAATGTGGTATTTTAAGGAAGAGGTTTGCCCTTCATATGAATGATTCTTGGATTTTGGTGTATATTTTTGGTAGCAGTATGCGGTGAGTCACTAACAAAGAGCTTAAGACAGATGAGTTAACATAAATGGACCAAAATAAGCTGTGGTCTCTAGGCTGAGCAGCTGTTGGACAAACCTGCCAATATTTTATTTCCCAGAGACACTTGCAGCAGATTAAAGTGAGCAGGCGGTGAGTGCCACATTAGAAAATTGCATACCGTTCAGAGTTTCCTGTGCCTGAGGTGTGGCTCTCCAGGGGAAAAGGAACCCCCCCCCCCAGCTATTAGTTGAAGCTCCACTTCTTGGAAGAGGGTAGGCAGGGTTGCAAGCTGCAGCAGGGTGATTGAGTGAAAGGATAACACAGAGGCACAGGCATCCGAGGTTTTCGGCCCTTATTGGGCCACTAGCTGTGTAACCGAGGGGGCCTCCATCAGCTTCTCCGTGGCTGTTTTCATCTTCTGAAAGGGGGGCTTGGATTGAGTGATATCCTAAGCATGTTCCAGTTTCAAAATGTAGAGTCCACATTCATCAAGCACCTACCTCGTGGCAGGCACCTCGAGGAGCGCTTGACACGTGGGTTTTTCTCCTCCTTTCCATCTTCAAGGTGGTTTCAACAGTAGACTCATTTTGCAGATTAAGAAACTGAGGCTGAAAGACGGTAGGAGACCTGCCTCAAGTCATACAGCGAGCGAAGGCAGAGCCTGGACTCAGATCAGAGGCTGTCTCAGAAACCTGGCTTCGGGCGCCTGGGTGGCTCAGTCAGTTAAGCGTCTGCCTTCGGCTCAGGTCACGATCCTGTAGTCCCTGGATCGAACTCCGCATTGGGCCCCTTGCTCAGCAGAGAGCCCGCTTCTCCCTCTGCCCCTCACCCCCTCACCCCGCTCGTGCTCTCTCGCTCTCTTGCTCTCTCTCTCAAATAAATAAAATCTTAAAAAAAAGAAAAAGAAAAAAAGAAACCTGGCTTTTTAACCACCACTGCGCGTTGTCCCTCCTCCCTAAGCAGGAAGTTAGGATCACATCCTTCCCCTCTCCACAGCTATGTGTCTGTTTCGAATCGTTATGCTTCCATTGCACTGTACTGGATTTTCAGACTCTAATTGGAGCCCTTCACGGCATCTACACACTACGCTGCGGGTGAATGGCATTAAAGATAGTAAATCAAATTCAGGACACACACCTCACACAGGCCAGAAATAGTGTCAAGCAGGGCACAGCAGGCCCATTTGATTCACAGGATCGCTGGCGTCTTGAATATTTTGTATGTCTCTCCAGCGAACACTCTGTACTTCATGTTCCCACTGATGTCACTGGCAGAGATGTCTCATGAGGAGACACCCTGTTTGAAAAGCCAATTCAGTAACCTCCTCTCTCCTGATTTAATATGATATGGCCATGGCAACGGCAGTAATAGTGGCGGCTCCTTTGTTCGCCTTCATAAATTATCCAAGGTTTAAGCACCGTCTTGTGGTTCCTCTCTTCCGGTGAAGACATCAGACGTAGGAGGAGTATCCTTCTCTCCAATACAAAATAAAATAAACTGTGAGGTTGCAGGAGATTTCTCTAAATTCCGCTCAAGACTGACCTTTAGTCGGTGACCGATAATCCTGTTTTTAAAGTCTATAGGGATATTTATGATTGAGATCGCACTTTCTGTAGTTCTTTCTCTGATGGTTACATATATAGAAATGGAGAACTGAAGCAATATCTAATAATTCCAGCTAAAAAAAACCCCACTGTTGCTTATATTTATTTGGATGTCTTAAGACACAGAGACAAGAAAGAAGGGGAAATAAACACTCAGACTGCTAGGTCAAAAGGCAGACAGAAAAATATGGTGGATTACATTAATGACCTTGATTCTTTACCTCTTCCTATAGCCACATCCTTTACCACATGACCCTGGGATCTCCTTCACTAAAAAGTCAGAAGTTATTTTCCCTCCCCTTCAATTTGAGTTGGCCTTGTAACTTTTGGCCAGTAGAATGTGGCAGAAGTGATGGTGGGTCAGTTCCAAGTCTAGGCTTCGAGGAACCTGGAGCATTTTCATTTGCTTGCTTTTTTTCTGTGTTTGCCAGGAGAACACGCCCTGATTATCCTGCCGGCAGATGTGACGTGAGGAACAGAGCTGAGCTGCAGCTAATGGAAAGACCCCTTAATGAGTCCAAGTGAAATCAGAGGCACTATCCAGTCTAAATTGCCGACCCACAGGTTTATGAACTAAATAAATGCTTATTGTTTAAAGACATTGAGCCTTGGGGTGTTTTGTTACCCAGTAGTATGTGGCAACTGGTAGCTGATAGAGAAAATGAGACTTTAGTTGTCAGGAAAACATTCAGGAGATACCAAGAATCGAACTGAGATTTAACATATATTTGAAGTCTTTCCAAATCAGCATGGTTTTGGATTCTCCGCCCCACCCCACACAGTTATTCCACACACACGTACTGCGTCTATTATTGGTAAGACCCTATGCTAAATGGAATGCCCAGTGACAGGGACCCTAAGAGAAGCATAAGTAAATGATAAACATGATCCCGAGATGCTGGCCGTGGGAATGGAGTTGGTCGAATGGGTGATGATATTTAGGGTGGTAGAGAAGAGTGAATTCAAGGAACTGGCTGTGGGGCCAAGGGTCAAAGAGAAAAACAATGACAACGGGATGAAGTTAAAAGCCAAGATAAAGAGGAAAGTATTAAATGTCAGTTATGAAGGAAATACCTATATTAGAGGTGTCTATGTGTGATTAAGTATTTAAATAGAAATTGGTCAAATTAACATAAGAAAGCACAGCAGTCATCAGTACACTCCCCCACCCCACCACTATCCAGTCTAATGGGTTCTGGACAATTTTCAGCTGCCACTATCTCTCTGCTTCCCTGTATCCAAAGGCTTTTTGCAGAATTGTGGAAGGTCACTTTACAGGCCAGAAATGCTGGGTAACTGACATCTAATGCTCCCCCGACAACATGTCAGCAGCAATCCTCAGCCAACGACTATGGCAGTTGGTACATAAATACCCTGGCTCTCTTGGCTCGTGGGTGGGATAGTCTTGAAGCAGGTGTTTTATACTTTCCCCATCGTTTGCCCACAGAACTAAGCTCCAGTCACCTATTGTGGCAGCTGGCTTAACAACCTGCCCTTTATTCGCTGCTTTTCCGTCCCTTCCCTGTCTCACTTCCCCACTCACTCAAAGGCCACTAGCCTCCCTTCTGCTCCTCTTCCTGCCCCAAAGCCCTTGTGGTTGCTGCTTTCTCTGCCTGAACTACTCCTCCCCTGACATGTGCACAACTAATGGCTTCTGGTCCTGCAGGTCTCAGGCTAAATCTCACCTTATCGAGGAAGCCTTGCCTGGCCAGCAGAACGAATGGAGCGTCATCATCTGATGTTAATTCTCAATGTCACTTCTTTTACTATCGGATGTTTTTCTTACTTATTTGTTTGTTTGTTTTCATATGTTTTATTGGTAAAAGCGTAAGCTGGTAACCTTTTAGGGAGGTCATTCAGCAGTGTCCTAAAGCCACCTATGACTCAGCAATTGCATCCCTAGGTACGTATGTCAGGAGAATGCCTATGTCCACCAAAACATTTATCACAGCTTTATTCATAACAACCCCAAACTGAAACCAAACCAAAAGTCCCTCAATAGGAGAATGGATAAGTAAATTGTGGGACAGTTAATAGAATGTTCTACAGTGGAATACTACACAGCAATAAAAAGAACAGCTGCTGCTACACATACCACATGGTTGAATTTCATAGAAATCACAATGAACAAGAGAAGCCAGACACAAAAGAGAACATAGCATCTGATTCCATTTTTATGACATTCATGAACGGGCAAAACTAATCGATGGGGGTAGGAGGTGGACTAGAGCTTACCTCTGGGTGGGAGGATATTGACTGGGAGGTAGGCTGAGGTGCTGGAAATATTCTCTAGCTTGATGTGGGTGGTAGTTACACGGGTGTATCCATATGTAAAAGGTCAGTGGGGTGCATACTTAAGATTTATACACAGTCTATGTATGTATGTCATACATGAATGAAATGAAAAATTAAAAAATAGTTTCCATGACAGCAATGACATTTTTTTTTGACTTACACACTTACTGCCTGACACAATATGCCAACAGTAAGTACTTCTTGACTGAGCAAGCGAATGAATGTGGATTGGCCTTTTTTAAAAAACTTTAAACCAAATATTAAGTCCGTTCTTATTGAGTATCTATTCCACGTGCTGTAGATAGTAGAGGAACCAGTGATGAGTCAGCCAAATGCGAAATACACAACTGATTATATGAAATGGCAGCATATAATAAATGCTATAAAAACAGACGCCAAAGTGTTAGCAAGGCTAGAAAGAGAAGGGCATTTCAATTGCAGCTTTGGGGAAGTGAGATTTGATCTGGCCCTGGAAATGTTTCTGTAGGTAGGGCTGAGTGGGAGAGGAAACAAAGAAGGGGGTGGGTATGAGTGGCAGGGAACAAAGACTCAGAGACAGGAAGTCCAGGGAAATGGTGAAACCTGAGGTGGCTGCAGTCAGGGGTGGAGAGTCATGGGGGAAGGAAAGATGAACATCTGTCCACGCTGCTTGGGGCCCTGCTCAGTAAAGGCCTGGACTACTTTGTAAGGAGTTTGGCTTTTACTCCATTCATAAGGATAAAGTTTCAAAGGTTCTAAATCAAAAGAGTGATTTTGAAGGGAGAATTGTTATCCTCCCTAAATTAATATTAAAAAATATGTTCAGGGACGCCTGGGTGGCTCAGTCGGTTAAGTGGCTGCCTTCGGCTCAGGTCATGATCCGAGGGTCCTCAGATCGAGTCCCGCATCCGGCTCCTTGCTCGGCAGGGAGCCTGCTTCTCCCTCTGCCTCTACCTGCCTCTCTGCCTGTTTGTGCTCTCTCTCTGACAAATAAATAAATAAAATATTAAAAAAAAATAAAAATAAAAAATATGTTCACTTACAGAAGAATCTGAAAAGCCATTTCAACGCAAAGGACACAAATCTGATAGAATCACTGCTGTCGCTTTTACGTGGCAACTCTGAGAGACTTGAAAAAATTGGGATATAGTTCACATACCAAAAGATTTACCATTTTGAAGTGTACAGTTCAGTGGATTTTAGCATATTCATAAAGGTTGTGCCACCATCACCACTAATTCCAGAACATTTTTGTCACCCTAAAAAGAAACTCCCAAACTCATTATACTCATCCTCCCTATTTCCCCTTCTTCCCAACCCCTGGCCAACACTTAGTCTACCTTCTGTCTCTGTGGATTTTTCCAGAGGTGTTTTTCTATGTGTCTATGTGCAAATATATATATTTTTTCTTTTTTTTTTTTTTTTTGCTTCTCGCTCCATTCACACAAATGAGTTTGTACATACTGCCAAGTAAGCTGTGTTGACTCTTGAACATATATCTTGGCTCTTGACTCTTGGCCATATCAGATTGGTTTGTAAAAGATTCTGGGTGGCGGGGCAAGGATGGATGGGAAAAACAGGTTGGGGGCACTGAGAGCACTAGCAATGCCTGTAGTATGGAGGGGATGAGATGTCCTGCAGGCGAGAATCTGGACGCCAGCAATCTCATGGATGTGCTTCCAAGATCCCCACTTCAGGACTGGAGTATGCTTCCAGGATCCCCACTCATTAGCCCAACTGGAGGAAATGCTGACGGCCAATGGACCTCAGCTGAGTATCCTGCTCCTTGCCTTCACATGAAGAGAGATTGCTAGCTCAAGATCACACTCTTTGTCTCGGCAGCTTACATGCAAAGATTGGTCGATGCTGGGGGCTGGGGCAGTTATAAAGGGCCAGACACCTTCGCAGTGTGAAAAATCTCTGAAGGGCCATCCCAGCTCCAGAGCTCCTTAAAAACCAAGGCTTTTATTGTGACACGGTATTGCCACCCATTTCTTCCCGCTGCCCCATCTGCTCCCTTCACTCCTCCACAGGTACTGTTCCTAACAAACCTCCTGCGCTCATATATCGGTCTCAGAGTCCGTTTCCCAGGAGACCTGACCTGTGGCAAACAGTGAGGATGGAAATGGAGCTGGCATATGTCCATGTCTTTGTGGAGCAATTGAGTGGACAGAACTTGGTGATCACTTCAAGATGTGGCATGGGAATGGTGGGCGAGTTAAAGAGAAGGAGCAAAACAAACATTTATCTATCTATATAAAATTTATACATTAAATTTATATAGACACTCAGACACATTGTTTTTATATACGTAAATACATAAGACAGTCTCTGGCACTGACTCAGTGTCTACTTGGTACCAGAAACAGTTCTGGAAGCTGAAGGTGCAAGGTGAATTAGATCTGGGGCTTTATGTTCAGTGAACCCACAGTGTTTTGGGTAAGACACAGGGTAAATGACGAATTCTAATACAGTGTGTTGCAAACCATGGTAAGTGGCAGGGAAAAGTGATGCGGAAATATAACGGGAATGAAGATGCTGCCAAGGTTTGAAGCCGAGGTGTCCTGAAAGATGGTAAAGTCATCATGTGACATGCAGAATGGAGATGAAAGTAGAACATCCTCGAAAGACTTAGAAATAGGGGTTTGGAACTCCTGAGAGGCGTCATGGATGGAAATCTCTGTTTAGGTGGAGTCTATATAGAAATGATAGTTAACGCTTTGGGAGTAGATGAGATTGTCAAGGGAGATCATGCAAGATGTGAACTTGAGAAAGATCTGCACAGAGCTGACTCATTTCTGAACCTAGTCTGCTACTCCCTATGCCAACACCCATGGCAGACAGAACTAACTGAACATACGGCCTCAAAATTCTTAACACATGGCTTCAGGCAGCCATTACCAATAAATCCACGTGCCGTTCCTGGGCGTGGCGACCAGGAACAACTGTGGGTCTTGAAGGAGGAGTGAGCCGCTCTGATGCTTAGGTGCAGAGAGAGCCCCCAAGAAGGCAGGAGGAGTAGCAGGGGAGTGGAGGCGGTGGGGTCCCAGAAGGAAGACGAGTGTTTCAGGAAGGAACGAAATAACATTTGTTAAACGACTAAGTTGAGGGCTTGAGGAGGCAATGGGGTTTGAGTGGGAGGCCAGTGGTGACCCTCCGGGAAGTGCTTTCACTAGTGGTTCGCAAGAGAAGTGAGATGAAGGAAGTTTGTGTACAGAATGGGAGGTATTTCCAAATGCTTGCCTATAAATGGCTTGCCTCGGAGCCCTCGAGAGTCATTGCTGCTGGCTGTACTCTGGCCTCCCGGGAGCACTTCTCTCAGGATTTTCTGTGTAGCAGAGAGAGGCCAGACGCTACGGGTAGGTGCTCACTGTGACAGACGCTATTGATGTCCCTTTCATGTGCCACTCAGTATACACTGTTGGTGTCATACACAAGCATATGGGACTCTCTGCCTGAGGACTTACGCTGGCCACTGGAGCATGCTTGCCTGCTTGCCAGAAATGCCAAAAAATTCATTTCCCAGGGAGCAGCCCTCAGCCAATGAAGGACAGACGTTGGTTGATAAATATTTCAGCTTCCTCGCCTCTCAGGGGGAACAACGGGGGCTTGTTTTATACAACCTCTCAGTAGGCCCCAGTAGGATGGACTCTGAGGTGCCCAGAGCACGCTCATGAACATACTCTGCATTTGGCTTCCTTCCCTCTGTCTCACTTCCCGACTTCTCTATTGGTATTCCAAGCTCGCCTTTCACCTAAACTATTAGTACCCATTTCTTTGTCTCAGAGCTGGCTCCTGGGGAAGCCCAAAGCTCACCGTCTCGTTTTGTTTTCATGGGCACACAGAACAACTACATATTCCAGTGGCCCTTGCAGTCTGGTTGAGCCCATGTGACTAGGCTCTGACCCGTGGACAGAAGTGGTACGCATCACCTCTAGGCCTGGCCACAAAACTCCTGGTTGGTCATCCCTCTCAACCTTTCCTGCCATGGTGACTTCAGAGGCCATGCATTTAAGATGGCAGCACCACAAGGTGGAAGTGACCTGCATGCCTGGGTCATCATTTGGAGGGAACGTACTAAGGAGAGCTGTCCCACCTGTACCAGACTGGGACATGAATGAATGAGAAATAGAACTTCCCTATGTTAAGTCGCTGAGATTTATTTGTTACAAAAGCTAGCACTAACTACCGTGACTCACATACCTGCCCTCTCAGTCTTGTCTTATTCAATTCTCCAAAATGACTGCTCTCCACCCTGCTTTAAAAATGTCCATTCCCTCAGTGTGGCTGACAACATAGCTGAAAACAGCCATGTGTTAAAGGCAAGGCATACGATTATCTGATTAAAGTACCCTCAATTATGAACAATAAGAACCAAATTAGCTACTGAAAGATAGTTCTGTTTTCAAACGGATTCCTGTTTTGTAGAATCTACAACGGTGATTTTCCTACATGTTGGGACCCTCTTGAGGTCTTTGCATGATCATTGGCACGGCCCACTCCCAGCTGTACCGGTGTTGTTCAGAAGAAAGAGGGGTCAACCACTTCTAAGAAATTGCTGGCCTCTGACCCCTGGGATAAAGTCCAGAGTCATTAATCTGGCATTTCCTGGTGTCCCAAGTGACCCTAACCTACATTCCTCCCCTGATCTTTGCCCTCCTTCCTATGAAACCTCTCAAATCCTACTACTCGGGACGGTGTGCTTTCCCACCTGCACACCTTGGCTCCACTCTACCCTCTGCCTGGAGTGTCACTTCCTCTCCTCTGTTCCTTTCCAGCCCCAGCCCCAACGCACAGGCCTGACTCAAATTTTGTCTCCTCTTTAAAGCCCTGAAGTCTCATTTTTCCTTCCCTTGCTGCTATTCATTTGGCCCTCAGCATTTGCTGCTTATTATTATTTCTCTCTTTTCATGTGTTTATGTCCTCTCTTCTGAGCTGCAAATGAACCATTTAAAGGACAAGTTATGCTTATTTCTCTTTTTAATCCCTATAGCTATTAACATAGTGCCAGGGACATGATTACTGAAGATAGATAGATAACACATTGAACTTCGTAAATATCACAAATGCAAAGTCTTGTTCACACACAATTTTTTTTGAGAGAGAGAGTGGGAGAGAGAGAGAGGGCGTGTACACAAGCAGGGGAAGGGGCAGAGGGAGAGGGAGAGGGAGAGAGAGAACCCCAAGCAGACTGCATGTTCAGCATGGGGCTCGATCCCACGACCCTGAGATCATGACCTGAGACAAAATCAAGAGTCAGATGCTTAAGCGACTGAGTCACCCAGGGTCCCCGTGTTCACAGGTAATTTTTAAAAATGTATTCAGAGGCCCCTGGCTGGCTCAGTCGGTAGAGCATGCAACTCTTGATCTCAGAGTTGTAAGTTCCAGCCCCACACTGGGTGTAGAGATCACTTAAAAATAAAATCTTAAAAAAAAAAAAAACAAAACCAAAATCTTATTCAGAAATAACTTTGAACTTACAGGAAAGTGGCAGGAATAAAAATAGTATAAATAATATCTGTAAATGCTTTGCCTAGATTCACTTGTTCACTTCCTATATTTTACCTTATTTCCTCTATATCTATCTATCTTTTATGATTTTCTCTTTATTCATACACACACACATACACACGCACATACGTGCACTATGATTTCCTGAGCCATTTGAAGGTAACTTACATACACCCTGAACCTTCACCCTCAAATACTTCAGTGTGTGTTTCCTAAGAATAAAGATAGTCTGTTACCTAACCACAAAAAAGTGATCAACTTCCGCCAACTTAATACTGATACAACACATTTGTAACAGTAATTTGTTCTCATCCCACTTTTGTCAATTGACCCAATAATGTCCTTTATGGCATTTTCCCCTCCCCTACAGGATCCAATATAGGGTCAGATACTGCATTTAGTTGTCATGTCACCTTAGACTCCTTTAATCTGGGAACATTTCTGTAGCCTTTCTTTGTCTTTTAAGGCACTGTTATTTTTCAAGCTAACCCTTCTCCTCCTTTTAAAAGAATGTCAGAATTTGAAAACATTTAGGTTTGGCCAGCTATTCCAGATGTGTATGGATGGGTGTGGGCTTCCTGAGTAGTGCCAGAAATCACTCAAAGCAAGACTGCAGACTTGAGCCTCCTCTTCTTCTCATTTTGAACTTATAATCAATGGCAATATTTTTCATGCTGCTATATAGGAACCTTTGACTTATTCTCTTTACAGTACCTTTCTCCTTACTTAAGTGGAGTTGGAGTGCAAGAGGAAATGGCAAATCTCTTTCTCCTCCAGCTTCCGCTGGCCTGCAGTCTGCCAGGGAGGAAAAGTCAATAGAGGAAGTGAGAGAGTGAACTGAGAAGTTGAATCTAAGTGGTGGGCTGCTGAGTCTCGCCTGTGGTGTATCTCTCCTCTGAAGTCAAAGCGTTTTTACAGACAGCATTCAACCATAGTTCAATAAAATCCCTATGCTGTAGAAAGGGAAGGCATTAGTAATTTCCATTGTCTCTGAGTGGAAACAGAGACAACAAGAGGCGTGATGGCTTTTCTACTTTGAGTCCAAGAGGCAGTGAGGAATCATGGAAAGAGCTGATAAAGGAGTAAATCTGTTCAGGAGATTTGAATCTATTTATTACCATTGCTGCCAAGTAGTTATGTAGCTCAGCAAGTCATATCCTCCCTGAGCCTTGATATCATTATGAAATGAGGGTTTGGAGTGGACCCGATTGGCTCTAAGTTTCCTTCCGCACACCTACCGTTCTATGATGAGGAACTTCAGTGTACTTCACTGCACATCTACGGCGTGCCTACTGTGTGCTGGGTGTTGGCTAGGATCAATGAAGTGAGGGCAGTGAAGCTGGAGTGGTGGTGAGGCAGAGCCTGATCTTGGAGCACCACTTGGCCACGCAGAGAGGACTTCGAGGGGTAGGGTGGGACTCGGGGCAAGGTCATTGGAGAATCTCTTGCAGAAGATAAAGGATTGAGAGATGTAGGGGACACAAAGCAGCAGAGTGGTTGGAGGCATGTTTAGGAGAAAGATTGAGAAGATTCACCAGTTGAGCGTGGGACCGAGGGAGAGGGTGGGCTGTCACGGGACTCCCGTGTTTCTGACTCAGGCAATGGACTGGACTGTGGTGCTAAATGTAGTCTGTTCTGGAAGTCCAGAAGGAGGAGCAGGTTTGGAGATGCATAATGAGATCGGGTTAGGATATGTTGGTCTGAAGGTGCGTACGGGCCACCCAAGTGGAGGTTTCCAGCAGGCGGTTGTCTACACAGATCTGAAGCTCAGGAGAAGTCTGGGCTGGAGGCGGATTTGACGGTTAACATGTTAGGGGTGTGAAGGCCGTCACCCAGGGAGAGTGCAACTTTAGGAAAGGACCATGATTGACAGCGAAGAACAGGAGTTCTGTTGTCTCCTTAGGTCTCATTCTTGATCTTCTGAGATCTTCTTAGCTATATGATAGTGGGTAAGTAACTTTGAACCTGTTTCTTTACTTTTAACAGTGGCCCCAATTCGCAGACTTATGAGAATCTGAGGTTTAAAGAAATCCAATCTATGAAAATAAAGAAATCCAAGCTATGAAACTCCTAAGAGGAGCAGGAAGGACGCCCCGGGAAACACTATCATGCTGCTTTCTACACGTGCCAGGAGGGGCCATTTGCAAGCTCCCCTCACCCTTACTGCCTCTCTTGCCATAGTAGTTTGTAACCAGTTGCTGAATTTCTCTGAGTCTTGGCTCTGTCCTCTGCGACACAGACAGTAACAACTGTTCTGGTTATCTCAGAGAATTCTTTTGAAAATCCAGTGAGATAAGGCTTGTGTGAACACTGCCATATAAATGTTAGTTATGATCAAAATGAATGGAACAAAGAGACACGACCAATTTGTCAGTGTTTTCTGTGCTGTTACCACCATGGAGTGTCTGTCAGTATCAACAATGGAGGAATGTTCTAACCAGTCAGTGGCAGAACTGGAATAAAACTGAAAGTCTCTGACTCCTGATCATAGATATGCTAATCACGTGTGAGGCTATTTTACTGACCTGGGATTTCCTTGGGGTGGTGGAGCAGAAAGGAGTAGAACTGTGAGTAGAATTTGTGAGACTACCAGGGGCTTGAGGTCTCTTGTGATCGCTACTTGTCCACTCTGCTGTGCCCCCAGTGAGGAAGTGTAAAGATGAACTCTGCCCTTAACAGTGTGATCACAACGCCTCCTAGAACTTTCAATTCTCGACTCCAGGTGGGAAAGAGAACAGAAGCATTACTGCAAAAACACGTACAGCATACCAGCACCCAGAAGATTCTGGATGGATTAGTTCACTGGGCAGGCCAGATTTTCAACACAGAAGACAGAAGTATTCACTGGGTACGGCCACCCCACGTCCAAACTAGCCCATGATTACAGAGGCCTTGGGCCAGATTCTGGTCTGGGTGGCAGGGATGGGTGAGGCTGACGACCTGAGCTCACGTCAAAGTTGCTTTAACTTGTTTTTTTTCCCCCAAAGCAGCTAAAAAGCCGTGCAAATGATATATACAAGATAAGAAGGCAGGAATGTAGATGCAGCTCCCTGTCACTTGTCATGTTTTTTTAGTGATCCTGGAAGCCTGAAAACAGTGAGATATTCCCTAGGCCAGAGGAGCCCAGAGTTGTAAGCCCATTGTTGTTGGAACTCCAGCCATGGAACCATCCAGAAACTTGTACAACCATATAAGGCAGTCGTCTGGTACTCAGCAAGTCCCTTCACTCAAGCCTAAAGCCTAGGTTTGGTCCCTGAAATTCCTGCTGGAGCACCGCAGAGGCAACTGCCTCTCAGCCTCACCTAGGAGTTTTTCACTGATGGTTCCTTCCAGGTTTTCTGTGGCAGGCCTGCCTGTGGCTTACATTACAGAGTTAAATCCTGTATCTTCTCTTTCCTTTCCTTTCCATTCCTTCCTTCCCTTTCTCCCTCCCTTCTTTCCTATTTGCTCTCTGTTTTTAATAGACTGTATGTGTTTGAACACTTTTTATTACAGAAAAAGTGATCAGATAGTACGGATACACAGACAGCTCCCACATACCTCCCCGGCCCCACTACCTCGCACAATTTCCCCTATTGTTAACATCTCACATTAGCATGACACATTTGTTAGATTCACGAACCAAAATTGATACATTTTTATTAACTAAAGCCCATATTTTCTTCAGATTTCCTTAGTTTACCCCTAATGACCCTTTTTCCAGGATCCTATCCAGGATACCACATGACATTTCATTGTCATATCTCCTTAGGCCCCTCTTGGCTGGGACAGTTTCTCAGATCATCCTTGTTTCTTGACGACCCTGACAGGCTTGAGGGGTACTGGCCAGGTATTTTACAGGATGCCCCACTACTGGGGTTTGTCTGATGTTTTTTTCTCATTACCGAACTGGGATTGTGGGTTTGGGGAGGAAGGCCACAGAGGCGAAGTGCCATTTTCATCACATATCAAGGGTATGTGCTATCAACATGACTGATGACTTCTGATGTTAATCTCGGTCAAAATAGTGTTTGTCAGGTCTCTCCACTGCAAGGTTACTCTCCCCCTCTTCCCATACTGTCCTCTTTGAATGGAAGTCACTCTACGCAGCTCGCATTTAAAGCGCGGGAAGCTATGGTCCATTTCCTTGAGGGTGGAGTGTCTACAAAATTTACTTTCAATTCTTCTGCATGGAATATTTCTTTCTTCTCCCCATTTATTAATTTGTTCAATCATTCATTTGTGTCAGTAGGGACTCGTGGATATTTATTTTCTATTTTGACTTATAATCCAATACTATTTTATTTATTGTGTTTTTCACATTGTTCCAGCTTTGGCCACTGGGAGCTCGTTCAGTTCCTTCTTTCCTTCCTTCCCCCCTCCCTCCCTTCCTCCTCCTTTTCCTCTCTTTCTTTCTTTTCCTTTTCTCTCTCTCTCTCTCTCTTTTCTTTTCTCTTCTTTTCTTTTGGCACTTCCTTACTTTCTGGCATTACTAGTCTCTTGAAAAATAATTCTTGTTCAGATATTCACTCAACCAAAATGCAGTCTGAGCTTCCGGTATACCAGGCAGAGAGAATTCAAGAATGAGCAGATCTTAGATTTGCCTTCCAGGAACTCTCAAGGGCAGGGTGGGGAAGTGGGCAGAAGGAAGGAGAAACAGGAAAAGAAGAGCGTGGAGAGTGCTTTGGCAGAGGGTGGAAACTCAGAATGTTCGCCCCAGTTCTGTGTACTCAGGTCTCTGCCTCTCCTGAGCATTTCTGGTTGATTCTCTTCAGCTCCACACCCTGAGCTAGTTTTTCTTTCTTCCCTTGGTGTCTGCTCAATTGCTGCACTTTTTTAGGCGGGGGAGTATTATAGCAAGAGCAGAGCAGCCACCACAGATAACTGATAATGATAATTGACATTGATGTTTATCATACATAAAATGGCTCCTGACTGTAGCAAAGAAGGACTATGACAGCCTTCTATTAGTGCTTTGCAACGCCTATGGACGTGGGGTAGCTTGTGATTATGGATAAAAGGGAAAGTGAGTGAGAACTTCAGGAGCAGGAATTTGATTTTCTTCCCTCCCAACCTGCAGCCTTGTCGAAGATTGAAGATTGGTGTCCCAGGAACCTACTCTCTCAATCCCTAGCTTCGCATTTCCAAAGTCCGGCTAATGGCCAACCCTTGGTTAATTGACATCTGAGCAGTAATTATTTTTAGATTGCCCACTATATGTTCTGCCACTCAGTGTTATGTGAGCATGTAATGAAATCCATGCCCTAGTGCATTAACTAACCTTTTGAAAAAAAACCTTTCAATAGCATCTCCCTCTTCTTCCCCCTTCACAAAGAGCTGGCAAAAAGCCCCTGGACTTGAGTGCTAAATGTCGAACCATTAAAAACTCTGGTGAAAGCCATGAAGTCATCAAGTATTGACCTGAGAGAACATTTAGCACCATCTGATTCCTCCATCCTGACATCAACATGAAATGGACCTTACATGCCAATGAATCACTTTCTCTAAGTTCACAGGTTTTGTCTAAAATAGCTCCCTTGGTACAAAATGGAAATTTAGCTCAGGGATTATAATGGTGAGTGGTAGACTCAAGTTTTGTGCTTTCATCATAAGAAAAAGAAGGCTTACTAAAATTGGATTTTTTTTTTTTTGTTGTAGAAGTGTCTTCTTATTCACAGAAGTGATTAGGAAATTAGAAATCCGGTCGCACGTGTACATTTTCTTAAAATCCTGTTTTCTCCAAAGGTAGCGTGAGGATCTTATTCAAGATGTAGATTCTAGCACCCCACACAGACATGTTGATTTAGTTGGTGTAGCAGATGATGTCGGGCCCCTGTCCATTTCTTCAACCCTTACCATTTCGGTGCACCCCAACCTGACCATCAACTCCTGGGACCTTCATCTTTTTGCACAGGGCTCTGAATTTTGCAGACCTGAAGTGTCAGGGAATTAATGCCACACAAGTGCAGCTTCAATCCATGACTGAGGGGAAGTGGTGTCCAAACACAACTCCCTTTCTTCCTCAGTGGCCTAATTCTGAGATGCATGTACTATACTGTTTCTAAAGTTCCCCAGTGGGATCAAGTTCGAGCTGCTCACAGTGGTAACTGGCATGAGAGTGCACCTTTTATTGGCTGTCTTCCCTTCCCTGTCTCACTTCCTCACTCTCCCCTATTGTGTTTCCTGGGACCACCTCCCAAATCAACTTTTGGCAAATGAATCCTCATCTCAGGGTCTGCCTCTGGGGGAACTCAAACTAGGACAGTTGGTCTGGAGTTGAACCCAGCAAACTGCATTTTTAACCAGCACCCCAAGATGATTTGGTGCACATGACATAACATCCAAAGTTTTGAGAAGTTCTGTTCTGAGAATCTAATGATAATTAAATGTAGGGTTATTAGCATTCTTTTTTTATTGTTCTATCATTTTCTGTAGACTTTCCATTGCCCTCAAGTCTTATGACTCTTGCCTGGGGAGAGAGATGGAGAACGAGAGGGAGGTTTTATCTGCTTGACCTCTTTCCTCCAGGGTCCAGTAGGGGTGTGGGGTGGGAAGCCAGATGGTGCCCAGCTAGGCCTCCCTTGGAAGTCAGGGGGCGGTATGAAGGGGATTTGGAGGCATTGAAGGGGCCCATTCCTAAAAGAGCTCTCTCAAGAGAGTACCATGAGTGGAGAAATAAAAGTCAAGGAATGAAATAGGATCAGTGAGTGTTGGAGCTGCAGAGTTGCTGGGTCACAAACTGGAAGTATGGAGCCAAAATAAAGTCAGAGAGGTGAAGGAACAGGCTGAGGGCATGATGAGAGGGGGTAATGAGACTGAAGGCCACTTTGGGGTTAATCACATGAATGCCAGTGGTTCATGCCGGGGTTTTTAATCTCATGCCCTTGACATTCTCTGTGGAGCTGGGGACAGGCCAGTATACACGACCCCTGAGGCAGATTAAACATGAAATTATGGTGCGTGCATGCACACACACGCACACACACACACACACACACACACACACACACACACTGATTTGAAGGACTTGGATATTGAGATAACTTTGAAGAAGAAATCATGGGTAAAGCAGATCTTTGTTCTTTATACTTATTTTTCTGTTATACTTATTTTTCACTTTAGTGTTCTTTTTATTTTACATTACATGTCTTTTCAGAGTATAGAGCCTTTAATGGTCTTAAATTGGACTTGGAACACACCCTTCAAAGAGCTCAGCAGGTAGCAGCCACATACCCGTTGAACTGATGCCCTTTGTTCTGAATCCAATCCAGAGTGTCCATTCCAGCTAGTTGTTGTTCCTACTATGAAGTTCCCAGGTGAACACCAGCTCATTTGACTAAGACCCTACTCCTGGGAAGCCCTCACCAGGCCCCCTTCTGTGAAGGAGTTGGACTTTGTCCCTTGCGCCTCCAGCTCCTGGCTGAGATTGGATTCCTTCTAGATCCCCCTAGAAATCAAGACACTGCCACTCTTAGTTATCTTGCCCAGAGACTTCTGCTCCTGGGTCCCTGCCCACTAGATTATCAGATAACTGACTCTTGGAGCCAGCTGTACAGGCCCTGGAACACTGTAATATAGATTGCTGGCCATGCTCCTTGGGGCCAGCCTTATTGGACCACTTAGAATATTTAGCCAAGCTCTGCCGAATCCTGCTATGTTGCTCCTAGATCCCAGCATTCTTTGCAGCTGAACCTGCATGGTTAATTTGAAAAGAAGCTTTAAAAAGTAACAATTACAAATGTAAGCTCCACCAACAATATCCATCTGTGTTTTCCAAGCCCTTTGGACAGTGCCTGGCGCAGTAGGCATTCAATCAAACTCTGGTGAATAGATGAATGATATGATGTTGACAAGGAAGAAAAGGAATATGGCATGTCACATAGAGAGCTTTTCAATTAGCTCAAATATGTATGTATTATAAGTGGAAGGGGGACTAGACATAACTGTTTAATGAAGAGTTTCAACTCAGTGGGGATAGAAACATGAAAGTGTTTTATTTAGCTTTAATCTCTGCTTCCAACTGTGCTCTGTCTTATTGCCCTTCCTGTTTTCTTAATAACATCTTGGGCAAATTCCATAACTTTCTGGTCACTTCTGATTATTAGAAGTCCAGTACAGTTTAAAATTTCAATCTCAACTTTGATCTCAATCTCATTTCCTCTCTGTGCCCAAGCCTAAGGTTGAACTGTGTTGGGAGTGGTCTGGTCTAGCTCTAAAATCTATCTTCCCCTCTCTTCAAGGCCTAGCCCACCAAATATGTTGGCTAAGGGGTGATGGGAGAAGAAAAGGAAACAAGGGTCTCTACTAAATGGGCTATGATTGTTGCTTTCTCTCTTGGTTGCTGTGGCTTCTTTGGTACCCACTGCCGGGTCTCTGTAACCTCTGGTGGCAGCCTTCCAAATGCTGACATTTATGGGACACATGGTGAGTTCCTTTTAGGGCAGTGGTTCTCAGAGACCCTTTCTTTGGCCTACAAGATCAAAACTGTTTTAATACTAATACTGAGATGTAATTTGTCTTTTTCACTGTGTTGGTATTTACAATGATAGTGCACAAGCAATGGTGGGTAAAACTGCTTGAGCCTTAGCACGGACCAAAGCAGTTGCACCAAACTGTACTAACAGCCGTGGTATTCTTTTTTTTTTTTTTTTTAAGATTTTATTTATTTTTGCACGCACGTGCACAAGAGAGAGAGGGAGAGAAAGAGAGCAGGAGAGTGTGAGCATGAGTGGGGGGGAAGGGCAGAGGGAGAATCGGACTCCCAACTGAGCAGGGAGCCTGATGTGGGACTTGATCCCAGGACCCTGGGATCATGACCTGAGCCAAAGACAGACACTTAACCGACTGAGCCACCCAGGCGCCCCAGCCATGGTATTCTTCATTGTTGTCACTTTTGGTAACAAAACAAAATGGAATCCAATCTAAGATTGGCCTTGATGGGACAGTAAAAATTAGTAATTATGTTACGTCTTGACCTTTGAGTATATGCTTTTGTAATATTCCGTGTGATAAAATGGTAAGTATGCATAAAGCACTTCTGCTGCACACTGAAATATGATGGTTGTTTTGAGAAAAATTATGTGTATGAGTTGCGAGCTGAACTAGCTGTGGAAAATTTTCATGGAAAAACATTTTCACTTGGAATACTGCCTGACAGACACCCTGTGATTATTTAGCACCATTTTCTTGTGAATGATTGAAGTAAGCCTGCTATTACAACTACTACAAAAACAAAACAAAACAAAACAAACAACTACCGTCAATGACAAAATTTGAGGTTGCAAGTGAAAATTAAAATTTTGTAAAACTTGTATTCACCATTGTGAGCATGAAAGCTTTTCTGGTGACTTGACTGGTGAGATCAGTGGTGATATTCACACATGACTTTTTGAAATTATACAACAAAATGTGTGAACATTTGGAACACCTGTATAATTCAGTGAACCAATACTCTGGAATTGTCAATGCATGATTTTACAACATTGTGTATGGGGAAAAGATCTATGAAAAGTGCAAGGTGGACCAATGGGTTTTAATGTAACAGAATATGAAAATTTCGTTGTTATGACTGGAGATTTCACATTGTGACAAACCTTTAAGAAAATATCAAGTTTTAGTGTACTATCAAAGAAAAGCATTTATAGGGGCGCCTGGGTGGCTCAGTGGGTTAAAGCATCTGCCTTCGGCTTAGGTCATGATCTCAGGGTCCTGGGATTGAGCCCTACATCGCGCTCTCTGCTCAGCGGGGAGCCTGCTTCCCCCTCTCTCTCTGCCTGCCTCTCTGCCTACTTGTAATCCCTCTCTCTGTCAAATAAATAAATAAAATCTTAAAAAAAAAAAGAAAAAAAGAAAAGCATTTATAATTACCTGAAAAGGTCATTAAAAAACTCCTTTTTTAAAACAATTTTTTGGGGTGCCTACGTGGCTCAGTTCATTGGGCAGCTGTCTTCAGCTCAGGTCATGATCCCGGAGTCCCGGGATCGAGTCCCGCATAGGGCTCCCTGCTCAGTGGGGAGTCTGCTTCTCCCTCTGCCCCTGCTGCTCCCCCTGCTTGTGCTCTCTCTCTGTCAAATACATAAATAAATAAAATCTTAAAAAAATTTTTTTTAGTTTCTAATTAAAAAAAAATTTAATTTAAATTCAATTTAGTTAACATATAGTGTATTATTAGTTTCAGGGGTAGAATTTAGTGATTCATCAGTTGCATGTAACACCCAATGCTCATTACATCATGTGCCCTCCTTAATGCCCATCCCCCAGTTACCCCATGCCCCCACCGACCTCTCCTCCAGCAATCCTCAGTTTGTTTCCTATAGCAGCAATTGCACTACTAGGTATTTATCCACAGTATACAAAAACTCATCCATTTTCTAACTACATATCTGCATGAGGCAACAAAGTGAATGCAAAAGCAGATATGAGGGCCCAGTTGTCTTCTGTTAAGTCAGAGATTTGCAAAAATGAAAACAATGCCACTCACTATTTTTTTTGGAAGGTAGAGCTATTTTTCATAAAAAATGTGTTATTTATGTGAGCATGTAATGGGCTTTAATGTTACTTTTAAGTGAATCCATAAATAAATATAAAAAATTCTCAGTTTCAAATTTGAGTACAGTAAATCTCAATAACTCATATGAACAAAAGCTCTCTGGGATCTCAATAATTTTTAAGAGTGTGAAAGGATCCTGAGACCAAAGAATCTGAGAACTAGAGATTCAGAGCTTTGCCACTCCAAGTTGGTCCACAACCAACATAACCCGGACCACCAGGGATCCTGTTAGAAATGCAGAGTCCCCTCGGGATGCCTGGCTGGCTCAGTCAGTGAAGCACCTGCCCTGGGCTCAGGTCATGATCCCAAGGTCCTGGGGTCAAGTCCCACATTGGGCTCCTTGCTTAGCAGGGAGCCTGCTTTTCCCTGCTGCCTGCCACCCCCCCGCTTGTGCTCTCTCTCTCTGTCTGACAAATAAATAAATCTTAAAAAAAAAAAAAAAGAAAGAAAGAAAGACGAGAAAAAGAAATGCAGAGCCCTATCCCAGACTCACTGAATCAGAACTTGCATACTAATGCCCGGATGACCCACAAGGGCACAGCGAGGGCTGAGAAGTATTGCAGTAGAGAGCCCCACAGGCCTCCCCACTATATAGGTCCCCAACGGGAGAGAGCTGGCTCAGCTTCTTTTCCCTCCCTCTCCCTCGGCTGCTACTTAGGTACATACCCCACACCTCCTGCTGCTGGAGGTGCCTATGTCTAGCGGGCAGCCCTCCTGAGTGGGATGCTGGCACAGTTGCTTAAGCCCAGATATCTTCTTCCTCAATGTCTCCTTGGCCTGTAGGAAATACAGACGTTCTTGCCTTGCCAGACTGTGGCGCGCAGGCACGTCTGCCATAGCCCTCTTCACTGTCATTCTAGGTGCGCTGTTCAGCATGCACCCTGCCTTACCCCTTTCTACACTGCCCTAGGAGCAGGCACCAGCTTCCCTGTTCACAGAAGCCTCCAAAGTTCCCCCTGTCCCTCACCACGCTCTGATGTGCACACTAGAATGGGTCTGCAGTTTCTGCCCTTTATCGAGTATCCAGCTGGAGAAGGGGGGTGATCCATGCCTCCTCCTCCTTTTTGTCTTCTTTTTTGGTAACAGCTTTACTGAGATACCATACAGTTCTTTCATTTAAAGTGTACAATTTAGTGGCTTTTAATATGTTCACAGACTTGGGCAACCATCGCCACACTCAATTTTAGAACGTTTTCATCACCCTAAAAAGAAACCCTATACTGCTTAGCCATCATCATTCCTCCAGTCCTCCCACCATTCCCTCCCCCCAGCCTCTGGCAAGCACAAATCTGTTTTCTGTCTTTATGGAGTTGCCTTTTCTGGCCATTTCATAGAAATGTAATCACACAATATGCGATCCTTTGTGTCTGGCTTCTTTCACTTAGCATGACGTTTTCAAGGTTTATCCGTGTTGTAGCTTGTGTCAGCACTTCCTTCCTTCTCATGGCCAAACAATATTCCCTTGCATGGACGTACCACATTGTATTTACCCATTCATCTGCTGATGGACATTTGGTTTCTTTCTACTTTTTGGCTGCTATGAATAACGCTGCCGTGAGCTTTCATGTACAAGTTTGGCATGAGCACATGTTTTCATTTCTCTTGGGTATACACCCAGGAGTGGAACTGCTGAGCATGGGGTAATTCTGTGTTTAACCTTTGAGGAACCGCTAGACTGTCTTCCAAAGTGGCTGCATCATTTTACACTTCCACCAGCAGTGTATGAGGGTTCCAGTTGCTTCGCTTCCTTGTCAACACTTGTTATTGTCTGTCTTTTTGATGACAGCCATCCCATGTGACAAGGTATCTCATGATGGTTCTCATCTATGCTTCTTGCAGGCACTCCTTTACCTTGTCTGGCGGAAGTGATAGAGAATGTACTTATCACTCTGTGATCCCTCACAGGCTAATTACTCTGTAACTTTCATGGCTCATTCCCAGTACTCAACTTATAGAGGCTGGAGGGACTTGTGCCACGGGAGTGGGGCCCATTCGGTGGGCTGACTGGTCTCAGTAGTTCACGGCTCTCTCCAGAATGTGGAGCTACTTCCTACTTCTCTGTCCTCAGCTTTAGGCCCAAAGTTCTATCCAACATTCTCTAGTTTATAAAAGAACAAATTCAAACCTGTAAAACTATTATCAGAACTATTTCAACCCCAGATGAATCCAGGTTTGGCCAAGAAAAGCTAACTCTTTTGGGGGTCAGTCTTTCAATTTATCCCTGGCCCACCAAGAATGCAAATGGGATTAGCCTGTCTGCCTGGGTCTGACGGGATCATGTCAGTGGGCGATAGAGAGAATGCAGAAAGGTCGGAACACATTTGGTTAAGAGGAATTGAAGGCAAAGATAAGTGAAGAGATCATCAGAGAGCCACAAGCTGCCATAAGTGGATTTATGTCTTCTGACACAGAAAAATGACGATCCGAGAGGATTTATAGACAAATGCAGATGAAATTGCTGAGCAACCGCTGGTAATTCTGAGGAATTGTGGGAAGAGGAGAGCTCAAAGACTGGAAAAGGGAAAATGTCCGAATTTCCCAAAAACTCTAACCTCAAACTGGAAATTGAATTCACTCAAACACTGTAGAATGAATTATTAAATCGAGTGGTTTCTTAGGGAAGAAGGGTCGGCCAGCAAGCAGTGTGGAGCCACTGAGTCCCACCCGGTAAGTGCCCTGGCAGCTTCGGGCCATGCTCCAGCATGGAGACTTCACAACTGGGGTTTCATCCTCTTTGTCACAGCGCTTCACCAAACTCCCATTTCCTGATAAGATGGGGAATCACAGAGGGGATGAAAACCAGTTGGGGATGGTGTGCATATGGAACTGGTTGACGGGATCTCCTCAGAGAGTGCTAATGAATGTTAAATCAAAAGCAGATCACAGGTAATAATCCTAGCAATTCTAACAATGATGACGGAAACAGTAGCTGTTACTTCCTGAGTTCTTACTATGTGCCAGGCATTGTTAGCAATGCTTTCCCTATATTAGCCGATTAACCTCACAGTCACTCCACGAGATAGGAGCTGTTACTAGGGCTGGGTTTATAGATGTGGAAAGTGAGGCCTTGAGCAGTTCAATTATTCGTCTAAGGCCACACAGTAAGTGATGGAGTGGGCACTTGAACCCAGAGCCCATCCTCGCAGCAAGCATGCTCAGTCCTGCAGAGGATGAGGGTATGTGTTAGAAGATAGATTCATGAGAGACTGTGGACTCAGAACAAGGGACTGAGGGTTTTGGAGGGGTGGGGGTGGGGGGACGGGCGAGCCTGGTGGTGGGTACTGAGGAGGGCACGTATTGCATGGAGCACTGGGTGTGGTACATGAACAGTGAATCTTGTAACACTGAAAAAAATAAAATAAAAGTATTTGGGAGAAAAAAAAAAGATAGATTCAGGATTCTGCTATAGAAATTTTGGCTCCAGGAAGGAGTATTTTATTTTTTCCATATGAGGTCGCTGTTTTGGGGTATGTGATTCAAAAGGGACTGGGGTGTGAGTTGGCAGGTACATGACATAGCCACATCAGGCCCAACCTCTGGTACCTAATGCTCAGGCCCTTCAGTTCATCCCTATTTGCCCAGCATGAGCGCTTCTTCCCCCTGGGGGGACAAGCCCAGAGGATGGGGACAAACTTGCCATATGAAGCCAGAACAAGCAGTTTTGTGTGTGAATTGAGTCAGTGCGCTCCCTTTCCCAGGAGCTGTCTTTTCTTAAAACTTACCTCTGATTGCAGAGTGAAATGGTATGACCCATATTTAAGATATCTGCAAATGGCTGTATTTTGGGGGTCTTTCTCTGAGCCTACTGAACTCCTTCCAGAAAGACTCCATCACTGATGCCCAGGTGGGAACTATTTTTCTTTAGGCTTTTATATCAGTGCTTCTCAGACTTTATTTTCTTTTAAAGATTTATTTATTTTGAGAGAGAGAGAGAGAGAGAGAACATGCACCAGCAAGAGGAGGGGGAAGGGGATGGGGAGGGGCAGAGGGAGAGAATCTTTCAAGCAGGCTCCCTGCTGAGTGAGCAGCCCTATATGGGGCTTGATCCTACAACCCATGAGATCATGACCTGAGCCAAAAACCAAGAGTCAGGCGCTTAACGGACTGAGTCACCCAGGCGCCCCAGTGCTTCTCAGACTTTAACATGCATGGGAATTTCCTGGGGATCTTCTTAAAATTCAGATTCTGATTCAGTAGGTCGGGGAGGGGCCTGACTCTGCATTTCTAACAAGCACCACCTCCGGTGTCAGCATCCAGCTCTGGTCAGTGGGCCCATTTCAAAAAGCAAGATTCCACCTTACTCTTCAGAGCTCTGAGCCTATTAGCAGCTCGAGAAGGCTTAGTAATTTGTAAACTGATCTGGACATGTCTCTAATTTAAGAACATTAGTCATCAGTTACCAGGTTATGGAAAGCACTGTAAAATAGAAGATGGATTATTTTAGGGGGGGGGTTGGGGGAAAAGAATACTTTATTTGCAGTTCAGAGCAAGATTTAACTGACCTTGACTTCCGTCATTTGAGGGTTCAAAAATGACTGGGCTCACTTGAAGAATCAAAACATTACTATTATACGGATGGCCAACACAGGCTTAATTCTCATGACAAAGATGGAACGACAAGCATGGTGGAAATTTACTACTCCCATGATGAGTCAGTGGTGAGGGAAACCCACAGGGATGATGTCATCAACTCTTCTCAATTTATATTTGCTATAGAATCTATAGTTTTTTTCCTCCCCAATACTATCTTCTATCTTAAAAAAATGAACCTTTCATCAAGATTTTCCTTCCCTCTTCATCACTCTGGAGGTTATGAAAAATATTCTTGCTTTTTAGCTAAAACTCTTTACAATATGAGATCTAAATTTGGTTTTTCAGATTTTTTTCTTTAGAAAAGTTATAAATATACTCATTTTCTACATTTTTCACAACATTCTTATCCCTTCTAAAATTAGTGAGTCTACCTCTCAACCCCCCCCCCTTAGAGTAAGAAAAATGAAATGAGCCATGTCAACATTCTAAAGCCTGGGGAAACACGCCAGAAATGAAGGTCTGCAGAGACTGATGGAAGAGAAAAATGCAAAGACAACACCCAGTACAAGTCCATTCTCCACTTCTAGATTTTCTTTTCAAGATTTTATTTACTTATTTGAGAGAGAGCGAGATCACAAGTAGGCAGAGAGGCAGGCAGAGAGAGAGGGGGAAGCAGGCTCCCTGCTGAGCAGAGAGCCCAACGCGGGGCTCGATTCCAGGACCCTGAGATCATGACCTGAGCTGAAGGCAGAGGCTTTAACCCACTGAGCCACCCAGGCACCCCCATTTCTAGATTTTTTAAAAAGCAAACCCATTTTAGGGTGAGGGCAGGAAGGGGAATTAAGAATGTATAGCCAAAGATTATGTTTGAAGCTCTCTCTTGCTGATTTTTTGGTATGATTTTTGATTTTTATGTTTGGACACTCTGTGTAGTGTGCCAAGAGGGTTATTGATATATGTCTAGGTTTTCATTGACCTCACTGACTCGTGTTTCCTATCAGTAGTTCTAATTAGTTCACATTTGAATGTTAATTATAATTTTTGGAAGGCAGGAACATCCACAAGCAGCAAAATGCTAGACCTGGATGCAACAGTCCATCCCCGACAAGCACTGTTATTTAATATCCCTTTGCCTTATGAGATCAAATTTCTGCTCTGGTGTAGAGATTTCTGTAAAAGGTCAGTTCTGATATTGGAAGGGAACATTTAATCAAAAATAGTATGTAGAAAGATAATGCAGAGATTATATCAAATAATAATCTTTATTCTCTCTGACATAAACCAACCATTACCAAGAATATTGAAACTCAAAGCTGCTGTGTGTTGAGTCATATTTAGAGAATTAATATCAGCTATAAAGTAGCTCTTACACAGAATATTACAATGCAAAACCATTATGTTATATTTATAGAATTAGTCTCATCCATGGAAAAAATAACTTTTTATATTATTAAAGTTAGCAGATGCTCTTGTTTCATTCAAGGCAATGCATCATTTAGTTATTATTCATACTGTTGGTAAAACTGTCACTGAATTTTTAAATATATCTCATTTAGGTTCGGCTGCATTATGTTTTTATCTTAGAAGAAAAAAAGAAACACAAGTAAACATTTTGTCTCAAATGATAAAATCCTTAAGTATTGCTAATACAAAACCATGCAAAAATTAGTTGTATATGTCTGCTTTTCAACAACTTATTAGGAATAGGGAATTAGTAATGTAGCATGTACAGCAAAATGCAAGGAATAAGAATGATTTTAGTCAGAACTAATAGGCACCAGTGTTGTGTGTTGTCTTGGGAATTCTGATATTTTGCAGGATGCCAGCTGGGTAATTCACACTCAAGTATGTTGTTGTCATGAGTAAGGGAGTCTATGGCGGTCCATCCCCTTCCCCACCCAACGCTTCCTCCCTGCAGTTAACCGCCCCCAAGACCCCTCCTGCCTCAGCTTTTCCAATCAGCCCTTTTTCTTTGTATATGCCCCTCTGGTCCTTCCCCATGCAGGTGCAGAAGCCTGCTTGAATTTCACATTAGCCTTAGTGGTTACTGGCATGTGCTTTGATGGTGGACACTCTGGGTTCAAATCCCAGCTCTGCCACTTTCCAGATGTGTTCTCTATACTTGGGCTAATGGTACCTCACTGTCTGGGTGGTCGTGCGCATCAAATGAGATAAGGTATGGAGAGTGCTTGTGGGTGTGCAGTAGGCCACTTTTTAATGCCACTTCCTGTTGCTCTTCTCATTTCTTCTCACTTGCCATAGTCATGTGTATTCTCCCCATCTGGTACTGGCCCATCTTCTGCCCCCTCTTGGTTTCACAGCAGTTTCCATCTGTGGGTGCAGTGTAATCAGAGCCTTGAAATGGCCTCTACAGAATCCTGCAATTAGGCCTATAGTGGGACATGTGGGTGGTTCAAGGGGTTGCATGTTTTGGAAGCTTCACAGTGAGTTCTACCAGAGAAAGGGCTGTGTTTTCTTCATCCCCAGCACAATCCCTGTGCCTGGCTGTAGCCAGCAGGTGCTGAATAAATGTTGATGGAATAAATCCACCGTTGTCTCCTGCCATCAGGGGTTCCAGACTGGGCTGGAGGAGGGAAGAGAGGAGTGCATTCCGTTGTGTAAATGAGGACTTCTAGGGTAATTTACCTCAGGACTCAAAATATTTCACTAGTTAATCATCTCCACAGTTTACATTGTACTTTCACATTCGTTACTTGATTTAAGATAAGATTTTACTCCAGTCTACTCTCCACAGAGCCTTCAGAGTAATTTTTCTTAAGATGAACCTAAACTTGGCATTTTCTTGTTTGAAATCTTTTAGGGCTGACTGGCTGACTACAGAAAGAATTTCAACTTCTTCACAGGGCAGGCTCAGTCCTTTTTTTTTTTTTTTAAGATTTATTTATTTGAGAGAGAGAGAGAGAGAGAGAGAGAGAGAGAGAGTGGGGGGAGGGGCAGAGTGAGAGAATCCTCAAGCAGACTCTCCATCTAGTGCAGAGCCCACTGGCTTAGTCCTTCTACACAAAATTTCTGCTCCTCCTTTTGTGATCCCCCTGCCCTCTCTTCTCCTTAGACATAGGGAACTTTCTAGACATATAGACCCCCTTGCTAGTCCTACTTTCACATAGGCATCTCTGCCTTCTGTTTATGCTGTTCCCTCTGCCTGTTCCTCTCCCATCTATCTAGACCATAACATCCATCTATCAGTCAAACTCAGAATAATTTATGGGACTATGGTATTGGTGATGGAGGTGTGAGGCATGACTGGCCGAGGTTATAGGGACAAGAGATGTGTTTAGATCATCTGTATCCAGGATATGGGTAAGTCATGGAAATGGCTGGACTTAGGGTCAATTAGGAACTTGGTAGTCAAGGTGGAAGCAGTTTGTTTGAGGCCTGGGGAATTTTATTTTTCCTTTTATATTTTTTTTAAATATTTTATTTATTTATTTGTCAGAGAGAGAGAGAGAGAGAGAGCGCAAGCAGGCAAAGTGGCAGGCAGAGGAAGAGGGAGAAGCAGGCTCCCTGTCGAGCAAGGAGCCCGATGCAGGACTCCATCCCAGAACCCTGGGATCATGACCTGAGCCGAAGGCAGCTGCTTAACCAACTGAGCCACCCAGGCGTCCCAGTATTTTTCCTTTTTTAAAAAAGATTTATTTATTTGAGAGAGAGAGAGTGCGCACACGTGAGTGACTAGGGGGGAGGGGCAGAGAGAGTCTTAAGCAGACTCCACTGAGCACAGAGCCTGACATGGGGCTCCATCTCACGACCCTGAGATCGTGACCCTGGGATCGTGACCTGAGCTGAAACCAAGAGTCGGAAGCTTAACTGACTGTGCCATCCAGGTGCCCCCAAGGGAATTTTTTTTTATAATAAGATTTCTCTCTCTTTTTTTTTAAAGATTTTATTCATTTATTTGACAGAGAGAGAGAGATCACAAGTAGGCAGAGAGGCAGGCAGAGAGAGAGGGGGAAGCAGGCTCTCCACTGAGCAGAGAGCCCGATGCGGGGCTCGATCCCAGGACCCTGAGATCATGACCTGAGTTGAAGGCAGAGGCTTTAACCCACTGAGCCACCCAGGCGCCCCGGGAATATTTTTTAATAGAACTGCTTCTTCATACCCAAGGCCGACAGTCCCAACAAGGAAGTCAAATTGGGATGAGGGGACGACACATACATGTTGTCTTAATTTATGGTCCCTCAGAAGCAGACCTTGAGTCAAGGATTGGAGTGCAAGCAGTTTGTGTGGGAGGCCATCCTAGGAAGCACTGGTAGGGAAGTACTAAGAGAGGCAGCGAAGGAAAAGAAGCCTATACAGGAGATGTTACTGAACAGCATACTGCCGTGGGCAAATGGGGCTCAATCCACCTGGGAGACAATGGGAGATAATGTAGAACACGCTTCATATTCTACCAAAGCGGTAAGGGAGCTGGGGAGTTTATCCACCAACTGCCATCTGCCATCAGTTGTGGGTTGTTTCTGGGTGCGCTGGGGGAGGTGAGCATTAGCTCCGTACATAGAGGCTGAGAGGACTGCAGCAGTTCTTGTGGCTGGGAATCACTGGATCAGCACATAGAGGAATGGTAAATTCCAAGGAGGTACAGGCAAGCCTCCGATTGCATGCGCTACACACTTGTACATGGTGGTAAGAGATAAGACAGGTAGAACCAAGGGGACACCAATCTCAAAGACAGCAGGCCCAAGAAAGTTCAGACAAACAACGAGGAGCCATTGGGGTGGTTCCTTATGGAAGATCATGGCCAAGAAAGCAGGGGAATAATTGTCAGAGCACTGAGTCAGGTAGGTAACGGGAGTTCTGGGTCTGACTCCCTTCTCTATTGCGTTCTATCTGTGAGTCCCTGGTCACATTATTGGACCCTTGTGTACCTCGGTTTCCTCACAAGTGAAATCTACTTTACCTGCTTACGGATTGTAGAGAGGAACAGGTGAAATAATTTATAAGAAGCTCTTAGAGACCTGTGCAGCATCATAGAATCGTCAAAGGGAACAAGATGGTGAGGAACAAATTGGGAAGAAGCGTAATTCTAAAACAATTTTTCTGTCTCCAGCGAAGGGACTTCGTGTGATTTCCGTGAAGGCAAAAGTCAATGTCAGGTAACCAACCAAGCTTGAGCACTGAGTTATAAACATCTGACTGTGGTAGAAGGTGTGTAGAAAGGACACACAGCAGTTGTTTCTGGCAGCAAGGAACAGACTGTTAGTACCACCACTGAGACCAACAAAGGCCACCCTGAACAACACCGTTGGACAGGTGACACCAGTCACCTGGCGGGGGGGGGTGCCGGGATGAGGTGGGGGATGAGGATTTCAGATTTTTTTAAAATGAGGACTTGCATCGTGAAAGGAGTGAATACAATCCAAACACTATTTTCATTTACATTCCACAAATCGATCATCCCAATTACACTTCTTTAACATGGCATCAACTAGATATGAAGTTTCCCCTGAGGTAGAGGTCTGACTTTTTGTTGCCAGAGGAGATATGAGGGTAGAACTAATCAGTCACCCTTGTACATCAACTGCAAGGCTGCTGAGATAATCCTTGTAGTGGCTCTTGCTGAGTATAATTGCTCCCGGTGCCAGCGTGACTTGTCACAGAGGGAAAGTAAGAGGGTTGTCTCAGCATCTGGAGGACGGCTGCCATTTTCACCAGGATGTCTAATATCATTTTCCTCAAGGGATCTTGATGATGGTATACTTTTTAGTGAACACTGTTTAATGGAAGGCATTTTGTGAGGGTCTTGCAAAATATAAAGGCTTAACTTGATGGTTCAGCCCATACACTGGAATTTTCCAAGTGTGGGGCAATAGCATTGTTAAAAAAACCCAGTAAATGAACTAATGAGGGAGGATGTTGCCTGTGATAACAGAGAATGTAATAACACCATTTTATTAGAGTCAAGTAAGATAAAAATATCATAGTGGGTCTATCTGGGAAGCCCCAAATTCTGGGAACAGGAAGGACATATCTAGTATTTTACAAATAATCTCTTTAAGTAGAATTTCCCTGACTTTAGCAGATTTCTCCCTCGCCTTATGCAAAATTCTGTTATGCCTCACTTTGTATTTGCCGGTTATTTTTCCATCATTTACTAGTTTCCCCCACTCCATTCCTGACTGGTAAATTACCATTGACATTTGGATTATTTTCAGAGATGAGGAGAAGGTACCGGAGTTTGCCAAATGAAGATGCAGTAACTCGTGACAATCAAAAGTTGGAACTCTAGGTGTCTGTGCTGGGCTTATAAGTAAGAGTTTCCCAACAACAGGATTTTACTTGGCTAATACTAGCCTTTTCTATTCTTTAGCACTACTTATACGTCTCCTGGAGCATAGGGAAGCAAGCCTGTGTTGATTTACACAGATTTCCTAACTTCCTGTCAAGGAATTCTAGCTTATTTAAAGCACTTTCCTCCTCTAATTTCCCAGCTGCATGCCTATAGGAATGCCTGGGTTTAGCAAACCCACTTGGAACTTCTCCTCCTCGTCCTTCCCTAAATGCATGGAAGGGCCCTCATGGCGTCCTTTTATGTCGTTAGCTTAGGCATTCCCTCGCAAGGCCATAGAAGTTTCCTTGGAGGTTTCTTTTTCTTCACATTAAATAATATATCCGTACTTTACTTATCTCAGTCACGTACTCGTTATTTGTTTCTGGGGCTTTCCTCTGAAGTTACATCAACTTCTCCAAGACTTTCTTATTTGGCCAAGAAGCATAATCGATAGTTGAGGAATAGTCACCATGCATACGACAAGCGTATTAGGTGCCTCTCCCAGCATGCTCTCTGGAGGCTGGTGTTGTTGGAGTTTGCAGTTACTAAAGCAAACCCTACCAGGCTTTGCCCCTTCCTCTGACCTCTGCCTCTCTCCCCAGTCTCCTCTGTTGCTCCAGTTCCCTTTGCTCTCTGCTCTCCAGCTTACTGAACTGTCTTCAGTGTCCTGAATTTGCCATAGCCTGTTTCAGTTCTGTTGCAAACAAGAGAAGCCACCTGTATCATTAGGGAAATGCTGGCTCCTGTAACAGATAAACTCCAACATCTCAGTGGATTTACATAAGAGAAACCTAAGGGAGGCTGGGAGAGCAATGTGGGCCAAGGGAACCCAACTCGAGAATTCCCCGCATATAAGGAAGTTGTACAAAAGATGCCAGGAAGAACATATGTCCACCAGTCTCTTAGTTTGGGTTCCCTTAAAAGCAGACCCTGAAAAACAGACTTGGGTCCAGGAAGCTTATTTAGGAGATGGTCCTAGGAAGCAGGAAGAACCAGTTATGTGGTTATCCCTGTGAGCAGAGGCCCAATGCCTCTGAGGACCCTTTGAAGAATGATGCAGAATGTATCTCAGAAATGTCTTCCCAGTGTTGGGGGATGCCAGAACGTTGATCTACTCTCATTCCCCATCGGTTGAGAGTTTTCTTGAGGACAGTGACTGCATCTGCCCCCACCCCAGTTATGCTTCTGGACTGCCCTTGGAGTCCTGGAAAAAGTTTTGGAAAAAGCTTTGGAAAAAGTCCTGAGACAAAAAAGGAGAAGGATGAGGCACCTGGGTGGCTCAGTCAGTTAAGCGTCTGCCTTCAGCTCAGGCCACGATCCGGGGTCCTGGGATCGAGCCCCGTATCGGGCTCCTTGCTCAGCGGGAAGCCTGCTTCTCCCTCTGCCCTTCCCTCCACTTGTGCTCTCTCCCTCTCCCTCTCCAAAATAAAATAAAATAAAATAAAATGAAATAAAATAAAATAAAATCTTTTTTTTGTTTTGTTTTGTTTTTTACTGTTTCATTTTATTAGAGCAATAAATTCTCTGCTATTGGTCTTGAAACATAGCTGCTCTTGGACAAAGAAGGCAGCAAAGAACTATTGAAAGCTCTTAGTTTAAATTCTTTGAAGTGTGGCAAGACAGAACTCACTTTCTGATGTCTTACTGCTTTTTTTTTTTTTAATAAAATAAAATCTTAAAAAAAAAAAAGCAGAGCGACATGGAAGGTCATGAGGAGGTATACTTGTAGCATGCATGGTAACTATCCACACAACTGAAGTGGAAATCAGAGGTGGACCGAGGAGACGTGGTACAGAGCACAAAAAGGGTCTGCCACAGTCACCTCTTCTTGGCCCCTTGGTTTTTGCGTATTGTTGCCTGCTAGGTACCAGACGCTGTGACAGGCCCTGGATACACAATAAAGAACAAAACTGTGTAGTCCTACCTCTCATGAAACTTAGAGCCGCTGAAGGAGGGAACTGTTAAACAAATACCAAGCACATTGAATTACAAATTATGGTATTGCCACAAGGAAAGTGACTGATGCGATGGGGAGTGAGGGCAAAATGATAAAGACCAATCATGCAGGGCTTTGCAGAGAGTATTAAATTTTTTGCTTTTTTCCCCTAAGCAGTATTGGCGACCACTGAAAGAGTTTTAATCAGGGGAACGACACACGGTCCTCATTATTCACAGGTTCCATGTTTTCTAATTTCGATAGGGTCCAAAATTTATCTGTAACCCCCAAATCAATACTCTCAGCACTTAATGGGTCCTTCGTGCATATGCGCAGAGTGGCAAAAAGGGTGAATTGCCTGCCATGTTCTCAGCTAAGGTCAAATAAGGCAACACTCTGCCTTCTTGTTCCAGCTCTCATACTGCAAACAGGTGACTTTTTGCAGTATATTTAGTGCTGTGTTTTTCACATTTTTGTGATTTTTTTTCTTTGGTTGGTGATTTTTCTGTTTAAAATAACTCCCAAGCTGGTGCTGAGGTGTTGTCCAGTGTCCTTAAGTGCAAAAAGGCTGTGATATGCTTTATGATGAAAATACGTGTGTCAGATAAGCTTCATTCAGGCATGAGTTATAGTGCTGTTGGCCGTGAGATTAATGTTAACGAATGAGCAACATATATTAAACAAGATGTCTTTCAACATAAACACACATAAAACAAGATTATGTATTGCTTGGTTGATGGAAATGTGACCAGAGGCTCAGAGGAACCTAAGTTTGTATTTCCCCTAGGAGCAATGCTTCAGTATTTGCCAACCCAGGGTTCACAGCAACTTTTAAAACATAACTACTGTGTGGGGCACCGGGTGGCACAGTCGGTTAAGCACCTGACTCTTGATTTTGGCTCAGGAATGATCCCAGGATTGTGGGATTGAGCCCCGTGTCGGGCTCCGCACTGGGTATGGAACCTGCTTAAGATTCTCTCTCTTCCTTTCCTTTTGTCCCTCTTTCCCCACACCTCTGTCCCTGTCCCTCTCTTAAAAAGTATTCTCTCTCTCCCTCTCTGCTCTCTCTCTAAAAAAACAAAACAAAACAAAACAAAAAAAACGACAACAAAAAACATAACCAATGTGAAGAACATTAATCAACACTATCTGGATATGCTTTAAAGGAGGTTCCTCTAGTTGCTCTGTGGAGAACAGATGGGAAACAAGCAAGAGTGTAAAAGTAGAGGTAAGTTGTAAGTTCATTGCAATCATCCAGGTGAAAGATGATGGTCATGTGGGTCAAAATAGTGGCAGGGGAAATGGAGAAGAGCGAATTCTTTCTAGGTCCATCTTGAAGGTAGATGAGGTATGACTTCATGATGGGCTGGATAGAGAAGGGGACAGGAAGTGGGTGGTGGTAAGGAGAGAGATGTGTTAGTTAAGAATGACTCCCAGGTTTTCAGCTTGAGCCAGAAGCTTTTTGCTAAAAGAGCAAAGTTTGGGGAAGTTTGGAATTACACTAGATTTGGGAGGGAAGATTCAGGTGTCCTTTTTGGCCATGCCATGAACTTCCAGGCACTTAGAGGGGGAAGAGAAACTAAAGTTTATGGGAGAGAGTATCAAATAAATTGGTACTTTCAAGCTAAGTGTTACAAGCTAGTAGGGGAGTGCATAGACATGTCTGACGGCAGAGAACAGGCACCTGATCCAGGCAGTGGTCAGAGATGGCTTCCTGGGGGATCTGGCATCTGAGCTGAGACTTGGAGAATGAATTCTAGTTATTTAGCTGAGTATGGGAAAGATGTTCCAGATGTAGCACGTTCATGTGTATTGCTATGATGGCCTCCCAACTGGTCTTCTTGGATTTTTTTCCTCTTAATTCATTCTACACACCATTAGCTGATAAATGCGCAGCTTAGTCCTACTACCCCTCTGTGGGGAAACTTCTGAAATCCATTCCTGACGTTCACAGTCCTCTCAGGCCTGGCATCAAAGACCTCTCTAGCCTCTCCTGTGAGCAGTATATGAAGGGACAGCATGGCCCTCGTAGAATTGGTGGTATTTGTAAAGCAAACAAGAAGGGCAGCAGTATTGCAGAAATCTGATCAGAAGCCTGGCGTCCAGGAGGGGCACTGGCCATGGGTACGTCAGGCCAGCGCACCTTGACGGGACCACCTCTCAGATCATCTCCCAGACTTCCTTTCTCTGGAAGAATAAACCAAAAACTCTGGATGACTGAAGTGGGAGAAGGTTGAATAAAAAGATTTGGGGCGGCTCATGACACATCTCCAGGATGGCTGGACTCGAGTTCAGTGAACCCTGGACGCCACAGCTCAGGTCACTGTCATCACTGCTGTTGCAGCCACCACCACCAAGATGGATTCTCCATTGTTCCTGCTTCTTTGTTTTGCTATCTCTCAACTGCAAGTCTGGGAAGAGTGTGAGCAATTGTTAAAGTAGTCTCAGATTGGCAGATAATGTGAAATAATAAGTGTAATAAGACATTATCCACCTTGAGGCATCTTTTCCCCATTGCCAAACTTATTTCTTTCAAAAAATAAATTACACAGCTTGGTCTACATAATGTCACATGATCTCTAAGGTCCTTTTTGCCTCAGAGAGGCTATGATTTGCTCATGTTCTATAGTTAACTACTTTTTTCAGTGGGGGATTTAGTCTCCAGGGCAAGGCTATTACAAAAAAATATGGACATCTTTCTTGGTTCATTTACTTCTCAATTTTATGCTACCAATTTCTGTTTCAAACTAGAACGGAAGGGCAGAATCCACATTTCTTCAGAGCAGCAGACTGTATTAACTTAATGTCTCAGTATTACGAGACAGCCAAAGGGCTGTGTCAAAGATATTTAGTTGTTTTTACTCTCATAATTACACTGGTTTTAGCAAGATGGGTGTGATTTCTCAGGCACTCTATTGCAGTTGGGAATACGAGACTGCCTTTCAAAATTGCTAAAAGCACCTCAGTGTATCTGGAATACGATAATACTAATCCTAGCTTGACATAAATGCTAGTTTTACGGCTGCATACTCTGTAAAAAGTGTATTTGAGCCTGAAGAAAATGCCAGTGTTCAGATAGTTTTGACTTTACTTTGTCTCTCTTGGTCTGTAATAATCATGTTTAATTTTGACACATTTAGTTAGACATCCTGAAACCCTAAATGCTCTGTTACAGTAAAAGAACTTGGAGCTGAAATGAAATTTCAGTAATTTGTTGAAGAATTGTGTAATCGATGGGGGGAAATTCAGTCCTATGCACCCTGTCACTTCATTGTATCAAAATGTAAAAATCACTGTCACATTTCTAGTAGGCCTTCAGTGGAGGATGAAGTAAAAGAATTATAAAATATCTGATTTGGTAAGGATTGTTCATGTTCATCTTTTGCAGTGTTACATTGAATTATTATTAGATTTTCTGTGAGAAAAAGGTGGTTCTGAGGTCAAAGAAGTCTGAGGAATTCTACATTTTGTGTCTCTCTTGGGGAGATTCAGGTATTTAAGGTATTGTTAATACCTTAAAGGCACCAAGAAGTTTTATGGTAAAGAAAGTTGTTTAACTTTAGAGTGCACTTCTTAAATTTGATCATGAAATTTGTTTTTGTTTGTTTGTTTTTTACAAGAACATGTTGGCATAATGAGATAATCAAATGTTCCATACAGTTTGAGGTGCCCAGGTGGCTCAGTTGGTTAAGCATCTGACTCTCGATTTCAGCTCATGTCATGATCTCAGGGTTTTGAGATGGAGTCCCAAGTCAAGCTCCACGCCCAGTAAGGAGTCTGCTTGAGATTCTCTCTCTCCCTCTGCCCCTCCCCACCCTTGGCTTCTGTTTTTAAAAAGTTCCATAAAGTTTGGGAAACACATCTATCATAGCTTCTTACTCCATTTGTAACATTCTTGCCAAACATATGGTCATCCAGGTTTTTTCTGATGGTTACCTTGGCAAATTCAAAGAAAGCACTAAATAAATAGACTTTGGTACTGAGGTGAACACAGTGACTCCTTATTATATTGGGACCTTCAAAGAGAGAACTCACCTGAACTGTTAAGTCACAAAGGAATAATTTGATGAGCTAAAACATGAAGTTAGCAGTTTATCCATGTAACTTTTTTTCTATTTTAGAAAAGATTTTATTTATTTATTTGAGAGAGAGAGAGAGAGAGAAAGGGAGAACACAGGTGAAGAGTGAGAGGGAGAAGGAGACTCCCTGCTGAGCAAAGAGCCCTATGTGGGACTCAATCCTAGGACCCTGGGATCATGACCTGAGCCGAAGGCAGCCGCTTAACTGACTGAGCCACCCAGGCACCCTATCCATATACTTTTCATCAGACTATCTTACAGTCAAACATTAGTGTTAGTCAAGAGTGCCTTGAGAAATCCTCAAGTATTGAGTACTACCCTCAAGCTGTCATCTCATATTAGTTAGTTTGAACCTCCATTCTTCTGGAATTACTACCGCACTGCCCTTAGAGTTGATGCACATCAGTTATGTGTTACAAAACTGTGGTTCTAATGCCAAAATAGAACATTTCAATATCAACCAAGAGGCGTTTTCACAGATTTGTAGCCACAGAGTGGTGGTTGCCATCATCTGTCACATTTGGAAATGGAAGGTGTGGTGCTACTGTATGGTTTTTGCGTTGTGGCCAACCCTCTCCCCAGTTCTGGGAAATGACTCAGGCCTGGCCCATCAACGTAATCCTTCCCTCTTAACACAGTGATTGATTCAGCAACAAGCATGTGAGTCAAGGCAAATCAATGAAACTCGATTCTGGAATTCTGTATTGGGAGACAAGTCTCCATAGGTCTTTCACTTTTCTGTACATTTTGCAAGGGAGGCAGTGAATGCCCTTTATGCCTATCTTTTCGAGTTTTTTTTTTTTTAAAGTTTTTACTTAAATTTCAGTACGTTAACATATACTATAGTATTAGTTTCGGGACTCCAATACAGTGGTATTAGGCACTGTTTGTACTTTTGTCATAAAATCTTCCTAGCAACCTTAAGAGGTTGGTTTTCTATCTCCACTTTACATTGGACACCAAGTACTGGCAGTCAGGCTATTCTTCAATGTGGGAAGTAAAGAGAAATAGAAATATTATTCTCCTTCCTTTTTGTTTAAGCCTTTTTTTTTTTTTAAGATTTTATTTATTTATTTGACAGAGAGAGAGATCACAAGTAGGCAGAGAAGCAGACAGAGAGAGAAGGGGAAGCAGGCTCCCTGCTGAGCAGAGAGCCTGATGCGGGGCTCGATCCCAGGACCCTGAGATCATGACCTGAGCCGAAGGCAGAGGCTTTAACCCACTGAGCCACCCAGGTGCCCCTTGTTTAAGCCTTTTTAATGAAAACGTTAAATAGTATAAACGTTAAATGATTTTCCGGTAATTTTTTTTTATACGCACTAAAGAGTAATTTCCAAAGAAGGACAAATCTTAGGTTCAAATGGCCCCTTTTTCTAATAGTAAACTGCAACCATGATCTGCTCCACTAAAACCTGTGCCTTCCCCTCACCTTAGAACTCTTAGGCTCGGAAGTACAAAGACCCTGGGCAACCAGTTTACCATTGTGTGTTTTAGTTGCCTGACCGATACAGTGAGGATTAATAAGAGTACCCTCCTCACAGGCTTCTGGTGATTGAATGAGTTGCTACATGGGAAGTGTTTAGGGCATGGGAAGGGGTAAAGGGAGGAAGGAGGGGTAAGAAGAGGCAGAACTAAGGATTTCAGAGAACCTTGTTCACTGGGAGAATATCCCTCCCACTCCCCAGCTTCCTTTGTTCTTTTTCTTACTCCCACTCAACAGAGAAAAACAAGCAGAAAATAACTTTATCCATCCTTTTGATAATTTCCCTCAGATCACCATCCTGGGTCCCAGGCTCTAGGTTTCTCTTTTCTATGTCATTAGTAGTCACAATTTTGTTATGCTTTTTAGTTTAATTATCTGTTCAGATACCAATTTTTTTTAAAGGAGGCTTTACCTCTCCTCCATTCCTGACTTCCAAGACTCACAAGAACAGGAGAGTTTAAAATGTATTTACACATGGTTTCCTCCTGTATAATTCTGACCCTTTAGTAAAAAACAAACAAAAAAACATACAAAGCTTAAACAACATGACATAGATACTTCTTTCGACTTTTTTTTTAAAGAATTGACCCCTAAAATATATAAGTGCATATTTTGCTACTCCTTAATTGATTTCTTAATAGTTTATTTTAATACCAATCTTATTAGCAGCCACTGATTTCAATGCAAATCTTGCTCAAGTCAGTGTTCCCTTGGCATTAGACCCCTTGGGTTTGGCTTTTTTTTTTTTTTTTTTTGGTCTCGCCTTTGGATTCTTTTCCAAGAGGGTAGGGGCAGGCTGATGGAGAAAAGGGCTAGGGGATGGGGACAGGAGGGGCATTCCTGTGGCTCATTCTCATTGCTTGCTGCTCCGCTTCCTGGAAAGATGTTCATTTTGCTAATCTACCAGGGAGACAACAGAGCCCTTGTTCTCCTGTTCACGCCAGTTTCATTCTATGAGGGATTTGAGATGATTGTCTCCTTAATGCTGCCACAGACAAGCTGGGAACAATGGAAGAATCTGGGCTGGAACCAGTCTTTCTTATCTAGTGATGGGTATATGTCAGAAACAAGAATGAAAACAAAGGTGAGCAATGCTGTCGTTAACACTTAATAACAGAGCTTGGCAGTTCTCCAACTTTTTCATCTCAGGACCCCTTCACACTTAAAAATAACTGAGGACCCCAAAGAGCTATTGTTTATGTGGGTTGTAACTATCAATATTTACCATACAAAATATTAAGACAGATATTTAAAATTAATTAATTCATTCAAAGATAATATAAATAAACCATTGTATGTTATGATAAATATTTTTAAAAATAAAAAATTTATTTTTTAAAAAAACGAAGTGTTTTTTATTTTCCAAAATAAAAAACACTTCATGAAAAAGTAGTGTTATTTTTACAATTTTGCAAATCTCTTTCAGGTCTAGCTTAAGAGAAGATGCATGGATTATCATATCTGCTTCTGTGATATCATACATCATGTAGCTTCTGGAAAACTCTACTGCACATTTGGAGGGAATCAAAGTAGGAAAGATAATGTCTTAGTATTATTATGAAAATAGTTTTGACCTCACAGACCCCCTGAAAGGGTCTTGGGGACCCTCAGGGATCTCTGGGCTGCACTTTGAGAATGGCTGACATAGACGAACTTATTTTTAAAGTAAACTCAGGCAGTTAAAAATCATAAAGGAACAAAGGGATGGTACTAAAGGCAAAACCAGATTCTGTATGATCAAGGAGGAAATGATTTTTTTCTAGGTGACCTTGAGAAATAAGATTTTGAGTAAGTCAAATATAGGAAAAGCTAGACCGGCATTACGTGACAGAAGTTTCTGCAGTGATGGGAATGTTCATATCTGTGTTGTCCAATACTGTAGCCGCAGCCACAAGTGGCTAGTGAGCACTTGAAATGAGGTTAGTGAGATGGAGTAATGGAGTTGTAAATGTTATTGTTCGATTTAAATTTAATCTGAAATAGCGCTAACACACACAGCTAGTGGTGACCATACTGTGCGGCACAGTTCTAGACAAAGGAACTGCCTGGAGGAAGCCACTTCATCAAAGGAGCAAGAAATCTTCCTGTTGGAAAGAGACACCATTTCCTTTGGGAAGAAAAAAGACTCCACTCCCAAGTGACCTTAAGGAAAGGGTCGGGGAGATGAAAATGAGGCTACAGACGGCTTTTCCGGGTGGCAGTAACCACTCTGCTTTTTACAAGGGAGTTTGTGATTGTTAGAACACAGGGTAATCTGTAACTATTACAGCACAACACTGTCACTTCCCAGGGTGCACTCTGGTCACAGTCACATGCACAATGTCACCTGAGATGATGTGACTCTCTCAGGAACACTAGGATCAGGGCATCTCCAGAGGGTTGCTGTTCCCACCCTAAGGGTGGTGGTCCTGGTTGGGATTTGGCACTCTTTTTGCTTCGCCCTAGTCCTGAAATTGGCCTTGGTGAGATGATCAAGAGGTAGAACATAGACTAGGCCCGGTGCATTGTCTTGAACGTGCTAGGGGCTCAAGAAGTGTTGGCGTTATTGTTTCTTGGGGACGGGGAGCCTGGCGAGCAGGAGGTGGAGCTGGAGTTGGCACATTGGCTGCTGCTGAAGGTCTTGGGCTGTGAAAGGCCCCCAGCTGCGGGCCTCATTCTGGATCCCAGAACAGGATGTTCCCAGGACAAAGGGGTCTGCAGCATGCTAAGGCATATGCCTGGGAGAGGGGCCTCCGTTTCCTCATCTACAAAATGAAAGGCTTGGAGACCAGCGACCCACCCTCACCCAGGTGTGAAAGCTGTTCCTCTGCACCACTGTGCCACCACCCATGAAAACCAGATGATCTCTGTAAGTCCTTCTAGAAAAGAACAGAGTTCGCGTGGGGATCATTTTCAAAGAACTGCAGAGTTCTGCCACTGTCTGAACACATGGCGAGACTTCTCTCTTATACTTGTGGACGATTAAAGTGAGCTGGATAATTACCCTGTGGTTTTAATCAGCGTAGACACAGCCAATGAAGGTAATTCACAAAATGACCTGCCATTTTTTTGTCTAGGTAGTAATTACCCTTAATCTAGGTCTTGATGGAATAAGGACCTGCACTGGAATGTCAGCAACGGGAATGGAGAGGAAGGACTTTGGAGAGGATTCAAGGGAAGTAAGAGGGTACTGAGAATGGCTATAGAGGAAAAGGAGAGGCAAGAGGCAAAAATGAGGTAAGGCCCTGGTTCTCAAAGCAACATAGCATCACCTGGGAACTTGTGAGAAATCATTGAGCCCTTCTCTACTTACTCAATCAGAAACTCTAGGGCTGGGACACATGGAGCCACATGGCCCGAGAGGTTACAACACTCTGCCCCTGACCCCAGGGCCCAGAGTCTAATACTGGGGTACAAAAAGTTGGCCCTTTAATCTTGAAGAGGGACAATTTGGAGTGTGATTTATGCTCTGAACTTTACCTGAGGCCCCATCTTTGCTTGTCTCTTTCCCTGCCCTCTTCTGCATCCCTCATTCCCTAACAGGCTTTTGCTTCGAGCCCTTTTTCACTCAACCACAAGCATCTGAATCCCTGTCTCAGGCTCTGCTTCTAGGCAAAGCAGATGGCTCTAATGTTGGGAAGCTGAGAAAAGGCTCCCATGATGCCAATGAATATGTAGAGAATACATGACTTATAATCACCCAGTCCGATGTGGAGTTGAAAAACGTCGTTTTTTCAAATAGTAATATATTTACACGTTTCACAAATCAAAAGGTGTAAAATGACATGTGGTAAAAAGTCTCTCCCCTAACCCATGCCCTGTCTGCTCATTCACAGGTCACCACAGTGGTTAATCGCTTCCATATTATTCCAGGGACTTAGAAATGCATACACCAGCAAATACAGATTTATATTCTTTCCCTGTCCCTTTGCCGCAAAGGATACATTTCTATATACAGTGCTCTGCATCTTGCTTCGCTCTCGTTTACACTATATTTTGAAGGACTTCCCCTATATGTACACAGAGAGCATCCTCATTCAGTTTTCACAGGATTCCATTGTGGAGGCATACCATGGTTTTTGTAACCAGCACCCCTATTCTTAGCCACCTAGGTTATTTTTAATCTTTGGCCTCAATCTGACTTTTGAAAACTATTGAGCCACATAAAGTTGCCTGTATAAGTGTGATTCTCCACAATGTGGGTGTCCTAGGGTTCAGGAGGTATAACACCCCATTCCTAGGGGGCCATGTTAAAGGTATGAAGGGTGTATTATGGAGGAATTTCCCCTTTCCAAAAACTCAATGTATGAAATGATATGGGAAAAAAGCACATAACTTAAGAGGTGATGATTTTCCTTTAGAAATGCTTCTTCTTTTAATAGGAGGTTTACTCAAGTGTTCCTTTAGATGGAGAGTTGCTAAATCTTAAAAATATATGATTTAATCCTACAAAATTTAAATTACCTTCATCTTTGCAGAAATATACCTACTGTATTAAATAAAGCAAGCTTGTTTTATATTTATCACATATTGTACATGGAATTCACAAAGACCATTTAAGCATTAATATTCCTGTGCTGAAATTTTGTTATAGTGAATGGATATTGGTTAGGGTTTGGCAATCCCACTGTTGAATAAACATTTTTGTCAAAATGGTACTTATTTTTATGAAATTCAATCTGAAATGATAGTTGGGGATCTTGAAAATGTAGCTCACCTCTTAGAACCCAGCTTTGGAAAACATTTTGGCTTAACATTGTAGATATTTTATCTTTAATCTGAAAAATCTTTTTAACTCTCTTTACCAGTTTCCTCCTTCATTTATTAGACCCCTATAGCTAAGACAATAATTAACATTGTCTCTAAGAAAGAAAGGAGGCATTCTGAATATTTAAAAAACTGATCTCCAATGGTTGAGGAAAGCCTAATTAAATTAGAGCTACTCTTGTGACAAGTAGTTTTCTACACGTTTTCTCTGTTTTGATATATCAGACCTATATGGCATAAATTACCATTTCATGTTCAAAATTTGTTGTTTTCGTTCACTTAAAGTAACACTTTACTGTTAATTTCCACCAATGTTACACCTAAACAGATTGCAAATACAGAGAAGTGTTACCAATACTGTTTCCACAGAGCAGGAAAGTTGCAAAATGTTAATTGAATGGAAGAATTTGGTCTTTATACATTAGCGGGTCTTATCTCCGTTATCTCAAAAATTGGGATTTAAAAATCCTCGGCCCTGAGAATGCATGATTATCCCCTGAAAATGAAAAATAAAAATAGTTGCTGCCGCTTGGGTATAGACAGGTAAGCAGGGCGAGGAGGAGGGAGAGCGGGGACAGAGAGAGAGAGAGAGAGGGCTCTCATTACACTGGGAAGGAATTTGAACTGAAAGGGCACTTTCTAAATTTCCAGATGAGCCCACAGAAATGACAGACAGTGAAGAGTCAAAGACATTTTTGAGCAGGATTTTGTGGCAAAACATGGAAAACAGGGAAAGCATTTCATGTTTTATCCATGTGCTCGGTTGTGCCAATATTGGCTGAATGTTGCATAACAACACAGTAGCTGTGCTTACCGCAGCTGTCGTTTAAGGAATGTGGCAGATTTGCTTGACTTAAAAAATCTTCCAGCAAAAATTCCATTTTTACTTTAGGAATTTTACTAAGGAATTGGGGAGAAGGCTCAGAAGAATGCAGAGTGGAATGTTCGCTGCTACTTACTTGTCCCATCCGTTCCCCGCCCCCCATATTTGGGCTAAGGGAGGGCATAGCTGGGAGGGGAGTGCTAGGGGCTGGACAGGGGTGAGGGGGGGTTAGGGAGGGTGGAGGGGTGGGGATTACTGTTTCACCCGAGGTTACGTGTGTGAGGCCAATGGGCAGATAGAATCAACTCTGTGGGAGTTGGGGAGGGAGGCACTCGCCCCAAAACAAGACGAAGTACAGAAACAAGGCCATCTGCCTAATAAGGACTTAGGAAGCCAGTGGCGGGGAAAGTCAGCCTACAGGAATTTGGGATCCCGAGTGTACTTTTTATGCAGTTTCCTTGCAGGTTCTCTCTGTTCTCTCTCTTTCTTCACGGCCCCCTTTCACCAGTTGACCTGGTGTGGAACTCTGAAAATCTAAGAGCTCACCCATCTGGAATGTTAAGAGGCAGCATCTAGATAAGAGGGTTTGGATTACATGAGAGAAGCAGGGCTGCTTTTTTTTTTTTTACCTTCTATCAACTTGGTTTTTAAAAAGAAATTGTAAAATATACATAATGCAAATCTACCATTTTAACCATTTTTAAGTATATAGTTCTGTGGTTTTAAGAACATTTGCCTTGCTGTGGAACCATCACCATCACGCATTTCCGGAAATTTTTCATCTTCCCAAACTGCAACTCTGTCCCCATTAAACATTAGTTCCCCAAGCCCCTAGCCCCTGCCAGCCACCCTGTTCTTTCTGTCTCTAGGTGCTTCCTATAAGTAGTCATTTTTTGAGAGCATCAAAGTCCTTCATGGCCCTATTTGCTGTGTATTTGCTGGCTGGGGCCTTTCATTTGAATGTAGACACTACTATCTACCACTACTGATGGGGACAGACGTGAGAGTATCTGTCCAGTCAGGCAAACGCTCAGCGAAGACTCATAGCACAAGGGCAACATGCACACGTGCCCAAGGAGACAGGCGAGGGGGGGTTGCGGGGGAAGGAGGAAGCTGCCATTTTAGACTCGACTTTGGGAGGAGAGTCTCTGTATTTCAGTTACTCACTGGTAGACAGAGGAAGTTGAATTTTAAAAGCTGTTTAATGAGGGAATGGTGAGGGCTGGGCAAACATGATTAGTCACAGAGCTCCGGGCCTAGGTTATTTATTCTCTGGAGAAGCCCAGCGCTTGTGAGTGGAATGGATTGGCAACTGGGAAGCTGAGTAAATTTGACCAAGGGGCCTAAACCGAGGGGGAGACTGGTCCCTTTCTGAGCTCTGTTGACACTGAATAGAAACGTGGGCTTAATTCCAATTTGTTTCCTAGCAAAATAAATACACAAATATCAAGGGAACTTCCTCGTTTTCAGAAAGAGGAAAGAGTCAAAGTTATTATAAGTATGAAAGGCAAATGAAAAGGAGATGAGTGGTTTTGAGGATACGATAAAAATATCTTGGTAGGCAATTCCACGTAAGTGTAAAAGGATACTCTGAAATCTTTCCTGGCTGCAAGGGCAAGCAGCAGTGGATTACATTCCCCAGAAAGGTTGTGGGTGTGATTATATTCAGGGATACGCTGGGCTTGGACACCAGACCGAATCACAACATAAACATTAGAAATAACGCCTTTGTTTTTGCAAAAATCACGACAAATCTGTTTCTCTTAAAATGCCAACATTATGTTAAAATCTAGACCCAAATATGCATGTAAATATTTATGGAGTGGATGAGTGAACAATATATATACTCGAGAACTATAAAGAGTTCCCAGTTTAAAGACGCCCTATCCCTTTGAAGATGCAGCCCCAAATCCCCTGGTCCTACACTGTTTTGCTCTCGGCCTTCACCACTGCACTGGCTTTAATTAGGGGCTTACGACGTGGAGCCCTTCTTGTTAGGAGCTAAACTGTTACAACCAACATTTTGCGCTCTCAAGCAGAGAACAGTCTGCCCACAGGCAGTGTCCATCAGTTATTCCATATACCAAACCAAACGTTTAAAAGTGAACTGAAAACTCAAAGTGGGTCATTTTGATCATTTAGTATTTAACATTTTCATGTCTTGATTCTAAAAAATAACACATGTGTATTGTAGAAATTGTAGGTATACAGATAGGTATAACAAAAAAATGAACATGACTGGTAATCCACTATGCAGAGTTAAAATATTGTTCTATTCTGATGTATTTTCTCTAGTCCAGTTTGCTATATATGTCAAAAATGGAGGTGTGCAGTTTTTCATTTAACATTTCATCATAAGCATTTTTCTCGGTCATTAAAGATTTTTCAAACATGGTTATGATAATGGCCTCATCATTTCAGCCTGTGGCCATACTCTTCCCTGGTGTCAGACATTTAGGTTCTTTCAAGCTTTTGTTATCAGAAATGTTATCTTTGATGGGCTTTTGTTTTCCACTGATCTTTGACCTTCTCCTCAGGTTAGAATCCCAAGGACAGGGAATGAAGACTTTTTAAGCTTCTTAAAACATTGTACTACATTCCCTCCCCTCAGTTACACTCTAGCCAGCAGCGCGGGAGAGTGGCTGTTAGTTTTTTCTTTAACATAGACTAAGCACAAAAATGTAAAAATAAATTTTTCCACTTTGGCAGGTGTAAAATGATTATCTTAGGGTTGTTTAAATTTGCATTTCTTTGATTGCTAGTTAGCTTGAAACACCTCAATATGGTAATTGGTTATTTGTGGTTCTCCTGAAAATTGTCTGTTCCCATCCCTTGTCCACTTTTTCTTCTATTTCTTTGCCTTAATTATGCTTAATAAGAGGTGTTTTTTTTTTTTTTTGATGCTAAAAATACATCTTTTGTCACCAGTGGAACCAATAGAGAACTCCATAGAACATCATAGAGGGATGTTCATACTAGCAGTACAAATTAGAAAGCTCCTGGGAGGATTTTATGAAGAAAAGTTTTAAACTTTATTGAAGGATCCGAATACATGGAAAGCTTGCTACATTTACACTTAGGAGGCCTTAGTAGTCTAGAGATGCAAATTCTCCCCATGGTAAGTTATAAATTCAGTATAATTAACAACAAAAATCTCTACAGGATTATTCTGGGAACTTGACAACTGGTTCTGAAATTAATATGAAACAATGACAGTGCACGCAAATCTTAAGTAATTTTGAAGAGAACAAAAGATTTGGCGGGGGGGGGAAGGAGAGACCCATTCTACCAGATATCAAGACATATTTCAAATTTCCAACAATCTGAAACAAATGGTATTCTGACACAGGAAGGGACAAACTAATATACGAAACAGAGGAGAGACTCCGCCCCACCCCCAAAAGAGTGATGTATAAAATGGCCTGCTTCACAAATCAACTGGGAAAAGACCAACTATATTCAATAAACAGAGTTGGGACAACTGGCTCTCCATATGGAAAAATGTTAAAAGTAGATCCCTACATCATATCCCAAAATAAATTTTGCTGCATTGAAGTCCTAAAAGTTAAAACAACAGCAACGACAACCAAACAAACGTGCTCTAAAAGAGAAGAAAATGTAAGAAGAGGGTCTTGGTGACCTCAGTGTGTGCAGTTATTAGCTCTTGCCAGGACGATGCCGTCCCTTCCAACTTCTCTCCCTGGTTTCCTTTAGGCCTCTCTCCACCTGTTCTCTGCACTGGAGAACACAGTGACCCTTCTAAATTGTAGCTAAGATCAGGTCTCTCCTGCCTCTCTGCAGTGGCCCAGGGGTCCCCTACCTACCTCTCTTGCTTCATTTCCTACCTCTTGCCCCTGCTCACTGAATTCTGGCCCCACTGATCTGCTGATTGTTCCACAAACATTTCAAAATCCTTACCACCCCAGAGCCTCTTCTCTGGCTTTTCCCTTCGTCTAGAATACTTTTTGCCCCTGATATGTGCATAGCTTATTCCCTCACTCCTCCTGGGTCTCTGCTTAGAGTGGCATGTTCCTCTCTATCCACTTAACCTTGTTTACTTTTCTTCATGGCCCCTTCACTCCCTGACAGTAACTTCCATAGTTACGTAAGCTCCACAAAGGCAGGGGTCTTGTCTGATTTATTACTTTAATAATAGAACAAAGAACAAAGCAGACATTTAATAAACATTTGTTCAATGAATGAATGAACGAATGATCTTAGGTTAGATTCCTTCCATCCTTCTTTCTTTCTTTTCCTCCCTCCACTTTCCCTCCTTTCCTCCCTTCATCCCTTTCTTTCAACAAGACATAAAAAGCACAAATCATAAAGGAAGAGATTAATAAATTTGTGTAACAAAGTGTAAGGTATCTGGGGGTGCCTCTGGGTGGCTCAATCGGTTAAGCATCCAACTCTCGATTTTGGCTCAGGTCATGATCTCAGGGTTGTGGGATCAAGCCCCTGTTGGGCTCCGAGCTCAGCAAGGAGTCTGCTTGAGATTCATTCTTTCTCCCTGCCCCTCCCACCCCTCAAAATAAATAAGTATATAAAATCTCCAAAATGTAAAGTATCTGTTTGGCACATGATACCACAAAAATGTTAAAAGCCATATGATGAACAATATTAGGCATTCGAAACAGAATAGAAAGCCCAGAAATAAACCCATGATTATATGGTCAATTAATCTTCAACAAAGCAGGAAAGAATATTCAATGGGAAAAAGATAGCCTCTTCAACAAATGGTGCTGGGAAAACTGGACAGCTACATGCAAAAGAATGAAACTGGACCATTTTCTTACACCATACACAAAAATAAATTCAAAAATGGATTAAGGACCTAAATGGGAGACCTGAAACCATAAAAATCCTAGAAGAGAGCACAGGCAGTAATTTTTCTGACATGGGCTGTAGCAACATCTTTCTAGATATGTCTCCTGAAGCAAGGGAAACAAAAGCAAAAATAAACTACTGGCACCACATCAAAATAAAAAGCTTCTGCACAGCAAAGGGAACAGTCAACAAAATTAAAAGACAAACTACTGAATGGGAGAAGATATTTGCAAATGACATATCTGATAAAGGGTTAGTATCCAAAATATATAAAGAACTTATACAACTCAACACCAACACCCCAAATAATCCGATTAAAAATGGGCAGAAGACATGAACAGACATTTCTGCAAAGAAGACATTCAGATGGCCAACAGACACATGAAAAGATGCTCAACATCGCTGATCATCAAGGAAATGCAAATCAAAGCCACAATGAGGTATCACCTCACATCTGTCAGAATGGCTAAAATCAAATACACAAGAAATGACAAGTGTTGGGGAGGATGTGGAGGAAAAAAAACTCTCATGCACTCTTGGTGGGAATGCAAACCGGTGCAGCCACTATGGACAACAGTATGGAGGTTCCAGAAAAAATTTTAAAAAGAACTACCATATAATCTAATAATTATACTACTGGGTATTTACCCAAAGAATATGAAAACACTAATTTGAAGGAATATATATATATATATACACACACACACACATATCTCAACCCTCAACCCTGGCAGCTGGAGTGTGACCCAGGCCATCTGAATGGACTATGAATCTTGAGAGAGTGACATCAAGACTGAGGAAGATATATATATCTCACTTCTTTATCCATTCATCTGTCGATGTATAATATATATAAATCATGGAGTATTAATCATAAAAAAGAATGAAATGTTGCCATTTGCAACAACATGGATGGATCTAAGGAGGATAATGCTAAGCGGAATAAGCCAGTCAGAAAAAGACAGATACCATATGATTTCACTCATACGTGGAATTTAAGAAACAAAGCCGATGAACGAAGGAAAAAAAAAGGGAGATAAGCCAAAAAAAGACTCTTAACTAGAGGGAACAAAAAGATGTTTACCAGAAGGAAGGTGGGTGGGGAAATGGGTGAAACAGGTGAAGGGGATTACGAGTGCACTCCTCTTGGTGAACAGGGAGTAACACATGGAATCACCGATTCACTCTATGGTACACCTGAAATTAATAGAACACTGTATGTTAACTACACTGGAATTAAAATGTAAAAAACCAAAACTGACAAAGATTAGTACCCAGAATGTACAAAGAGCTCTTATAAGTCAATAAAAGACAAATAATGCAATAGTAATGAATAACAAATATGGCTAGGCAATTTACAGAGGAGGAAACACTGAGGACTACCACCCCTAGGGATGAAAGAACAAAAGGAAGAGGCTGGAGCTTTTAAAACTGAATGTTTAGGAGAAGAGACCCCATGGGGCTCGGACTTACACTTCTGAGGAGGTGGGAGCTTATTATAGGCTGCTACTGGTGTTTCTGAGCTCAAAGGGAGCCTGATAAGCTTGTTCTGGGAGTGCTGGAAAAACTGCAAGCTGGAATCTACTACTACTACTACTACTGGCATGAATCACCACTGCTGGGGTGAAGAAGCATGACTAGATTAATGCTGACAGGCACAGGATGTAAATAGGAAGAAGCACTGACTTTTCCTTCTTCCCCAGACTTCTAGTTTTCTTCTAGAGTGTTCTACCGGCAGGGCCAATATAGGAGCAGCTGGCCAAAGAGAAACTTGGTTTACAGTCTCAACCTCCACATCATAAAGTGGCTCACAGGAGACAGGGCCTGAAGCCAAAAACAAAATAGCTCAATAACTGACACTCCCCAGCTTTGTGAGTCTTTTTGGAATATAGGGTCTTGCATCTGCAAGGGGGTCAGATATATCCTCTCCTCGACCCTGGCAGCTGGAGTGCGACCCAGGCCACGTGAATGGACTATGAATCTTGAGAGAGTGACATCAAGACTAAGGAAGAGTTGAATAATTACTCAGGGTTGAAAGTGCCATAGGGGGAGTCCAGAGCTGGGGGTGCCTGATGTGCCGAAGTGGCAGGACCAGCGGTGGCACCGAGTAAGACTGTTCTTGTGCCATAACTTGGCAGTGTTCCCTACTGTCTGGTTGCCCTTGTTCTTGCCTATTTTATGAGACTGTCTCCAGACGTTCCTTCTATACTTTAATGACCCAATGACCAAGATATCCTTTTTCTGCTTACTTGCATTCAAGTACTCAAACTGATAAAAACGTCATGCACATGAATTTTTAACAAATGACTGGAAGCAAACATAAACGATCAAGAATCGTTCCTCCTGGGTGATGGGGCTATAGGAGTTTGTTATAGTTTAAAAATCATGTGAAAATTGAAAATTCATAAAAGGCAGAAACCGGCTAGTCACCCATATATTTTCCTATATTTTAAAAAGATGCATTTAACTCTCAAATGTATCTGAAAATTAATTGGTAGATATAGGAAGTGAAGCCTATATCAGGAAATTTTTTTTCCCCAAATTGTCAATTTTCCTAGTTCCTAGTTTCCTAGGCCCATTTGCCAAGTAATATCAACTTGAGTTAGTTTTTTAAAATCTTAATACATTTTAGGGGTATTTTTCTGGCGTTCTAGAAATCTTTTAGTAATAAATTTGGACAAGCTGTATTAGTACCAGCCAGAGCTAATCACCATTTTAAACTCCGAATTCCAACTATTCATTTCTTTCCCCCATACTTTCCTTTGTAGCTTGGGTTGTCCGGGAAGCAGGCTCTGAGACAGAGGTTAGTGGGCAGGATGTTTATTAAGTGTGTCCTTGGAGTGAACACCTGTGGAAGGGAAGGGAAGGAAGCAGGAGTGGATAGAGGGAGAAGTCGACCTGTGAAGCAGGCCCAGTGACAGCTTAGGGCAACCCCGCAGGTTGCTGTGTGACTAAAATGGCCCATCCAAGTTATTTTGTGCTGGGCTCAAATGGCCAGGCCTTTATACCCCCAGGCTTTCCAAGCTGTGGGCCTCTGCGGCTGAGGTGGTCCCGGGTGGGGCCGACAGCACTCCCTGAAGTGGGGGCAACCAGCCCCGCACTGAAGGCGGCTCTGGGCAGTGCGGCTCTATGTCCACCACAGGGCTGACATTCGAGAAGCACTTTCAACGCCTCAGGCCTGGGCTGGGGCATGTTCGCATTTGTTATATCACACAATTCTTACAGCACTCTGAAGTACAGGTTGTGTTTTACATTTTACACATGAGGAAACTTGGCCCGTGTTTGTTTTTCCTGATGAAAACCCAGCATGGGGCAATGTTTTACAGGTGGCCAACCACTCGGAGAGCAGCCCGCCTGCTTATAGAGAGAAAGCAAGCCAGCTCTTTACCGGGGAGTGTCCAAACTTTGGACTTGACGTTCTGCTCTTAACTTCCTTTAATACTCTCAGGTAATCACTCTTCTCTCCTTGTTCTCATTCCCTCTTTCATTTTAGTTTATAATTTTGTAAAGATGTTTAAGTTGAAACAAGACTGCTGAGAGCTAGACGCAATTCTCATTTCTCTCTTCCTGTTAAGATGCTTGCAGCAGGGTGAGTTGTGTTGACCTGATTCTTTGGTACAAGCACGATTGTACCAAAGACTCGACATCTGCTCCTCTGACTTGTTGCCCCGAATTGCTTCCCTGCCCTTCATTGAATTTCTCATTAGTCAGCAACTGGCTGTCCCAGCCACATGGAACACAGAGGTGACTCAATTTGTTATCTGATGATCTGGAAAGTTAACGCCAGCAGGGCGGTGCTTTAGTATCATTAAGAGAAGCAAATCCGTACCTATGAGAACTCTGGAAGGCATTTCTGCTCGGGAAATGGCAAACACAACTTTCTATGTGAGCATGTTGACAGGGAGATGGAAGAAAGCCAGATATCAGGAGAAAACCAGTGGGGACGGAGCAGGGGAGAGGACTGGTGCAGACTTTAGGACTGGCTCTCACATTTGACTTGTGAGACCAAAGACAGCTCTTGGGGCTTTGGCTGCTTTGTCTGTCAAGGTTCCTCAAAGCTCTTTCTTTCTACAGAGAGTCACGTGGAAAGGGAGGCATGGTAATGATCAAGACAAGAAATTTTAAACACTGTCACTGGAATAAAGGGCCCAGCATCAGGAATACAGTCAGTGACAACGGCATGGTCTGGTGACCAGGCGGTAGCTACCCTGGAGGTGAGCACAACAGAACATAGAAACTTGTCACAAGACTATATCATATGCCTGAAACTAATGTCATATTATGTATCATTATACTCAAAAAACTAAAAATTGTATAAAAGCATAAGAGATGAAGCAAAGGAATTGTATTGGATGTTCCTATCACTTTGTTTTAATCAGATGAAACTGTTAAAACAGTCAACTTCTTTCACAGTAAGATTTGATGATCATGTGAACTGATGGGGTAGGCAGGGTTGCTCAGTACTTCAGAAAATGAAGACTCAATTTTCTTTTGGTGAGTTATAAAGTTCAGTCTTGGGAGGACCATCCTTATACTTGGAAAGGGTAAAACCGACGCTTTTACAACGAGAGGAAGATTCTGAAGAACTTGGCACATCACAGAGAAAATTATAAATTCTTGGATCTAGCAGATTGTGGCTCATGTTTACCAAAAATATTTTGTTGGCCCAAATAAAATGATGAGAGAATAATAATTTAGATGCACAAAAGCACAAGAGATGGAATTGATTTTAAAAGTATACAGAGATAAAGCCTTAGTAGAAACTCTGGTACAACAATGTAAAGGAAACGCAGGCTTCTACCTTTTCTTTAGTAAGAGGAATGTCACGGAGCTCAAGGACACCCTTGCTTCAGGTTCCAGCTCCCAATTTCTTTGGGAAATCGACTGAAGCATCTTTGAGCCTTAGTTTGTTCAGCTGTAAAATGGAGATGGTATTAGTGCCTATCCTTGCTGAGGACTAAAGTACCTGCACAGTACATGACACAAAAGCGAACCTCAAAAATATTAGAAGAGTATAAATCTGAAATGAATGTCTCCATTTTTACAAAGCCTCTTCTGAAAATAGCATCACTTACGGAACGGATAGAGCTGTAAACTGAGGACGTCTGCCTAATGTAACTAAAGTCATCTACAAACTCAATCGTAGAGATTTTAGCACAGGGAAGGGAAGCCAAGACTTGAAATTTTATATTCTAGTCATTATGCTGTTTTTACGCCAGAACTCCAAGGCTTCATTACTATTTCCTGTCTCTTTAAATATTGCACTAATTACTATGTCCTCTGAGAATGAATTAACAAAACTACGTCTAGACTCATGAGTGTAGAAATCATCTTATTTTTCATAAAGATTTTAAATGGTTACATTGTGAGTAGGTACACATGCAGCAGGATATTCATGTAATTGATTCTCTTCTCTTAGAAAAAAGGTTAATCCAATGCTCTGTTTGAGAAAGAGATAGAAAACAGCTGGCTTGTGCTTCTTCAACATGCTTTCTTGGCATTATCGGTTGGTTGCCTCAAAATGTGACCTTATGCTGTGGGCAATGAACCAATTCCTTTCTAGTTAACTCGAGAGCTAACTATATGTGTGTGTGTGTGTGTGCGTGTGTGCGTGTGTATATATATATATATATAAATTATATATATTAAAATTCATATATGTATATAAAAAATATATAATTTTCCCCTTAGGGACATTTTGGCTAGTTAACTCTGTAGTATTCTATGTTGTACCTGTTCTGAATTATCCAGAATGGAATGTTTCTTTTGGCTCCTTCCTTTGTCCTTGTTGCTTAAGTAGTTTTTTGTGTATAAATATGTATGTATGAGTATGTGTATGAACAAAGTACTATGATAACACTTCACCTCAAATGAATGCAGTACTATAGCAACCCGACCTTTCAGGAACTTGGTCGAGAACGAATAAATAAGTAAAACAGGAGTCTGAGTGGCTCGATTCAGTATATCACTGAGTCCGTGCACAAAAGCTCATGCATTTGAGTATAGGGAAGCTTCCCAGATCCTTATTCAGGGCTTTTTTATTTGTACTTAATACACAATCTTTATTGACATGGTTATCTGCCCTCACTCCTACCCCCCATAGTCCACGACAGATGAGAGGCAGCGAGTAAGAAGTGTTGTTTTGGGAGAGCACATTCACAGGGTGGGAGGGGGGTAGGAGAGGAGTGGGGGTGGCAAGGTGTGTCACTGCTGATAACTCAGAGGAAGGGGAGGACAAAGAAAAACTATAAAGCAGCCACAGGATTAAAAAGGCCCAGCAATCTGGTACCTTTTAGAGTCAGGCTAATAGATCTGAGGGCATCAATTTTATATAGAAGAGAACAATCGTAAGAATTTACAATTCTTTTCAAATCCCAAATCAATAAAGAAAGGTCATCTTATTATGTTTAGAGGTAGAAAATGCGAAACAGTAGGTAGTAAGATTTCAAAGTATTTTAACCTGAATTGATGAAAAAAGTGTAGGCATAATTTCTATACGGTGAAGTTTATCTTTTTTAGGAGTGCAGTTCTGTGACTTTGGAGGAGCGTACACAGCTGTGTCACTGCGGTACGTAGCCCTTCGAGTCTGGCTCCTTCTGCTTGTCAGAATGCTTGAGATGCATCTGTGTGAACTGATTAAAATTTAAAAAATGGTTTGTGCTTAAAACTGGAAAAACTTGCTCATCACCTAAGGTTTTCTGGTAACTGAGATTTGCTCTGCAGATAATATAAAAATAGTGGGTTCTCAAAGAAAATCCAAGCTGTGGGAAAACAGGCAGCCACATTCACTCTTGTTGGGGAGAGTAAATCCATATAAACTTTCTTATTCTTTCTTAAGTTTTTCCTTCTCTCCTCTTCTTGTCAACCCAATACACCAGAAAACCTGTGGTAAGCGCCCAGCATATCGTCTGGCACGGAACAGCTATTCAACAATTAGTCATCTCCTTCCCCTTACCTTTTCTGTTCTTCTCTGTTTATATCCCACTTTCTCTTTTTTCCCTCCACACCCATCAATACTCTCTCATCAAGCTGCCTTACAGGTCAGCCAAGGTGAGTAATTACATTAAGATTGGCTCATTATTGCCCCAATTTCCTTGATTTTGAAGAGGTGCTGTACAAATGTTAGTCTTTTTGCCAAGTCTCTGGGACTTAGTCACCTGTTGAAAAGTCATGCAAAGAAAATAGGGCTTACAATTTTGGCCTTTCATTCTGTATTTATTTACGTGTATGTATCAGGCCCATTTTAGGATGCTAACTGAACTCACTTTTCTTTGAAAAAGTGAGGAAGGGGAGGGCCCACACAGCCATGTTAGTACTGTGTAACCTTTGGCCTCAGCTGACTAGGCTGGGAGTAGACAACTAATCTGGGACAGCGAATCATAAGCTGGGCTGGCTTAATCAGACCATCTCTCTTGAGAACTGAAACAGAAGAATCCAGAGGGAGACTCTGTGGTGGACTTTGAATTGAAAAGTTATGCAGAGCTAGCTCTCAAACGTGGTGGCTGAGGGAACTTAGGGGCCCATGAGAGGCCCCAGAATTAGTCTCTGTCACTGATCTGCCAGTTGTTGCCTCCTTGTGGCCTGACAAAATTATATTTCCTTCTTTTTTCCTTTTATTTCTTTTTTTTTTAAAGATTGTCAGAAACAAAGGACTGTGTTTCTGCTTAAATTTTTAAATTTTTTTTTTTTAAGATTTTATTTATTTATTTGTCAGAGAGAGAGAGCACAGGCAGGTAGAGTGGCAGGCAGAGGCAGAGGGAGAAGCAGGCTCCCCGCCGAGCAAGGAGCCCGATGTGGGACTCGATCCCAGAACGCTGGGATCATGACCTGAGCCGAAGGCAGCCGCTTAACTGACTGAGCCACCCAGGCGTCCCATCTTTTTTCCTTTTAAAAAATCTTTTTTTTGGGTGTTTTTTTACACATGGCTGAATAAAACATGGAATAATATAAACTTAAGAGATCAATTTAAACAATAGAGCTGCAAATCACTTAGTAATAAGTATTTATATTCATGAAGCTCCGTCAGGTAAAATGCTTACTAAGTGAACACTGCCTTCTCCACGCTTTTCCAGGAAAGCCTCACAATTGGTTGGAAAAAATGTATACTTAGTTTATAGATAAACACTAAATGTATGTGGATTTTCAGAATTGTTTATTTAGAGAAGAAAGAGAAAGAATATGATAGTTTAGAGATAGTCGCGATTAGAATGTTCCCATGTATGGGCATTTATTGGTCCAGGAACACATGACATTTAAATACGCTCACTATCCAGATGGGTGATACATTCTGAAAAAAACTGAATATGATGGTAAACAAAATTACATTCCTCAATGTGGAGCACTTTTTAGTTTGAAATACTTCTGATGCCTAGGGATATATTAATTTTGGATAAAATGTTTGATAAAGGGAATAATATATGCAAATAATTGCATGTTTAGAACATTTCACTTTACCTCATGTAAGAACTAGTTTAATGAAAGCTGACAAAAAGCCAAAACTTGATAAGTACAAATGCCAAATATGGGCTTTAGAGTTCACTTGTGGAAGGTGGCTGAAAATGGACAATTATCAAAATCATGAGATGCTAATTAAGCAGATAACAATATAGGCTTACAATCCATATTAAAATTTGGAAAAGCCAAGGATTGCAGTATATAGTACCTGATAAATTATGTAGGCCTCTGCCATTCTTTGTCTCTCTCCTATATTAAAAATCAAAAAGTAATGTTGGTATTATTGCTAGTGCTATAGATGGGAAAATTTTGGTTATTGTAGGCAGTCAAGGCAGATAAATGAATACGGCCACTAGAACCTTTATCATAAAAACAGAAATATTAAATAATAAAAATTTGTAAATTGTTGAATTTATTTTCCTGAGGACACTGGTGTACTATATCTAATCCAGAATTGTTTAGTCATGTGGGTTCAAAACGGTGTTAATGATTTTGTATATACTTCCTCCTTGAATGTCTGCTTGCCTGTTGTACCCTAACAGTCGACACTTCTCTTATTCCTGCAAATGTGAATGGCTTCCAGTTCCCAACAACCAAACAATGTCTATTAGAACAATTGTCTTGCAGTTAAGATTTGGTTTTTGGGTCGTCAGACAGAAATGTGCTTATACATAATGGAAGCCTCATGGAGTATTTCAAAATTGCAGTGTAATGAGTATATTAGTTTCTGGTTGCTGTTGTAACAAATCGCCACAAATTTAGTAGCTTAAGACAACATAAATTAATTTTCTTAGAACTCTGGAGGTCAGAAATCCATAATCAGTTTCACTGGGTTAAAGTCAAGGTGTTGGTAGGGTTGCATTCCTTCTGGAGACTTCAGGAGAGAATCTTTGTCCTTGCCTTTTTCGCCTTCTGGAGGTCACCTGCATCTCTTGGCTGTGGCCTCCTTCCTTACACCACTCTAATCTCTTGCTCTGTCATGGTGTCTTCTCCCATCTTCTTTAATGGTCTTGCTAGCCTCTTATAAGGAAACTTGTAATTATATTTAGGGTCCACTCAGATAATCCAGGATAATCTTCTCATCTCCAAATCCTTAGCTTAATCACATCTGCAACATTCCTCGTCATGTAATGTAATATTCATAGGTCCCAGGGATTAGGGTGTGGATATATGTGGGGACCATTATTCAGCCTTCCACAGTGAGGATTTTTTTAGTCTCACAAGGTCAGAGTATATCAGGAGGAAGTGTGTTTACTGAGTGAAGAATGGAGTGTGTGAAGCTGAGTCAAGAATGGGGGAGGAAGTAACAGACAAGCAGACACAGAGTCTTACAGATTTGGAGTCCCAGAGGCCACGTGGGGGGAAAGGGAAGTGTATTCTTTTGAGGTTCTTATACTATATGTGAAGTGGCATATTGAAGGCAGACTGTGAGAAGTTAAAGATAAGTATATAAACCCTAAAGCAAATACTGAAATAACACAGTAAGGAGTTTTAGCTATGAGCAAGCAAAAAAGATAGAAGAGAGTCATAAGAAAACTCAATCCAGAAGAAGGGAGAAAAGAGTAAGAAAGAAACAAAGAACAGATGGGACAAATAGAAAACAAAGAGCAAGATGGTAGCTTTAAAAACAACGGTATCAATAATAAGGTTGAATGCAAATAGTCTAAACACCCCATCGAAAGGCAGAAGTGATCAGATTAGATAAAAAAAACGAAGCAAGACCCAACCATATCAGAAATATGAAGAAGGCTTATTAGTTATATTTATTTGATTTTTTGATTATTTATTTGGCTATTTTCATTCAAATATGGTTAAGCATACTAGATATAACTCGAAATGAACATCTTATGTGTTTCGTATTGAAATTTTACTCACCAGTGATGTTTAGAAATCTATTTCTTATTATAAGACTGTAAGATTTGTTAGTTTTAAGTAAATGGTTAAGAACTCTAAGATAGCTAAAAAAAGAAATAAACGTACAGATAATAGGAATATTAGAAGAGTGTCTTAGCTTAATAACTTCAGGAACTTCATCATATCCTTTTGGAGTCAACACATGCTTAGAAAAATGTAAATAATAATATAAGGAGAAACTCCCAAGTCACATACAACAATATTCCTTAGATATCATTAGATTAGATATCATCCTAATCCCTACATAATGAAGAATATAACAGCATGAAGATAAGAGGACATTGCGTTAGAAAAAATGAGTTACCTGAAAATATCTCACTTTTCCACCAGCCTCAGCCGAAAGAGAGCATTTATTGACTACCTCAAATTACCATGCCATAATGACAACTTAAAATTTTTGACTACTAAAATTTTTATAATAAAATTGTAATTACAATTAAATTTTGGATTAAAGGCCTGGTTTATTCTTGTATCTCAGAAGTTCATTCTGTGATGGTGAGATTCATTTTCAGACAAATATCAGTTTTAATATCAGTTTTAATCTCAGCCATTTGACATTCAGCCAAAACATGCATTCTGTGTGACTCGTCTGTGTGCATGTGTCCATATTCTGTTTTTTAAACTAAACATTATAATGGGAAAACAAAAGACCCTGCATCTCCAATATTCTTTTATAAGATGACTTAAAATAACTATAAAATGACATCATTAGACAATATCAGAATGTAATTATTCCCTTTTGTTGGCCATTCAGTTTTTCCAAATTTATGAGTGATTAAAAATGTTCTCAATATCTGGTACAATATATCTTTAGCTTCATCTCCAAATTTTTTCTCAGAAATCCTGTGCTAACTTCCACTCCTACATCTAATGTATAAGAGTGCCATTTTCCTACAGCCTTGCCAATGCTGCCCATTACTTGTTTTATAATTTCTGACGTGATAGGCAAAACTGGCATCTTATTATTAATTTAGTTTGCCGTCTCTTTGGTTGCCTGGTCCAGTTTCTTCTTTTGTGACACTTTTGTTTATGTCCTTTCCCTTTTTTTCAATTGATGTATTTTTCATGTTTATTTACAAGAATTGCCTGTTTATATAGTAAGGATATTAACTTGTTGAAAGTGAAAAATGTTGACTTAGGAATGCCTTCCATATTCTCGTGTGTTCACTACTTTGATAGGCTCAGATGGAGTAGATGGGAAGGGAATGTGAGGGTGTTAACTGGGCATATTATTGGTGGGGAGCATGTAAGCATGAGCAGAAATTCAGCTCATCCTCCATACGGCTCCAGACTGATTCTCCTAGAATAATACTGTCAACATGCCTTCTTTAGCTCAAAATCTCCATAGTTATCTTCATCAGCCCTCTACCAAAACAATCTCATCAGCCAGTCATTAACATTTCTCCATATTTTGGCTCTAAATATTTATTTTCAAATTGTATCCAACCCAGCCCAACTCTATCTAGACTAGTGTAATGTGTAAGTGCTGAAGATATAGAGATGGCAAGGTGTCTATCTTCAGGGTGCTCACAGATGATGTGGAAGGGACAAACAAACAGAAAGATTGCAAGTGGTGATGCAGACCTCATGTGCAAAGTGCACATGAGGGGAAGGACAGCCTGACTAGAAGAGGTCAGAGAATCTTACCAAAATAAGGGATGGTTAAAATGCATCTTGATAGATGACAATTGTCAGTCCACCAAAGAAACATCATGGGGGAGGGAGGAATATTCTAAGAAGAGGGGAAACCAGGTGAGACTCAATTCCAGTCCAGTAGAGGGATGTAGGCGGAAGTGGTCAAAGCTGAAGTGGGCAGACTCCGAATAGTCTGTTCCGTCCAGGGGGCTGGATTTGAACCTTAGGGTAGTGGAGAACAACGCAAGTGCTGTAAACAGAGGTCTGATATGATCAGGGTTAGGCTTTAGAAAGACCACCCTGACTGCATCCTGGAGAATCAATCAGAGGGGGAATATTTAGAACGCCTCTAAGTGCCATTTGGCTTGAGACAGCCTCGATTTACACCTGTTCTCCCGGAGTTCTGCCCAGTTTCCCACTAGTCCTAGGTTTTTCATTTTTAAATTAACTATTACAATTACAAAGCATTAATATAAGTCTGGGCGAGTTTGGTAGACCTCCCTCTTAGACTTCCGGCTCTGTCGTGGTCTTGTCTAGCAGTGAGATGCACCCTCACTGAGCAGAGGTCTCTCTTTCTGGTACAGTTACATCTGGAATAAGACCAGTGAAAGCCTAGTTCTCTTTCCCCACCCCTTTCCCGAGGTAACTGGCTAACACTTGTCTTTCAATGAAGGGTAGCACACAGGTAGCTCCCTGATGAAACCAAGTGGGTTCAGACATCAGCAGTTGGGGGATCCAAGCCCTTCTGGTCTCAGGTGGTGGTGGTGGTGAGGAAATACGTGAAGCTACCATCCCTGCCAACCTCTCCATGTGCCAGCCAGTTGCTGTGACTCATACTGAGAGGGAAATGTCAGTGGGAAGTGCGGGGCAGCACAGGTTAGCTAGATGTGGACTATGTACCAGAAATAGGAAGCGGAGCGGGGCCGCTGCGGAGTACAGGAAGAGTAGTCTCAGGGTTTTTGTGGTTTACTGTATAGTCTGAACCTATGTCTATTCCCTTGCTCACTGTATTCTTTGCTAATGCTTCTTTTTTTTCGTTTTTGCAGGAAACCCTTTTGATATCCATGAGCTTAAGGAAACGTTAGACGAAATAGTAAGCACTGGATTTCCATCGTTCCAGTCTGTTGCTGTCGTGTGCATAACCTGCACAGGGTTTGTGCACACCCGTCACCTGCAGTGGAGGCCACAGAGGTGTTACTAACCCCGTGGAAAACAGAAGACCCAAAGCTGCTGAAGGAGCATTATCATCAGCTTCGGAAGAGCGTCGTCCCTGCGAGGAGACCACCCGGAGGTGGTGATTTCCTGCATGCAACTGTGCACGTGTGTTCCGGGGGCTCCTAACATGCATGGCCCCGGGCAAGAGGACCAGTGAAGGCCCCCATTCCATTAGGTTTAAATATTTACAAGTTCTAAATCAAGCCAGCAAAGTGTTAAATAAAATATGTTCTATGCTGCTACCTTGACAAGATACCCTCATTATGACAAAAAATGTGTAAAGCTAGGGTTTTTATACGGAGTTGGCAAAAACTCAAAGATGATGGAACTTAAATATCGAGCATGTCTGAATGTTGTCTTGATGGTCTAGTGAAGTCTAGATGGGTAATAAAAGTAAAGTGATCTGTAATTCATGAATTATTATATATTTATTCCACAAAGTTTTTCCTTCATTTCAGCAAAATCACTGTTTCTATATTTGAGGTTTTCACATAATTTGTTTTCTATTTCTAAAGGTCTAAAGGGTTAAAAAATAAAATCTAATTATACTAAAATGTATAAAACTTGAATATATGTTCATCCAAATATATAAATGAAAGTGAATTTAAAGTGTAAAAAATTGGGGAGCCTGGGTGGCTCAGTCGGTTAAATGTCCAACTCTTGATTTTGGCTCAGGTCACAATGTCAGGGTCGTGAGATCAAGGCCTGCATCAGGCTCTGCGCTAGGTGGGGAGCCTACTTAAGATTCTCTCTCTCTCCTTTGCCCCTCCCCCTCCACGTACGCATGCACATGAGCACTCTCTAAATAAATAAATAAATAAATAAAAATTTAGAAGTAAAAAATCAAGTTACTTTTCATGTTTTCAAAGATGGTATCTCCTGAAATATTCAAAATTATCAATTAAAATCAAAGGAAATATGTGTTATAATTAATGAATATCATCAACTTTTACGATCATAATTAAATGAAGGTAAACATTTCAATTTAAGTCTAAAATGGAAAGTGAAATCCAACTGTATTAAGGAATTTTATAAAAACAGAACTGTTCACAATTCTAGGGTTCATTGTCCATCTAGTTGCAATTTAAAGACTCTGCAGCATGCTTCACTCATGTTATAGCTAGACTTATATTTACTTACACATAGAGAACACTGAAATAGATATATGTATATGTATGGATATACGTACATATACACATCGATTTAAGAATAGTATGAATTGATTAGTATTAGAAAACATTACAGATACATACTAAATCACTAGTACTTTTGAAACCAAGAAGTGAAACAAAGAGAAAAGCAAGGCGATGGATACTCGACACTAATTAGAAATAATACTTGGTTATGCATCAGTCTACTGTATTCTTATTATCTGCAGGGAGATAGTTGACAAGTCAATTGATTTGCCTTTTCTCTTACATAAGTCTCTCTACCGCTCCACTCCTCCTTGATTTCTGTAACTGCTTCTGTCTCTTACTTCAGCTACAGCATTTGGATGTAGTTGCTTTCTGTTCCTGGAAGACTGGGAAAGAGTTGTGGAGAAGAGATTCCTGAGCTGTGAAAGGTGTTAGTCTTCTGTGGATGGGCAGAGTTTGGCTCCCCAGTCTACCAGCACTGGGTTTTGGATCTTGAGTGAGAGAGCTGTCCACGAGCTTTTTAAATGTACTTACTTTTTGTGTTTGTGATGTGCAGGGCCCCTAAAATTCAGGGCCCAGGGCAGGGATCCTTCCTGTCTACATCTAAGGGTATTTCCATCTTGCTTTGTGCTCGATTCGGCTGAACTCACAAGTTTTCTTGTGCACATACGAAAAGTGAAGCCATTCCTGTCAATGTGTTGCTCCAGCAGATGGAGTTCATAGAGAGTTAAAGGATATGTTTTATATTGGTGTCATCAGCTGCCTCAGGTAAAAAATGAGTTCGTTCCAATTATAGTTTGATATTTGTGTTCAATTCACGAAATCAAGTAAACCTTTTGAAGATTCACTCAAAAGTGAAAAGTGAAAGGTCTGCCATTATTGTTAGCAAAGTCATAGTAAATTAATTTAAAAAGTTCAGCATTTGCAGATAAAATTACTTGTTTTGAGGGTGATGGATAAAATACAAATTTGGGGCCAGCATGACATCACAGGTGAAAACGATGTTCTTGCTAAAATTAAGTAATTCATGGGACTAAAATATACTTGGCACTAGTCAGGGCATGTGCATAAGTTATAATCGTGTATAAACAAGCTGCAATATTTTAGCAATGAAAATAGAAGATCCGGTTGTCAAAATTTACAAATGTTTCTATTTATATATTACAGTAACTGAAATACATACTTTTTATGACAAAACTGATGTTGAATTAAAAATACTTAACATGACAGTATGTGTTTTCTCTTTTTCCTGGTAGTCGACAAGCGGATTTTCGAAATGTTTGAGGCTTTGAAGAACTACTTTGTAAATCAGTCTAAGTGTCCTACATTGTCATTGCACATTTCTGTGAGTGAGTCCTCTAAATTTTATTTCACTGTTTTCTCGAGATCATTTGGAAATCTTTAATCAAAGCATTCAAAGAATGTTCACATTTGAAGATTTTAGAAAAATAAAGTCAATGCAAACAAAGCTTGCAAAGAGAAAAACAGTGAGATTAAGCTATTCAAAACAAAAGAGGAACTAAACAAATGTGTGGAATTTAAGATGCCTGCTTACAACTCTTTCATGATTTCCCAATGGACTTGCCGTTATCCCTCGAATTAAGACTGAAATCCTTCAAATCCCAAATAACTGACTTATAAACAGACTTGGAAGAAACCCATTCTCAAGATAGGGCAAAGAGTTGGGTGTTTACTTTTTAGGAGATGTTGATACAAGGCTGAGATGTGGTCACCAAGGAGGCATAAACTAGGAATGTGGGTGCTGGGATTGGCTAGGAATGCAGGGCCGGCAGTAAAAGCTCATTGAAGGTCGGCCAGCAAGTGACCCGGTGTTCTATAAGATGGTTCGGAGGGCCACCCTGGGAGTGAGGTGGGATGGCGGAATCAGGCAGAGCAGGCGCTCCTGTCTACACTTGCACTTTTTCTGAATGCTGAAAACCAGGGCTGGGGTCAGGGAAGAGGGCTGTGAAGGGCACAAAATTCAAGGCGACATTCACTCTCAGCTGTGTGCAAGTTCACCTGAGACCCCAAGAGTGAGAGTCTCCATAATTCTAAGCACTTTAGGTGCTTCTCCTCCTCACTCTAGTCCAGGCCCTGCAGAAAATACTTTCTCTCTACACCCTAACAAGGGCTTTGAAATCTAACTCAATATCATAGTGCCCTAGGAAATTCTTCTTCTTTTTAAAAAGATTTATGTATTTATTTGATAGAGAGAGAGTGTGGTGTGGTAGGCAGGGCACAGGGAGAGAGAATCTTAAGCAGACATTGCGCTGAGCCCGGAGCTGGACACGGGGGCTCAGTCTCACCACCCTGAGATCACACCCTGAGCCGAAACCAAGAGTCCCACGCTTAGCTGATTGCGTCACCCAGGTGTCCCCCTAGGGAGTTATTCTTGAGTAATTTTTAAATGTAGATTGTAAAATGCAGGCTCCTTTATCGCCACTTCAGATATACTGAATTAGAATCTCTGAGGGTAGAATTCAGGGACTATATTTTTTTTTTCAGGGATCTGTATTTTAAAAAAGCACTTAGGTGATTTGGATGCATGAGGTGTATAGGATCCATAGCCATTAGTGCTTAGATGCTTTTCTTCATGCCTCACCTCACGGTTTGATCCCGGTAGGTTACTGGGTGGAGGATCTTAATTAAATACGCCCCCTTGTCATGCCCATTCTGAATCAACTGAGAAATAGAGGCAGGATCCATGTGCGAATTAAGGAATAGCATCACTGGTCAAAGAAGAAACCACAAAGCAAATCAGACACTACTTAGAGTTGACTGTATCAAAAACTGTAGGATGCACATAACACAGTGCCAAGACGAAAATGTACAGCATTAAACGCTTATATTTGAAATAGATTCTCAAATCAATGGGCCATGCTTCTACCTTATGAAACTAGTAAAAGAAGAGTAAATGAAACCCAAAACGAGGGGGAAAGAAGGACATAATAATAGAGCTGAAATCAATGAAATAGAAAACGAAAAAAATTAAAGAAAATCAACTAGAAGTTGGTTTTTTGAAACCATCAATAAAATTCATAAACCTTTAGTCAGACTGATCAGGAAAGAGAGATAAATAGCAAATTACCAATAGCAAGAATGGAAGAGGAGACATCATTAAAGATCATACAGACATGAAGAAAATAATAAGGGAATATTGTGGACAGTTTTATGCCAATAAGCTTGATAAATTAGAGGGAAAATTTTGAAAGACACAAATTACCAAGAGCTCACTGAAGAAGATACAGATAATCAAGATAACTTTATAGCTATGAAGTACACTGCTTTCATAGTGTGTACTCTTTCTCCCAAAAAACTACAGATGAATTCTACTAAGCATTCAAGGAAGCAATAATACCAATGCTATACAAACTCCTCAAATAAAAGAGGAGCAAAATTTTCTCAACACATTTGATGAAGCCAACATTATCCTGATACTAAAACCACACAAAGATATAACAAGAAAAATATAGACTCATATCTCTCAAAAACACAGATGCAAAAATCTTCAACAAAAAGTAGCACATCAAATCCAGTAACATGAAAACAATATTACATAATGAAGAAATGAGGTTTATCCCAGGAATGCAAAGCTGTTTTAATATTTCACAACCAATCAATGTAATTTACCTTATTAGCCAATTTAAAAAGAAAAAAAATGATCATTTCAATAGTTGCAAACAATTTTTGACAAAATGCAAGACCAATTTTTAATAAAATCTATCAGAAAACTAGGAATAGAAGGGAATTTTCTTTACAGCTAAACTTAATAGCGGAAGACTGAACACTTTCCCCCTCAGACCAAGAGCAACACAAGCACATTTTCTCTGATTATTTCTATTCAACATTGCACTGGAGGTCCCAGCTTATAGCAGGAAGGCAAAAGAAAAAAAAATTAATAAAAGGCATACTGGTTGGATAGGAAGAAACAAAACTGTCTTTATGAGGAGATGGAATGCTCATCTACGTAGAAAATCCAAAGACTCTACCAAAAAGCTACTAAAACTAAGTGAGTTTAGTAAGGTTGCATGCTTGAAAAATGCAATACACTAGCAATGCAGAACTGGAAAGTAAAGAAAATGATATTATTCACAGTATCACAAAATATGAAATAATTAGGTATAAATTTAACAAAACATGTACCAAATTTTAATGCTGAAAATTACAAAACATTGCTAAGAAAAATTAAATAAGACCTACTCAATGGAGAGATCTATCATATTTGTGGATTGGAAAACTCAATATTAAGATGCCAATTCTCTCTGACTTGATCTATAGAGTCAATGCAATCCCAACCAAAATCCCTGAAGAATTTTTGATAGAAGCTTGCAAGCTGATTCTAACATATGTATTTATGTGCAAAATATTACATCAGCTTTTTATTGCTAGATAAAATGCCGGAAAACATTGATAGATTGAATGTTTACCGTATTCCAGGTACTGTTTCACATACTTTGAGTGTATTAAGAAATCAAATTGTCACAAAAACTCTCAAAGGGAGGTAGAATAGCATTATCCCCATTTTATGTACATGCAGACACGAAGCAGGCAAATAACTTGTCTGGCTTTATCAGCTTTTGGGTTGGAGAGTTTGCCATTGAATCCAGGCGACTGGAATCCAGAGTCTGGCTGTTTAAATACTTGGAATCACCAGTTTCTGGACCAATTAGCGATTGCTACAAACAACCACAAAATCTCCATGGCAAATAATAATAAGCATTTCGTTTCCACATGTCTGCAGGTTGGCTGGCATGGCTTTGCTGATTTTGGCTGGGCTCAGATGGGCAGCTCCAACTATAGGCAGGGGTCATGTCTGCTCCCCAGGTTTCCCATCCTCCCTGAATTATTGGCTTAGTCATGGCCTGTTCTTCACACAGCAATAACAGAAAGCAAGAAAGAAGGTCTCACATAAGAACCAAGGCCCAGCTCACACTTCTCTTCTACTGTTTCAACCTTTGAATTGCCTAAGCAAAGGGGGAGCAAGTGGACAACTTCAGCTCTCTCCTGCAGGGCAGGGAAGCCCCACCCTGGTGCACTTATAATGCGGAAGAGACAGTAAGCCCTACGGATTCCTCCCACAGGCAGGATGTCTCCAGAAAGTCAAATGCAAGAGGAGGGACCATTTGTGCCAATGACATTTATACCACTTGATGCAAGATTAACGTATGTCAGATTTTTGTCTATTTTTGTAAGTGTCTCACGAAGAGAGGAGCGAAGGGTGAAAGCTTCTGTCCACCACGTCTGTAAGGACATAGAAGTGTTAGGAGAACTTTCTATTTAAGGGCCAAGGAGGAAAGGAGAGAAGAGCTTTTCCTCTCACAGAAGGTGAGGACTGGGTTTCTATACTTCACAGCATTCCTCTTCTAGCACCGAACACAGAACTATTAACGAAGAAAGGCCTCAAGAAATATTTACAGCTGAACAGTAATAGAAACTGTTGCATTTTCCCTCTTGAAGAAACTCCAAAATTTCCCTCTCTTGAACCTCATGCCTGGGGGTTGCAGCCCATTCTTGAACCTCACTCTTGACTTGGCAACACAAAGTTGTTTGCCTACTGAGGAGTATTTTGGCCAATTGTTTCAGTTGCAGAGTTCCCCCAATATGGCACAAAAGAAGCTTGTCCTGCTGGAGTTTAGAACTGACTGCAAAACTAACCCTGGTTAGCAAAACTGGCAAATTCCATTTAGTGTGTGTGCATTTTTGTTGTATTTATGCTTGTGATTTGTGTGTGTGTGTGTGTGTGTGTGTGTGTGTGTGTGTGCGCGCGCGCGCACCCACTCTGAACAGAGTTTCAAAGGAAAAAGGCAAGATGTTGCCCAGCTGCATTGTTCTGGCAAGACTTTTTCACATACTTCTCCACAGAAGTTTCTGCAGTGCTCCCCTCTCCTCCTGGCTTCCTGTTTCTATTGAAGAGCAAGGATTTGCTGAGTCTCTCCAGCTGTAGCCTAAAGCCATCACTGAAACAACTTTGGACTGGCCATTCTGAGGTAGAGGTTGGAGGATGGGAGGTAAGGAGGCTTGTGCCCTTATTATATAAACCAGCCATTAGTGGAAGGAATTTGGGGTAGGCAACTAGTAGTGTCTGCTCCAGATGTTTTATTTCCAGCAATAGCTTCCAGCATGAGTTTTCTAAGAAATCATAGCAGAAATGCTAACGTTTTAAGGACGGAAATGTAGTTCCCACCCCCTCTGGGTTTTATTCAATGGGCTATAGAAGCTCCTTGTGCCTCAGACTCAACTTCTCCTCTTCAGACTCTTTCAACCTCACTTGTCTCCTGGACCTTCTGAGCACTCCCTTCTGTCCCAGCATCCGCTGTTTTCCAGCCCCAAGACCACTGCTTTAGATAAAGCCCTCATCATCTTTTGTCTCGATTCCTCTCCCTGACTCTAGTCATCCTTCCTTTCAATCAGTTCTCTACATAATGGTAAGGATTATCTTTCGAAAAACCAAAAAACGGAATCCTTTGTTTAGGTTCCTTCAAAGCTTCCCCATAGCCATTAGGATGCAATCTAAGCTCCATACTCTGAAAACAAGGCCCCTTGTGTGGGACTGGAAGTAGGGGGAGGCAAGCAATACGCCTTGAGTGCAAAATTTCTTTTTTTTTAAAGATTTTATTTATTTGTCAGAGAGAGAGAGCACAAGCAGGCAGAGAGGCAGGCAGAGGCAGAGGGAGAAGCAGGATCCCTGCTGAGCAAGGAGCCCAACGTGGGACTCGATCCCAGGACCCGGGGATCATGACCCGAGCCGAAGGCAGCTGCCCAACCAACTGAGCCACCCAGGCGTCCCCTTTGAGTGCAAAATTTAAGGAGATACTTATTCTCAAGGATCAGGCAAATGCACGGTTGGCACTTGAGAATGAATACCACCTTAATTTTTACTCCTTTGGTGGTTCCCTTGCCCCAGCCTTGTTGCTGTGCCTTTGCACTGGCCGTGTTACTCTCTGGTCTCATCTCTCATCACACGCCACTCAAGTCCTCACTTCTAACCCAGTGGGCTGCTTGCGGTCCCCTGAACTCGCCTTATTCTTACCAGTGGATTCTTCCTGAAGCTTCAGGTAATGATAGAATGACAGAAACTCAGAAAATATTGGTCTCATGATGAATCTCAAACATCAAAACAGCAGCAAATGTGATTCTTTTTCAAAATTTTACTGATAAAATACACATGAGATAGAACTTACGATAAAGTGTACTCTTGAATACATTCATATTGTTGTATAATCATCACCACCATCCGGTTCCAGAACTCTTTTCATCTTGCAAAACTAAGACTCTATACCTATTAAACAATAATACCTCATATTCCCTCATCCCCTAGCTGCTGGCAACCACCATTCCACTTTCTGTCTTTATGATTTTGACTGCTTTAGGTACCTCATATGAGTAGAGTCATAAAATATTTGTCTTTTTGTGATTGACATATTAAACTTAACATAATGTCCTCAAGATTCAACCATACTATATATTAGAATTTCCTTCTTTTGTTAGGGATGAATAATATTCCATTGTATGTATATATCACATCTTTAAATCCATTCATCTGCCTATGGACACTTGGGTTTTAACGTTGTAAATAATACTGCTATGAACAAATATCTCTTTGAGACCTTTCTTTCAATTCTTTTGAGTATCTACCCTGAAGGAGAACTGCTGGATCATACGGTAATTCTAGCAAATATGTTTTAAGCCTAGCTCAAAGGCATTCATTTTGTCAAAAGCTTTTATACGTAAAACAAACAAAATATTGAAATCCAGCTTTTATTACAGTCATTACCATAACAACATCGTATCTCATTGCATATGGTCACTGCAGTGTAATTTACTTTAAAATACTTCAGCAAAGATAGTATAATATATACTTGTGCACGTTAGTTCTAATCTATACCCTAGGGCAGCAGTTAACATGCAAAGTTTTCTAATTGAGGATACTCATTCCAGGGATTATTCTCCCTTGAAAGACTCTAATCAGACACCAGCATTCCCAAAGCAACTACTATAAGCCTGCAAATATCCTTATCTCAGATCAATATCATAGGATTTGTTAATTAGCCTAATGGATGTTAGAAATAATGTCTCATTGGTGAAATGTATGGTATTCAAACAGTGTTCATTAGCTAGAAATACTATTGAGGAAGTCCTGCCCCTTGCATGATAGCGGTCTAAGAATCTGGTGAAGCCAATAACCCACGGCCCTTTAGAATGGCACTCCAGGCTTAGGATTCCAGACTGGTCCCTTGTCTGGCCACTTAAGGGGGGACTCGGTTGTCTGAATCTGACTAGACATTTTACTAAGTTCAACAGCTCCAGTACTGCATGTGGATCTCATGTGAACTTTTCATGCAAGAGGCGGTGGGAGCAGCTAAAGGGTCACCAAACTGGGACTTCACTCAACTTTCAGGACAGATTGTGCGGCCATCTGGGGGTCTCCTTGCTATGAATGTTCGTATGAGGGTCAGAATTTGATCTGACCTTTGCTTTTATCATAACATACTACCTGACAGCGACGTTGTTAGAAAGGAGACCTATCGTCCTCACTTACTTGTAACTATTGAAGACTACTCCTATCCATCCAAAAAAAGTTTTTTAGGACTCACCAGTCTGCTCAGGTCAGTTTGTGTAGGTGATTTACTGGAAGCAAACGGGAGGGTAAACCTGCCTATGTAATCTTCGTCCCAATTTGGATACACTTGCCTGCTTGTCAAGGAGATCTCACCCAGTAATTCTATCAACCTTTGGCCCTTAGCATCTTGTAAATATAGCCCTTGCCTCAAAGAACTGGGAAGAAATTGCCTTCATGAACTAGCTATTCCAACACTTTCATAACTTGTTCCCATATATTGCCTCCCCAACGTTCAGCAATAAAGCACATGCAAATTAAAAAATTACATATAGATGAAAGAAAGGTAAAGGTAGAATGTTCTACTACGTTTTCCTTTTATGGCTCTGGCCCCAGGAAACACAAGAGGTTAGATGTACTAAGCACAAATGAAGAGAAACACTGCATATTAAAAGTGTGTCTGAGAGAAGAAAACAAACATTTCATGGTGCCGCAGCCAAGGATCATTGAATTATTTAAATGTGAAATCAAAGAATTTTCATAAACAATTAAATGGAGAAAGAGCAATATATGATTTGAGTAATAGTTAACATTTTCTTTAATTGTTTAAGCTGTGACGATATTTTATGAGCAGCAAATTACAAAGACTGAAAATTCATGATATAATTATAAAGTGTGAAGACTGATTTTCATATATTGCTTACAGAGTGAGTCTCATGGATTACTGTCATAATCAAATATAACTTGAAACCATATCAACAGGACACATTTTAATGATATGCACATAATTGCTAGTGTGCTGAGTAGTGATTTAGCCTAAACAGTAAATAGATCACTTAAAGGATATAATTAGTATTATATTTACAGAGTTGAATTAATTTTTGTGCTTTTCTCTTCTTACTCTGATGCAGATTATAGATCTTAGAATTAAGGCTGACAGTTTACTCTCATCTTTAAATTGTCTCACGCACACACAGAAAATGGCACCCACTTAAAGCTGAGGCTGGGCTCAAACATATCAACACGTGGGGTTCTATTTGTCACTCATTCATCAACCCTCTGGGCCCCAAGGTAGAGGCTCCTATGCTGCCACTCCCCATCTTGGGGTCTTTGTATCAGCTGTCAGCCTGGGTTGTAGCATCAACCCAGTGAGTATGGTGGTGTGGTGAGGGGGGTGTACCCCTGGGGCATGGGGCAGATTCCTAAGAGAAGGGAGAACCTGAAATGTGAGGAACAGTGGGCCAAAGAGTGACTCAAGTAGGCCCTCGCTTCTCCCTCTCCTTCTTTGTTCAGTCTCTCCCCAAACCATCTTGGAGCCCAGTGCGGGGAAAACACAAAATGAAATTGAACCTTCAGTGCACTTGTTTGGCATCAGACTGCTCTGAAAAGCTGTCAAAGTCAAATATTTATGTCAGTAGGCTTTAACAGTTATTTGTGGGTAGCTTAAGTCTCTAAGTGTTGGGGGATGTCAATTAATAAAAACAAACAAACTCAAAGCTTCCCTGGTGGCTTTCTTGGGACTTCTACTCGCGCACCCTGACATGCCCTCCCTCTCTTTCTGGGACTGCCTGTGTAGTCTTATCACCGTCAGCTCAGTGGCCCAGAATCCACAGCCTCCTTGATGCTACCGCTTTGTCTGAAAGCTGATACAAGTACGCTGAGATGGGGAACGGCAGCACAGTATTACCTTTGAGGTGTATGGATAGCCTTCACCTTGGGCTATGGAGGGTTGGGGAATCAGGGACAAGGTAAGCCCAAGTATGGATGTGTTTGAGCCCAGCCTGAGCTGTTAAATGAGTGCTCTTGTGGGTGTAGCAGTGAGTGCCATTCATTTTGTGCCTGGAGAAAACCAGATGGGAATTACCTCTGGAATCTGAGTTGTTGGAAGTCCTAGAGTAGATGATAATATTGGGGTAGAGGCTAAAGAGGAGAGAAGGGGAGATGAAAGCACGTGTTGTTTTGCAACTCTACTAGGGATCACCCAATGAACATGTTTGCAGGAATGTAACGTAACTGCATATTCCAAAGGTAGTATGATATCCTACGGTTAGTGGGTCAAGTACTGCCTTTGGATTCAAATCTATCTGGGTAACTTTGGAATAGTTTCTTAACCTCTATAAGCCTCATTTTCATTATCTACAAAGTGAGGATGCATCTGGATTTTTTTTTTTTTTTAGCAAAAGTACTAAAGTACTAAAAAGTACCTAGGACTATAGTATATGGGAGCTGTGGTTGTCCATTACAATCATAGCCCCCATGTCTCCCCATATTCCTGCCCTTATCTGGGCTGGCTTTGTGAATCACTTAAATTAATTGAGTGTGTCCAGTGCCTCAGCCTTAGGAAGACCTGGTAGTTTCTGCATTTGTGCTCTTGGAAGTTCTGAGCCACTATATAAGAATCTGGCTACCTGAAATGGAGAGAGCACGTGGAGAGGCTATGTGGAGAGAGAGACAGGGAGATCCAAGCATTCTAGTGTCCTGGCTGAGCCTAGCCCTCAACCAACCTGCCAGCTGAATGCAGATACATGAGTGATGGCTGGGAAGATAGCAGGAGAATGGCCTAGCTGAGCCCAGCTCGGATTGTGGAATTGTGAGCCATGAAAATATTTGCTTCTTTCAGACATTAAGCTTGGGGTAGTTTGTTATGTAAGAACGGGTAACTGCAACAGGGATCATGAATGTTACACAGATTTTTAAAATACAGTAAACCCATGTCATTCATAAGGTGTGTGCCCTAGGCTCTTCCTGAATACATTATGGCATTTAAGCTCATAACATGCAATCAGGTAAGACTAAAATATTTGAGTAGCCCTTTCAGACTTGAGATAATTTTCGAACACAGGGTGTTTGTAATCTATTTATAAAAGATCTCGTCACTTCTTCATTTCAGCACCAATATCCACAGTTGCCATCACCTGAGGGAAGCCTTCACTAAGGACAAAGTTTGCCTCTTATTAAAGCTTCTTGTGTAGATGCGGGAGAGAAGAACAAAGCCACTTGGAGATGTGGTTGACAGGTGGCCAGCCAGGCTTATTCACTAGCTGAACACCTTTCCACTGCTCTCTGGCTTGTAGCACGGGTGATGCAACTTCGTGCCTTAGTGAAAGTATAAATTATGAATGTCATGGATATTCAGGGTGATTCAGGAATAGCTGGAATCATGAGTGTTAAATCCACAAATGGAAACTGTAATAAACTGAGGTAGGTGTAGTTATTGTCTACCAATATTCTGTCCTTCCCTCCTCAACTTTCTTCTTGTAGCAGAGTTTGTTTTGCTTATGGAAAATCCATTCTGGATGGACTGGGTTGAGATGACCCTTCCCCCTTGCCACAGGGTTGGGCATGTGGTCCAATCTGGCCATTCAGCAAATGTTGGGTTCCGTTGGAAAATGTTGGGAGCCTCCGGTGGCTAGCTGTTGGTGGAAGTCCTGTATCCTCTCCCTTATAACCCAACTCTCAGATAGTATCCTGTAGTGAAAGCAAGTCTTAGACTAAACCTTACAAAAACTGGAAGTATTTATTAGCAAGCAGCTCCAAACACGCTATTCAGTCTGTTCCGTAGTTCAGGGAAGTTCTGTTCTTACCTGGACACTTAAAATAGCACCTAGCATGACAGTCTTTTGTGGATGCCTCAATAGGCCAACAGTAGGACAGGTCAGCCCTGTAAGTGGGCCTGGAGACAGAATTCTCCTTGAAATGGAGCGATGCAGGGTAGTGGGGTTCCATCCCTCCAACGCTGCTTGTTACATTAGAATGCTGGTCTTGCCAGATTCTCATGCAAGGGTGGTGGGGCTTTTACAGTCTTCCTAGCCATTTACTACTTTGAACATTATTCGTCTTACTATATCATTTTCCCAACCTTCTTTATGTTAATTAGGAAACATTCCATGTGTAGGTTTTGATAATATATGCTAAGTGCTGTATCACCTCACCTTGTGCTGAAGATTTTCTGTTTGCCTGTCCAGATTGCTTTCTCCATGCTTTCTGTCCCTGCTTTCTGGCTGGCAAACTGACCTGTAGGGACTCTATCAATGGGCTTCCTTACCCTCTGGCTTCCAGTTGGTTTTGACTAACAGTGAGCCAGCCCAGCAGGTGATCGGGAAGAGGGAGGAGAATGAGGTTAGGATATTTATTCCCCCAATTCCATCCCTGCAGGGCTGCCCCAAGCTGACTATGACCCATCTCGAAGGTCATAGCTCCTCTCAAGGCAGCAGTCTATATGACTTTCTCCTCCCAGGTTCTGGTAACTGATTCTTTTCTGCATCCCTTTGGGTTGAGGGATGGAAGATCCCTGTTGTGACTAGTTCCTTAATACTATACTACATCCTTTCCAGACCTTTTTTTTTTTTTTTAAAGATTTTATTTATTTTAACAGAGACAGAGAGATCACAAGTAGGCAGAGAGGCAGGCAGAGAGAGAGGGGGAAGCAGGCTCCCTGCCGAGCAGAGAGCCTGATGTGGGGCTCGATCCCAGGACCCTGAGATCATGACCTGAGCCAAAGGCAGAGTCTTTAACCCACTGAGCCACCCAGGCGCCCCCTCCTTTCCAGATCTTTATAAATCATAGGTTTATTAAATCCTCCTTGATTTATCCTAATTTGAGTGAGCTTTTTCCTGCTGGGAACTTGGGAAGGTACTGATTTGTGATTAGAGTACTTCTATGCTAGTTAGTCTCTCCTGGAGTGTTGATTCCTGATAAGAGGATTTCAAATGCTAACCACTCTCAGGGTAGAGATCAGATTTGATTTATACACATATTTCATACTGTTCATACTGGGACATTTGAAAAAAAATTGTCACACCAACAATTTAACACAAAACTTCTTGGCAACAGTGACTGATTAAAAAATAAATCTATAACCTTAGATATATCCAATGGAGCTTTCCCAGGAATTTTTGCTAGGACAAATAGTAAAGAGACAACTTTTTTTTTTGTTGTTGTTGCTGTGATTGCTAGATATAAGGGTAAGTAAGTCTTGAACTTCTAATGGCTGTATCTTCTACCCAGAGAGGAAAGCTTACCAGATACCAAAAGTCAACAAGAAGAAGCCAGAACTGGGAGATGAAGAGAAAGGAACAAATTTCTGGTTATATCATAGTGCTCCTGGATCCAGCTATGCCTGTATCTGAAGCCTTCTCTTGGAACATCCCATTTATGAGGGGAAATACATTTCTTTTTGGTTTGTGTATCTAAGCTAATTTGAGTTGGAGTTTATTTCACTTGCAACTGAGTAAGTCTTGACAAATGTATCAGGGGCCTATTTTCACAATGTTCTTCTATCTTTGTAAGAAAAGACTGCACCTACACTGGTAACCTGAAATGAGCTCAACCAATACAGACAACTGTTCTATTTTGACAAAGGAGATGAAGATATTACCAAGGAAAGATGGCCGTCTGCCCAGGCTGGGGGTCAGTAGGCTGGTGACATCATCATAAGTTTGTACACTGAGACTTCAACAGTGCAGGTCTAGAAAACTGATTCTGTTAGTGTGATAGAGGCTAACCAAGTTTGGGGCAGTTGGCTTCCACTAGCCAGTTTCACAGAGACTGAAGCAAAAGTCTAAAATAAATTCACAATAGAAAATCTAACTGCTGAGCAGACCAAAAAGTTTGTCTCTGGTTCGTGTGGTCTCTCTCTTCTGGCAAATCTATAAAAAATGCCAAATTATTATCCAGAAGCCTAATTGGAGGGAAAGGGATTAGAGCCAGACAACAGACAATGCGGGTCTGGGGGTAAGGGAAGAGAGGGTCCCTTGCGTGAGTGTAATAGTATCTCAGAGCCGCACCTGCCTGAGGCACTCATCTGAGGTGGGGATTGTATTAGCTCCCTGTGGCTGCTGTAACAAATCACCACAAACTGGGTGGCTTCAAACAAGAGAAATTCTCTCACAGTTATGGAAGCCAGAAGTCCACAGTCAGTTTCACTGGGCCAAAATCAAGATGTTGGCAGGGCCACACTCCCTCCGGAGGCTGTAGGGAAGAATCTATTCCTTGCCTTTCCCAGCCTCTAGTAGCTCCCATGTTCCCCAGCTAGTGGTCACATGACTCTACTCTCTGTCTTCACCTGAACACCACCTTCTCCTCTGTGTCAAATCTCCCTCTGCTTCCTTCTTATAAAGATACATGTGATGGCGTTTAGGCCCATCTCAATAATCCAAGATAATCTCCCCATTGCAAGAGCCATAACTTAATCACGCCTACAAAGTCAATTTTGTCATATAAGGTAACATTCACAGGTTCCAGGGATTAGGATTTTGCTACTTTTGTGGGGGCAGTTTTTAGCCTAACACAGGGGTAGAACTGTTGAGTAAGGTGGAATGCCCATTTTGGCTATTCAGGGCCCCTTTACCTCTGCCTAGATGGTGAAAGAGACCCCGACTGATTCTTTCTTTCTGATCTTTCTTTTTCTAGCCCCAATATGAGCATCACTCTTCTGCCATTAAAAAAAAAAAAAATATATATATATATATATATATATATATATATATATATATATATATATTTAAAGATTTTATTTATTTATTTGACAGAGAAAGAGATCACAAGTAGATAGAGAGGCAGGCAGAGAGAGAGGGGGAATCAGGCTCCCTGCTGAGCAGAGAGCCTGATGTGGGGCTCGATTCCGGGACCCTGAGATCATGACCTGAGTCGAAGGCAGAGGCTTTAACCTATTGAGCCACCCAGGTGCCCCTAAAAAATATTTTTTAAAAAGAGCCTAATCCAATCAGCTTTTTAAAGTTCCAGTCATATTCCAGTCATATTCCTTGAGCTCATTCTCAAAATCTCTTTTTTTTTTAAAGATTTTATTTATTTATTGGACAGAGAGAGAGAGATCACAAGTAGGCAGAGAGGCAGAGAGAGAGGGGGAAGCAGGCTCCCTGCTGAGCAGAGAGCCCGATGCGGGGCTCGATCCCAGGACCCTGAGATCATGACCTGAGCTGAAGGCAGAGGCTTTAACCCACTGAGCCACCCAGGAGCCCCTTAAAATCTTTTTGATAGGATGTGAATGTCCTCAAATATTTTCAGTCACAAGTTTACAGGGCACATAGAGATTATTTTGTTGAATGCTATTCATATCTGTTACTTAACCTCATCCCTTTCTGGATGTACCCAAGTGTCATCCCTCCATAAGTACACACGCACTCTTCTCACACACGTGCACGTGCACACACACACCCAGAGTTTCTTACATTTCTGGAACCTTCTGGATATTTCTACTTCTGTAACTCTTTTGGCTTGTTTAGATCTGGGCAGAAATGAATCTTTTCCTTTTATCAAATATCAGTACAAATAAGATTTAGCTTCCTTTACACTCCCTGAGTAAAATTCAAAGCCAGCTTTGAATTAGGTAGAACTACAAGTATATACAACAGGCACATTTATTATGTTCTGACTTTTTCTTACTTAGCAGAGAACATTTAAAACACCTATGATGCTGGGCAGCTTTCAGAAAAATATAAACTATTCTTTCAACTGTGGCAGGCATGATAGCCATGAGTAAACTGCCAGCATCTGCTTGAAAACTTAAAGAGTAGAAAACGGAACCCATAAATTTGACAAGCTCTTTTGGCTCCACGTATAAAGGTTGATGATAAACAAATCTTGATTAAATCCTTATCTGTACTATTATTGGCTTTCAGAAGAAGAAAATATTTAATTCCATTCTGATTGTAGACTACGCTTCTTGGGACTCGTGCCTCCCTGTATCAACATAGGGTAGATTTGATTCAATATTTAATGTGCAAACGCATGGCTCAATCTCATGGGTGACTACTTCTGGTCACCAGGCCCCACTTGAGTGCAGCATGTCCATTCAACAGAGGTCATTGTTTTGGTTTACAAAGGTTAAGGGACTTGTGCAAATTTTTTCCTCTCTTTTGCTACATACTATTTTCTCTATTAAGTAGATGACTTGAATCATTCAGGTCACCTTGTAATATACAGTATAACAGTGTTTTGCCTGTTGACAAAAAAGCAATTTCCAGAGAAAGCTTAGCTGATGCTACCTTCTTGCTTAAAATATTCATCTGTGATGCCTTGTGACTTACAGAATAGAGAGTGAACTCATTTTCATATATTCCTGTCTCTCTCTCCCCTCCCCCGGGAAACCTCTCCCATCTCATCACTAATCATTTGTTATTATGAAATGATCCCTGAACATTAATTTTTACCTCCCTCTTTCCTTTCCTTCCCCCCCTCTTCCCTCTCCTTCAATCCTTCTTTCCTCTCTCCTTTCCCTTTTTCTCTTCCTCCCTCCTTCTCCCCCTTACATCTTTCCAGAGCATACTCATACGGCACCTCTGTAGTATGATGGACTCCGGGCTCGGCATGGTAGGAAAGATGTGATCATCAGTGCAGCTCCTAGCACTGTGGGACAGATGGACAGAAATAGCAGTACTTAGAGTATTTACACTGGTGGATGAATTACCCAACTTTGCTTGAGGACATCAGCAAAATACTGAGGGATATGGTGACTTGTACCCTGAGTTTGAAGGGCTCACCAGGCAGACGAAGCCAAGGCATTTATTGTTGGCAGAGGCAAGAGCGCAAATGGAAGACCAGGGGTAAGAAACATCTTCCTTCCCTCCTGCCCTCCTTCTTTCCTTCCACATATATTTACCAAGTGCCCAGAACGGGGCACACCCTGCTCTAGGCTTGAGACACAGCTACAAACAAGAAAGAGAGTCTCCCTGCCCTAGGGCAACTGATCTGCTAGTGGGGGATGGCCTGCGATGTGCGGAGACCAGCATGTTCAGATGTGTCCGGGGGCACCCTTGTCCCATGAGACACCTCAGGCAATGTTCAGGAGATGCTGAATACTCCCTCCTGCTGGAGAGTCACAATGTACAATTTCACAGTAAAGGCCCCGGGAAGCCCGACATCAAGAAACCTGTTCTCCTCATTTACTTAGCATTTCCCAAATGTGTTGAACCAGGGGAGGCTTGTTTTAAGTAGTAGTTATTAATATCACACAAAGCTAGTTTTCTAAACGAGCCTCTGCAGGAAACGCTCAAGTGTTCCATTCTTCCAACCTCTTTACCTATTATATCAGTTACTTATTTTCATAATAATGCTGTATAAAGACAGTCACAAAACCACAGTGGCATACAATAATAAGTGCTTCATGCTGGCATATCCAGGGTGATTGGCCAGGTGGCTCTGGTGATCCTGGCTGACCTGGCTCAGTTGTCTGGGGTCTGCCTGGCTCTTGGCTGGGACAAATAGGGCAAATCGGCTTTGCCCTGCTTGTCTCTCAATCTCCAGCAGGCTAGCCTGGGCATACACCCCTGGGGGTGACCGAGGAGTAAAAGGCAAGGGGAATTATGTGAGCACATTTTCAGACCCCTGCTTCGCCAAGTCTTCTGACACCCCAGTGTCCAAAACCAGCCTCACAGCTGAGGTCAGAATCAAAATGGCCGGCGGGGGGTGGGGGGGGGCGTGCTACAAAGTTACACACCAAAGGGTGAGGCTACAAGGAGGGGAAAGAATTGGGACCACTGAGTAAGAGACCACACCTTCTTCGGACCCCAAGTCGGGTATCAGCTCTTCCATGAATCCCTTCCTTTCTCAGATCCATACCTGTTTCTACTTTCTGAGATTCTCTACTGCACATCCAGTCCTTCATAGCTGAGTGTTCTCTGGGACTCTCATGAATTCTCAGCTTGCTTCATCCTGGCTCCCCCGATGAAATGACAAATCCTTTGAGGGTAGACACCATATTTTAGACTTCGTTTGTATCTCCCGGACCACCTAGCATAGTGCTAGGCACACAGGGGACATTTACTAAAGACTAATTAACTGAGGTCAGAAGTCTCATTAGATACATGGGAACCAGGGCCCCAGGTCAGGCTGTCCCCAGGTGGCCACCCAAGTGCTACCAACCTCGGTTTGTGCCCAGCTATGGGGCCCAGACCAGCTCCAGGAGGGTTGGCTCTTGCGTCAGAGGAATGCCAGAAAAGCTCCTATGTGCGCAGTTCTGTGCTCTTGTTGTGTTCTCAACCCTTGCGAGGACTCTAACCACTTCCCTTGAACTTTGGGCCATATGCGAACCTCGCCTCTCTTGTGGTAGTGATCCTCCTAAATTCGGGCCACTCAGCTCATTCCTTCCTGTCTCACTGTGGGCTTCCTGTCTCTTCTGACTGTGGGGGCCCGAGAGCCTGACGCCGGGTTCCCTCCCTGGCCAGGCTGTATTTCTGACCCCACAGTTGCACGGCTGGAGAGTGGTGGTATGAGCAAAGTACCCTGGATCCGTGCACCTCAAAGTGACATTGGACCTGCAGCTGGGGGCGACCTGGGGCCTGGGTTCCCTAAGCGGTGGTTAACAATGCAGATTCTCCTGAACCAGACTCTGCATTTTAACCAGACCCCTGGAGGCCCAGCCAAGGCTGAGAAGCCAGTAGGAGCAGAGGCAGCATCTGGTCACAGTCCCCCAGCCCCCAGCTCTGTGGCTGGGGCAGGTCACTTCACTTCTTTGCTTTCTCATCTGTAAAGCGGGGGCATTGGACAAACCAGTCTCTCTGATGTTCCATCAGATTTATTTCATTATGCTTGCAGTAACTCAGGTTGCTTTGTTTCTCTGTCAGATAGGTACAAAGGTGTGAAGAGTGGCGGAAAATTATACTCTGCACAAAATCAAGAACTTTTAGAGCTGGAAGGAACTTTATTAAACATCTTCTCCAGCTCCCTCCTGTTTTACAGAAAAGGAAACAGGTTGCCCAGCCACTGAAGGTCAAGCCTTGCTAAGGAGAACGTCCATCTGCCGTCTGGACCCTTGCTGCATCGAGTGTGGTCCCTGGACCAGCAGCCTCAATGTCATCCGGGCATGTGTGAGAAATGCAGATTCTTGGGCTCCCGCCCAGAACTTCTGAGGCACAATTTGCATTTACCAACCCCACCCCCCAGGTGATCGGTATGCACGACCAAGTTTGGGAGCACTGGGCTCACGGCCACAGCCACTGGGAATGCTTGAAGACGAATGAGGCCCAGAACAGAAGGGTCATTTCACAAGCGGTAACAGCACTGGCCCCAGAAGCGAAGAAAACCGAGATTTGCGTATCAACATGCCGCTCCCAACCTTGTGGCTTTCAGGAAGTCACTTAAGCCTCTCTGAGCTTCAGCTTCCTCTTCTGTAAAATGTGTAAAGCACTCAGCAGGCCGTCCAGCATGCGGGAAGTGCTCCGTAAATGTTAGCATAGCAGAGTTTAGGGATTAAAAGCGCATATTCTGCATCCAGACTGCCTGGGTTTCTAACTCTTCCTAACTGTGTGACCTTCTGCAAGTCACTTAACCTTGTGGCCAGATTCCTCATCCGCCTAGTGGGAATAGCAAGAGGGTTGTGATGGCGATTTCATGGGTTCCTATTTGTAAAGCATTTAGGCAGTGGTTGGCATATAGTAACAGCCACGTGTCTGTTAAGAAGTTATAATGTTGTTATTTTATAGACTTGGTGAAAGGAGGAAATCCAGGCACACATGGCATTTTTAAGCATCAACAAGAGAGTAGTCCATTTCTCTCTCACATAAGGGAAGTCGGGAAGTACACAGCCCCGTGTTGGCTTTCTGGTACCGTCAGGACCCTGACGCCCATCGTTTTGCTTTGCCATCATCATCGTGTAGATTCTGCCCTCACGAGGGGGAAGGTCCTGCGGCTCTAGCTCACATCCCCCTGCACCAGGGCAAGAAAATGAAAAAAGGGCTCTGTATTGGTTCTGCATCGCTGCATAACAAGTTGCCCCAAAACTTGGGAGCTGGAGACAACGAGCATTTATCATCTCAGAATCTCTGTGGGCCATACTGGGGAGAAGCTTAGCTGTGTGGTTGTGGCTCAGGGGCTCTCAGGCTGCAAATAAGGCCTCAGCTGGGGTGGCAGTCATCTCTAGGCTCCACTCGGGAGAACTTCCTTTTGAGCCCACTTACAGGGCTGTGGGTGGGATTGAGAAAGTCCCCTTCCCAGCTTGCTTATGTGGGCTTCTCCACAGGGCTGCCTTGTGCTCAGAAGCCAGCTTCTCCCCTTAGAAGTCCAGCCCACACTCAAGCAGGGGGACCTGCACGAGGGCCTACATACCAGGAAGTAGGTCATCGCTGGGCCATCTGAGAGGCTGCCTACTCCAGACTCTTCCCAGAGACCCAGCTTCCCTCAAGCCCCCTTCTGGGAGCTCCCACACACCACTTTTTCTTATAGCTCATAAAGCTAAGATTTGGTCATGGAGCTACAGCGAGGATCAAGAGAGACTAAGAAATACAACCTTTCAGCTTGATGCACTTCCACCCTGAATTAAAATCAGAGGTTCATTACTGAAGAAGAAAGGGGGGATGATTAGTTCATTTTCTACGGCCTTTCTACAGGCTTTTCTCAAAGTCTGGCCTCCTGACCATCAGCATCAGCATCACCTGGGAACTGGTTACAAAGGCAAATACTCGGGTCTCCCTCCATATCCGCTGGCTCAGAAACTCTGGGGGTGGAGCTTGGTGATGTGTTTGAGCAAGCTCTCTGGGGGGATTCTAATGCAGGTTCAAGTGTGAGAACCATTGCTACAGAAGACAGGTTACCTGCCATTCGTATGGATGTGTTAATAAAACCTAGTTTGTTTACAAGAAGCAATAACTTGTTGTCTTTAGCACCAATCATGAAATAGGAGGCTTTTAAAAACAAGGTGGGCACTCTCTAAGTACAATTCACTTTGTTGTTTTCATCTTGAGATTGCATGGAAATTTATCAAGTAATAAGCTCCATTGTACAAATAAAGCAAAGCAGATCATGAATGAAGTTTCCTTTACAATGAGAAAAGAACTATAGATTCTAGGTGGCTAGAAGTGCCATATCTAAATGCTAGAACCATAGCAGAGATATGTAAAGGACCACTTAAATAACTGAATCCAGCAAAGCTGAATGTTTTCATCAAAACTCAAGAAACAATGAGGGCAGGCAACAAAAAATGGGTGCGACGATCTGAATGTTTGTGCCCCCTCCACCAAATTCGTATGTTGAAACCTAACCCCCAAGGGCGGTGGGGCCTTTGGGAGGTGATGAGGTCATGAAGGCAGAGTTGAATCCCACAAATGGGATTAATGCCCCTCTAGAACAAGCCTGAGAGAGCTTCCTTGCTCTTTACACCAAGTGAGGTTACAGCTTCCAGGTGCCATCTACGAACCTGGAAGCCGGTTCTCACCAGACACCAAATCTGCTGGTGCCTTGACCTTGGACTTCCCAGAGGAATTGTGAAAATTCAGTCTGTGTCGTTTATAAGCCACCAGGTCTCTGGTATTTTGTTATAGCGGCCCAAACGTACCAAGACAAGGAGAGACATCAATAGTCCACAAGTGGATTGTTGAGAGGGCCCCACATGGTAGGGAAGACAGAACATGGAGACTGCGGCCCAATTCCATTTGTCCATGCACCCAGATTTCAGTAAGATTCAGGACCGCTGGGCTCCATTTTTCTCCTAAAATGGGGATAGTCATAGCTACAGGTTTATTTGACAGCAGAAAGAAAATTCTCCGATGTGCTCCATACAAAGCACTGAACTCAGTCCCTGGCATGTAGTAGGGGTCAGACAATATGATGTGGTCCCTTCTTTCTCTTTATCTAAATAATGCGTAGTAAGACGATTCATAGAATACTTTTAAGTAGTTTCAGAACTTACGAGGAAATAACGTATTCTAAACTTTGGTTCTGATTTCCTTATAAGTCTGTATTTTCCTGTGTTGCAGGATTCTTGTTCCATTTGGTGTTTATTGTCAATTGTTATTTTTTCTGTATTGTTGTTACACTGTTTTTGCAAGTGGATTTTGCCATTTAAACACTCTGGGTCTCCTTCGTTTTGTTTTGGTTTGGTTTTTTGGCTCTCCTTTTAATGAAAGATTCCCGACAGTGTCTTGCCTTTGAAGAGCTGAGGGGAGCAAGCCAAGTCTATCATTTCAGGTGTGCCTCTACCATAGGAAGGAACCGTGACCTCATGCTGAGGTGACACACTGCCAGAAATAACCCCGTGCCTTCCTATCCTTGTGTGCGTGTGTGCGCGCGTGTGCGTGTGTATGTGTGTGTCGGGGGGTGCACTCTCTGCCTTGCCCACCTCTGCTCTGGCATAATGTGCAGCCTTCTCCTTCAGCTTCTTGTTTGAAATGCCTGCCATTATTGGGGGAGGCCCCTCGACTCCATCCCAAGAAGGGAGGTTTTCTTTTTGCCGAAGGCAGGGCCTCTTCTCTCAGAGGGTGACTCGATGGAGGCACAGAGATGCTGAGGAAGAAGCTCAACAGTGAAAACTAGTGGGTCCCAGTGGGGTGGCCTGCAGTGTGCCTCCTTCCTCGCCTTCCTTGCTCTGGAGCTTTCTTATCTTAAGCTGAGCCATGTCCTGCCTCGGTCGGACAGGAGTCCAGAAAGGGGCCTATCCGGGCCTGCCTCCGATGGTTCCGCCTATTCACCCCAAAGGTGGTGCTCTATTGATGACTGCCGGTTTGTGACAAGCCTGCAGGGCACATATTCTCCAAATTTCTGTTGAGGAGGTAAGGAAGAAGCCCCAACACACACAAGATCTCTACACAGCCTCTCAGTTCCATATCCGTGTTTTTCAAAGGAGATCGTGTTGCCAAATTAGTTTGAGGAGAAAGCAGATTGTCCTCGAACAGCTTGAATTACAAGGCCATGCTTCATAAATCGAAGGTATGACAAACAGGGTGGTGGCCTCAGGCAAAACAAATGGGAATCTGGGAACATCCTGAGCAAACAGGAGCCAAAGGATGAACACAGAGCAGCCGGGCCAGCACGGGCTCCTGGCAGCCTGCTAGGGGAGCTCGGGTTGGCGGCGAGTTAGCAGCTCCACAGGAGAACCTGGCTCCTCTATTTCCTCTGTGGCGGGTATCTGAAGCTGGCATTTGGCTCCCTTATCGCAAATGAGCTTCCACAGGAGAGTGGATACAAAGGTGAGCGGGCAGTTGAAGATAAATGCTGTGATTCAGATACCTCAAGCTGCAAAAGAGAAGCCATTTCTCATAGGGATCATTTATGCTCTTCGCGATGGTGTCCCCAGGAAAGCCTTCGTGCCGGCATCTGAAGTTACCGGGTTTCAGTACCTTTCCCCATTCGTAGATCAGCAATATGATTTTACGGATGATCAGTGCAGACTTGTGAAATAGGAGTACAGGGATTTCTCATGGGGCTGATTTTGCAAATGAGAGAACTGGCAGAGATGTCAATGACTTTCCAGGGTCCCAAGGTGGCAAAAAATTGTGATACAGTCCCAGGCCTGGAGATATAAGTGCTCCACTCCGAAGACCCTGGAGATATGGCTGCTCGATTCTGGGGCCTATCCTTTATACCTGGGCTCAGCAAACTTGTTCTGTAAAGGGCCCAAGAGTAACTATTTTTGCCTTTGTGGGCCACATGGTTTTAGTTGCAACCACTCAACTCCGCCACCATGGCGGAGGACAGCCATAGACAGTGTGCAAGCACATATATTTGGCCGTGTTCCATCAAAACTTTATTTATGAAAACAGGCAGAGAGGGTTAGATTGGGCCAGAAAGCTGTATGTTTTCGACTCCTGTTTTGGGCCAATGGCAAAAGTGGAAAACATGATTTAACTCATAGGAATAGAGAATGGTAAAGAATATGAAACAGAAAGGAAGGGGGATGTGCTGGGGAGACATAGGCAGGTGGGGACAGAAGAGCCAGGTGCAAAGGAGGAATGGGAGACAGATGGATAAAGTTGAGGGAAGGACACAACCACTGAAAAGAAGGGGAAAAAGAAGGGACAGCTATTAAAACAACTTCAATTTTTGGAGACCAATACGATAAAAGAAAAGTGCGTTTTGAGCCTCACTCAGAGCTGTGCGAAAGCCAGTGAAATTTTATCATAGTTTTTCTGTGTAAGATGAATTTATTTCCCTCAAATCATTTTATTTTCAATCGACAAACTTAAGCAAAGCAGGCACAATGAAGTTTGCAATATTAAATCACTGTCAACTTAGCCTCTGTAAAAAGGATTGTCCAACTGACTGTTAGCTGGCTAACAACAATTTAGGAATACATAATTTATGACCAGGCATGATGAAATCTAGAAAATATTTCCTAGGAAAGACATATGTTTTAGCTGCCTGATAGCAAAATAAGTCCTTTGTTATTAATACGCTGATCTGATATTATGATGTCTTTACTATTTCAGAGATAAAAGGTTTTTGTTTTTTGTTTTTCTTTTTTTTTTTTTTTTTGCAGATGTCAAGTGCCCAGTATTGCTAAAGCTATCAGAAAGTCTCGGAGACAGTTCTTATTGTTTTGTAAACATATCCTCCTTGTACATACTTTGAAAGCTGATTTCAGATCTCTTGAAAGAAGCTTTCTTCTTCATAGTTCCCTTATTGGCTTTATTGTTTTCCTGTGCCAACAAGAAAGCTATCTGAGCAGGAGCACCAAGACTCAAAAACACCTGAAGAAGCAATTCGTGTTATTACTTTAGAGAATGTGTTTTTCTAAAAACACAAGAACCTGGGGGTTGGGAAGCTGCATGACTATGGACAGTGAAGCGAATCAAAGAGGACTTGATGATGGTCGCGCTGTTTTCCCTCCTCAGAGTTTGAATTCTGGAGCATGCCATGTGCCCGGAAGTCCTGTGGGTGTTGATGCCTCCTTTCACCAGGGGCAGTGAAGCCTGGGCATTACGGACACTGGCTTTGGGACAGACTGCTGTGGCTTGATTCACAGCTCTGCCAACTTTTGGGGTGGGCAATATTAACACAGTTTGTGGCTCACCCTTCTCAACTGTAGAATAAACATGACGGTATCAGTATCTACCTTAAAGAATCTTTTCAAAGACTGAATGAATTAAAATGATATGTGAACCCTTAGGAAGACGCTTACGAAAGCAGACAATATATGTTACTACTGATGAGGGATAGAGAAAAACTGTAATGGATCGGATTTTCTTTTGAAGGTTCATTCCTATAGAATGGTGTGTGTGGTTTTCTTTTCTTTTTTCCAACCAGGCTGTTAAATATTGGCAATGTATGGCTTTATAATGTACAAATGTAATGCAAAATGGTCCTGGCGATTTTTGTGCTGAGGCAATATTGCCCCTAATGAGATTTTAATCAAAGCACAATTACCGCTGATTGCAAATTGCCATGACATTAACATACTGGTTAAAATGATTGTATTTAAATGTTGAACTTTCGCCCAGATATCTCCTCCCAGCTCTAGCCCCCTTTTGAACATTAAAGGTACCTCAAACTCAATGTATCCTAAACTCATCTCAAACTTGGTCCAATTCCAGGACAACCCAATGCAGTGGATGCATCATTACCTGTCCAGTTTTGCAAACCAGGAACTTGGAGTCATCCTTGACCCTTTCCTCTCTCTCACCATATCTAACCCACCATCTTGCCAATTTTATTCAAATCTCTCCCAAGGGTGGGCATATCTTTCCATTACCATTCTAGAGAACCAAATTACAAATCCAAGCTACAAATACCTCACATAGACTATTATTAGCCTCCTAATTGGCCTGCAACCATCTATTCTTTGCTCTGTTAAATCCATTTTTCATAAAATCCAGATTTGTTTTATTCTTGTAACTAAAATCCACTTAATCAATTGGCTGGAGTGACCAGTGCACCCCATTTATGCCCTCTGTAAAAATACACAAGCCATAAAATTAGCAAGTCAGGAAATGACAGATGTTGGCGAGGATGCGGAGAAAGGGGAACCTTCCTACACTGTTGGTGGGAATGCAAGCTGGTGCAGCCACTCTGGAAAACAGGATGGAGGTTCCTCAAAAAGTTGAAAATAGAGTTACCCTT
>CM052901.1:89376781-89408197 GCA_028534135.1 Potos flavus | reverse complement strand
GAAGGAGACAAACCATAAGAGACTCCTAAACTCACAAAACAAACTGAGGGTGGCTGGGTGGTGGGGGGTAGGAATAGGGTGGCTGGGTTATGGACATTGGGGAGGGCATGTGCTATGGTAAGTGCTGTGAAATGTGTAAGCCTGACGACTCACAGACAGGTACCCCTGGGGCAAATAATACATTATATGTTAATAAAAAAAAATGAATATGTAAAAAAAAAAATACACAAGCCATGCCCACGGCATACTGATTGCTCAGTGCTAGTAGACTACTCTCCAGGATGCTCACACATTTCTGCTCCTACCAGTTGAGCTGTATGTTTACTAAGAGTCTCTAACCTGCTTTTGTCAGTTTTTGAAATAATGACCCAATTTAATGAAGTATTATCTAAGTTGATGAAACATGAACACATTTATATTTCAGAGAATGTTTTCCTCTGAAAACCAGGTTGAATGCTTTAGGAAGACTCACTAAAGGCAGATGGTTATAAAGAATGTAGTTCAATTAAGCATGAGTGAGAAATCTGCAAAAGATTTCATAAAATAAAACTCTAGAAGGATCCTGTGCTCAGAACGCTTTGCAAGTGTCTTTTAGTTCTTTCTTAGAAGAAACAGAAATGGAAAGCCATAGACAACACCTTAAATATAAGAAAGAGGCCAAAGAAAGACACTCATCTAACCCGTACTTAAAGACAAAGTCTTGAATCTACATGGAGGGACTGGGGCATGAAGGCACATTTCAATTTAAAATGTTAAAGGTATCCACGCATCATTTTTAATGATTTTCATTTTCTGGAGCTTTTTCAACCAACTGCCTACTTTTCTGTATGGATTACATACCATACTTTGAACTTAATATATGTGGATTCTTCTCTGTTGATCTTATATTATACACCAAAGTCCTTAAAATGGTCAGTGAAGTCTGATTGGGGTGAACTGGGCTGACCTCATCTCGAAACCTCAAGGTCATCTTGAAAGTCGCCTCTCCCTCCCTGCACCTGGTACTAGCCAGTGCCTCCTTCTCTCACAGGAATTTCTCATGTGCTGTTCCCTCTGCTCTTCATCCCTCAGATCATTCCCTCCCTGATGAGGTCAAATTCCTGAGGTGAGTGCTTTGGCTACATCACTTAATTTTTCGTCATAGTTTTTATCACAGTTGCAATTTATTATTTATTTTATGGTTACTTGACTGGAGTCTGCTGTATTAGTTTCCTAGGACTGTTGAACAAATGACCACAATTTTGGGGGCTTGAAACAGTGGAATTGTACGGAATTGTATTCTCTCATAGTTCTGGAGGCCAGAAGTCTCAAAGCAAGGTGTTGGCAGGACCATGCTCCCTCTGAAGGCTCTAAGGGAGAGCCCTTCCTTGCCTCTTCCACCTTCTGGTGGCTCCTAGCCTTCAGTGGTCTGTGGCTGCATCATTCCAATCTCTGTCTGTCTTCACATGACCTTCTTCCCTGTGTCTCAGAGTCTTCCTCTGATCTCTCAGAAGGACACTGATTGGATTTTGGACATACCCACAAGTTTTAGGGGGACATAGCTTTTGGGGAGCACTATTCAACCTACTGGATCTACCTGCCACACTAGACTCTAAGTTTCACAATGGCAGAAATTGTATCAGTCTTTGCCTCGTGCAATGCTGCATTTATAGTGGGTCCTCAACAAATATTTATGCTTTGAAAGGATAAGTGGATCTTCTGTGTAGTCTCTAATGGTAGTGTTGGATTACTGACAGGCTGATGTAGATAAGCTGATCACATTTTAAGTAAACAGAATTCATTCATCCATATAAAAAATTCTATTGCTCTGCAAAGTAAGTACCTGCTATTTTGTAAATGTACCAAGCCCTCTTTTTTTTTTAAGGTTTATTTATTTGACAGAGAGAGAGAGATTGGGCGCAGAAGCAGGCAGAGAGGCAGGCAGAGGGAGAGGCAGGCTCCCCACTGAGCAAGGAGCCCAAGATGTGGGGCTCAATCCCAGGACCCTGGGATCATGACCCTAGCCGACTGAGCCACCAGATGCCCCCAAGCCCTCTTTTCAAATCAGTTGGCTACCTACTTCATAATTCTTTCTAAAAATATTTAAGTAATCTCTACACCCAATGTGGGGCTTGAACTCACCACCCTGAGATCAAGAGTCGTGCGCTCTTCTGAATGAGCCAGCCAGATGCCCCCATAATTCTTTAAAATAAAACTTTAAGATCTAAGATCGAATTTCTTCTGGTTTAGTATCATTCATTTAAAATTTAAAACAGGTTCTGTTTACATCAGCCCAGTTAGCATTCAGTGTTGAAGAGAGAAGCATGGGGACAGCAAGAAGAGAAAAGGAGTGACAGGAGGCGATGCTAACAGCTAGGAACCACACTGTCTCACAAATGCAAATACCTTACGGAAAATGTCCTTTAAATGCAGTATCTTAGACTTATCCATTTCTTGATAGTGATACAGCTTCTTATGACTATTAGAGCTTCTAATAATACATGGAGGTTTCACGTAGGGACAGAAATAAACATCGGTCGTCCCAAAGGACACCTCCTTCCCCAAAATTTGAAGCTCAGGCCACCCATCTTATGAAATTTCTTGTCTTGAGTTAAATGTGGCACAGCCAGGGTGATTTCAGCATTGGATTTATACATCCTACAATTATAGAAAAATGTATTTATACTATAAGTTACTGGGAAGAAGCTGTGCCTAGATTTCCAGACGTTACTTGGCGCTGTGGGATAGGAGAGAACGAGAGAGGCGGCACACATAGTAGAGGTGTTGTTAGTGACCCCGTTCCGTGAGGCAGGTCCCTGGCAGGTGAGGTGAAGGCTGACTACAAGTCAGTCACTGGATCAAGGAGTACTATCCTCTTCCTAAGGAGAAGCAACAATCGATTTCTATCAAGTTCTCTTTTGGCTGATGCATATGGGAGTAGGCTATTAACTTCTCTTCATTCCCAAGAGCTACAGAGAGGAGGCACTTGGAAACCAACCAGGAAAGGCTGTAATGTCCATTAGCAGATAATGACACTAGTAATTTAGCATTTATTAAGCATCTAGGTGGTCTCAAGCACTTAAACTATATTATAGCACATCCTCATAACAACCTGGTATGTTAGAGATTCCTAGGTTCAATTTATAAACAGGGAAAGGCTCAGAGAAGTTAAGAAATTTGCTCTAAGTCACACAGCTAGCAGATGACTCTTAGGATTGGAATCCAGCCTGCCTACCTCCAAGGTCGTGTTCTCCACTTTGCCAAGTGGCCTCCCAAGGTTTGCTTTCTAAGGACAAGTGCTAGTACTTTGGTGACCTACTGCTAAGATAGTTTCAGACAGCACCTGGGTTTCTTGCTTTTCAAACTGAGTTATTTGCACCACAAAGGCATACATGGTGACACTCCAGGGTAAGCTGAACCACGTGATAAACTCGATGCATCTTTAATGTCAAGTCATTCATGATGCATATTTTTATAAAAATAAAAATGTTAACATGAAACAGATACTGAAAATATATCTCCTGCTTTGGGAAACTGCTTGGGGCTGAACCATCAGATGCCAGGTACGCAGAAAAAAAGGAATCACATTCATCCTTCTCTACCTTTAGAAGGGCTTCTATAGGAAAGCTTAAGAAATACTGCAGGAGGGTGGGAACACTCAGTGGTGGGAGATATCAGTCAGGATGGCAGAGCCACTCTAGGTCTTTCAGGGGGAACCGAAACCAGGAAATGGTTTACAAGAGTGCTGGCTACACTCAGGGAACACGAGGGACAGGGAGGAGACCCCAAGAGTAGTAACGGCAGGGAGCTACTCTAGAGACTGGAGAAACCACTGCTAGGACCGGAGGAGCCAAAGGGAAAAGGTGCTGTTACCAAAGCCCAGGAGCATGCTCTTCACAGAAATTTTTCCCACACTGCTGGTACTTTGAGAATCGTGTCACTCCCGAAAACACCAAAGGCCACCAGAGCCTGCAGCTGCGCGTGACGTCAGAGCTGCTACCATCACGGTCACCATCACTTGCTGGCAGCTACCAGCCACTGTCCATCACCACAAGTGTTGGAAAGATAGAAGGCCAACTCTGTGCCACAGACACCAGCAGAAGCTGGGGAAAAATGTCTTCTCCCTTTCTTCCACCTTCCAGTCTCCTGTCATTCTCTCCCATCGGCAGAACCCAACCAGAAGCCAAGAGGCAAGGGAGTCGGGGAAAGGTGGTTTGCAGGTAGCCAGAAGGGTGGGAATAGTGCAATCAGGTAATTGAGGGGCCACAGCCTGTTATGTTATTATTACTATAAAGTATTTCCATGAAGGTTTACCTTGTATTTCTTCCCCCACGGAAGTTAGGGCATGTATGTCTCATTTGAGAGAAGTAAATACAAGTATTTCTTGCTTTCCCAAATCTATTTGGGTACTGAGTTCAGATAGTGAGAGTTTGGATAACAAGTCCAGATAGTGAAGGGGATACCTATTTTTTTTTAAGTGATCAGCCTTTATTAAATGCTCCAGTATCAAGCTTCACACACAGAAGCATGGGAGTGCCAAAGACACCCAATGGATCTACTTCTAGGTCCATCAAGCAATCCTATGATAACCTTCTCGAGAATAATTTCCTTAGGGAAGGGTTTCACATACTGTACCCTACAGTTAATACGTATTCTACAAAAAAACAAACTTTCCATGGGTCAATACTTTCTTTTCGGTAAATGACGTATATCACAGCCTACTTGTTCTTGGCATTTGCACTGATTCCGTTTTCTACAGTTTACTGAGATATAACTGATACACAACATTGCGTAAGATATATATGCAGGGTGGTGATGTGATAAGCATGCGTATTGCAAACTGATGATCACAATAAAGTTAGTCAACACATCCATCATCTCACATAGTTACCGTGTGTTTCTGTGGTGAGAAATTTTAAGATTTTCTCTTAGCAACTTTCAAGTATACAACAGAGTATCATTCCCTGTAGCCACCATGCTAGCCAGCCTCCCTTTGATAGCTCTGCAGGGCACACATACGGTAGTTTTTGAAAAGTTCTGCAGGAGGCAGCCCGGGTTCACCTCATCTTTTTTGATCACAGAAGCCTCTTTTCACTGACAGCTAGGGGTCCTATGCTGCCATGGGAAGTCACCATGAGAGCCATCCCAGCCACATTTTCCAAATGTTCTTTCACAGAAGCATAACGTTAGCTCTGAATTTTATTCTTTGGCTCCAGCTTTCCTTGCTTTCTAACGTTGGCAAATTCTTTTTCACCCTCTGAGCCTTCATTTCTTCATCTACAAAATGGGGCAAGTAATATCTACTTCACAGACTTATTCTAAAGACTAAATGAGATTGCACGAAAACTCTGTGGCAAAGAGTAAAGTACCATACAAACATAAAGAACCCAGGCTTCTCAAAGGTCTGTTTAAGGTTCCTAGCTCTTAAGGTTATTCTGGATGCTTCTCTTCAGCAGGCCCTCCTGGGCAGAGTTCCAGTCATGGAGCCATTTCTTCACCTTTCTGTGACTCAACACTCACCTGGGCTTACCACACTCATTCGGCTCTGGCTCTCAGGTGAATCCTGACAGCCATAACTGATTTACCTGCCTCTCTTCTCTGTCCCCCTCCAGACCATCCTAGACACCGCTGCTACAGATATCATTCTAAAATAGATCTTTTTTTTCATTCCCATACTTAAAATAAACTTGCATTAATTCCCCTTTTCTTACCACATCAAGTCCAACTGTTCTCAGGTAGACGTTCAAGAGTTTTTTTCTAACCTCGTCTGCCCTTCACCTCCAGCACCAAAGTTCTAGTCATACAGCCCAGCCCTTGCTCTCTACTAAAACTCTAAGAAACCTAGGTTCAAATTCTGACATAACCACTTTTTAGTTATGTGACCTTCGACATGTTACTTAACCTCTCCATGCCTCAGTTCTTCTCCTCTGTAAAAGGGGAAAAAATAATACTTATTTTATGGGATTGCTCTTTCGGATTACATGAGATAATGTCTACTGAGCTCTTTGGATTGTGTCTGGCAGTATTAAGTGGTCAAGAAATGTCTGCTATTTACTACTAATATTTTTGTGACAATTAGAATCTTCTAATTTTCTTCTTTTCTTGCTGCTTCTCCATCTAGGGATGCCATTCATCTTAGTTCCACCATTTAAAATGTTACTCATTTGTTTTTAATATAACTTTGGCAAATTACGTTAGCTCTATTGGCCTTCATTTCTTCATCTACAAATTGGAGAAAGTCATATATGCTTCACTAGGATTGTTCCAGTTCTACAGGATACATGAGATTATACAAAAGCTCTATGGCAAAGTACAAAGCATCTTGCAAACCTTCTCTGTAAGCTCTCTTTGACCATTTCCTACCTATTCCTCTTTCCTTTGACATTCCCTGAATGCTAGCCTCTAATAGGACTGTGGGCTTCGTTTTTGGTATTTGTCATAGCACAGTCTCATTATAATTTGCCTTGGTATTTATGTACTTGTAGAGATAGGAATCTCAAGAGTAAAACTGATGTCTTTAGCAGGCAGAGTGCAAGTAAGTTGGCCGAATTGAAACGAAACCCAAAATAATAACAGGTTTCTTTAGTGGGTCACATGGGCTGGTATATTTAATTTGCACATTTCTTTACCCCAGGAAAGGAATCTCCAAAGGTGAAATGCCAACCTTCACTGAAGAGGCTACTGGTGTAGACCAGTGCTGGTCAAAGGGTGGTTGGTTGGTTCCCAGACCAGCAGCATCAGTACAAACTGGTCACTTGTTGCAGTTCAAGCATCTTGGTCTCCACCCCAGATCTACTGAATCAGATTCACTGGTGGGATGGGGCGGTAGGAATTTGTACTTCAACAAGCTGCTGAAGTCTTACACGTGCTAAGGTCTAGGAAGCCCTGGTGTAGACAGCTTGAAAGAGGAAATCTTCATTTTCTTCATTTGACATTTTACAGAGGAGTGCCTTCCAGCCTGTTCAACCAAAGGCAATTTATTTCTAGCAAAGTGAACCATGTTTTCAAATAAGCAAATTTCTTAGAGTCTGAAAGAGTTTTCTCTAGTTCCCCAAGGTGTGAGGAGCAGTAATTTTTATTGGTTTATTTTTTTCCGCAGCAAACTTTAATTTAAAAAAGAAAAATAGCGTAAGAGGAAAAAAACAACCTGACACCTGCTGGTACTTTGTTAATCAAATCTATACAACTGTGACTTGTTTTTGCAAGCATGTGAGGCTGTTGACCATATCCTCCTTAAAAGGCTTATCCCAAACTGTTAAAGGAGACAAAATATCTTAGGTTTTCTCCTTTTATACTTCGAAGGCTTTACCCTCCCATATTGCAAACAGTAATGGTTCACGGCTGGAACCTCTTATAAATGTTGTCTTCTCGGCGGTGGGAGTAAACACTTCAGAGCTGAGATAGTAATTACTGTCACATGAAAAGCAGGAGACATATTGCAACTTCTTGGGCTGTCAGAAAGCCCTTCTTGCAAATGGCAGGACTTCACAGGGACTTTTATAAGGTACAGTTTATAATTTCCATGGGTGATCTGTTATTTTAAAACACCAATGGGAAGATTAAGAATGTGTCGACACAAAAGCAGCACCAACCAATGCCCTTTGGCCCTTTCAAACTTGAACCAGAAAGTTCCCTTGCCTTTTAAGGAAGATTATAATCTGCCAAGATAGAAAAGGTTATGAAAGGATTATGTTCTATAATAAGTTTAGGACAATCCAGATTTTTCCTCAAGCAATTGCGGACTGTAGCATGATTTGTTTACATACCCAGCTCTGACTGGGTAATTTGGGCATAGGTTGCTTCTAACACAAGAGTAAGAGGAAAGAGGGCTAGCTCTGGAAAGATCTTTGTCCAGAAGTTTGATCTGTTCCTGAATTCTGGGCCATTTTGGGGTCTTATCCTTTAGTGGATTTCCAAAAGAATAAATTGTACGAGGCTTTTGTGAAATAGGTATGACCTAAGGACATTGGACTTCACTAAGCAGACAGAACTAAGTGGGATTAAATGTATTAATATTTGTAAAGCATGTTGCATAATGCCTGGCACACAGCTATATCAGTGTTTGATAAATAAATGAGAAGCTCTACTTTGAACTAAGGAAGGTTTCATTTGTGCTTCTAGGAAGATTTTGGATGAGAAAATGGGTGGATCTTGAAAGAAAGGGTATACAGGACGTAGAATGCAGAACCCCACCATTCAGTTGGCACCAATAACCTCTCATGACTGCCATGTAGGCCGAATTTCTACCGGGAATTGCTAGTGGCAAAGCAGAACAGCAGAAAGCCCATTGCATTTGTGGTCTCTTTCTAGATAGTACAGCCACTTATTAGCTAAGGACTGTGGGCAAGTTGTTTCACCTCTCCCTGTTCCTCATTTTTCTCAGATGTAGAGGCTCACATGAGATAATATGTATCAAAAAGCCTTGTAAACTTGAGAGCACTATTCATATGGATGGTTTTATCCTTAGATACTCAATTCCTGTACAACTGTGAGGGGCAGCCCACATATTTGGTGAGTCACTGGGGAGGAATAGCTAAGAGTTGACATACTTCTCAGAGGGGTGGGGGGGGATGCTGTAGCAGGAATGTCAGGAAACTCCCTTTGGGGAAATTGATATGGGAGGAGGGGAGGTAATTTACCATTCAAATGTTTTCAGAAGGGTTATCTAAAATATTTCAGAAGTGTCTTCTTCACTCACAATAAAATAAGTTAATGGGAAACATCTATTGTAATTGCCACTGCTTCTTGCCTACCCTAGCATCTAGTCTAGTTTCTTTTCTAACAGAACCCTACATTTTTTCAGCCATGCGTCCCAGAGGAAGCTGATCCCAACTTCAGGGATAGCCTGACTGGTTTAAGATTATTCCCATTCCTCTTAAATGGCCATGTGACCTAATGTGGCCAGTGAGACGAGGACAATCTCCTGGGAGGCTTCTGGAAAATGTTTTCTCACTCCCAAGAGAGAGCCACAAAAAGAGAGTCTCTCTTCTTCCTTGGAGTTGCTGTGCCCAGAGGAGATACCTGGAACAGCTGCCACCATCTTGCTGCTTGCCTGACGCTGAAGCCAACAGTGAGGAACAGAAATGCTAAGGGGTGGACGTGGGTGGGGAGCTGGGGAGTGGAGATGAAGACTTTGTGAGCTGAAACCACCCCAACTGACATAGAACTTCCTATATGTTATCACAGAAATCATCATAGCTGTCTTTGAGGTGGTGGTGGTGCCCTGTCATATGGGATGAGGAAACCAAAAGGTGAAATTGCTCAGGGTCACCCACCATGCAGGTGGAGGATTTAGAGCTTGGACTGAGCTCTGTTTGACTTCAAAGGCTGTGCTCCAGTTGTTGCTTGGTCTCTTAAACCTCGCCTCAGATAAAAAATGGTCAAAAGGCAGTGTTTTCACTGTGGCCATGAGGCTCGCAGAGCCTGGGAGTTGGACAGCCTGAGTTTTTTGTTTTGGTTTGGTTTTTTATGTTGGCTTTGCTGCCCAACATTTGACCTTTCTGAACCTCCATTTCATCATGTGTAAGACAGTCGGACCAGATGTTTACTGAGGTTCTTTTTGGTTCTAAGATCTTTCGAAATGCTTGGTAAACCACAGGGAGGGATAACAGAAAATAAATAACATACGTTCGGTATCTTGAGAAAGGGCGCTGGGCAGGATTTCCCCTCTCAGCCTGAGGTTCAGGGTTACAGTGCATCAGTGAAGTTGCTGAAGAACAACAGAAAGTTCCATGTGGCACTGAGCAGGATAAGCCAAAGCCAGATAAGAGTTCTCGCTATGGTGAAAGGAACAGAGCTAAGAAGAGGCCAGATGAGGGATATTTTCTGTAGTGTCCTCCTCAACAATCCAGCCAGCTGGATCACTGAGTTCCTGACGAAGAGTTAGGTTCTGAAGGGCATTTCTGCTTTCACTTCCTTTGAATTCTTAAGGTGCTTGAAACAGAGCAGGACATGGTGTGCCAGGCCCTTTCAAATACTTGACTTCTGTTCCCTTTCTTATTGCTAGAAAGTTGCTTCTGTGATAGTATCACCCAAGACAGCCATAGAGCTCAGATAATCTTCAGCCACAAATCAGCAGGGAGGGAATCCCTTGCAGGAGACACTGGCACGCCCTGGCCTGGGGCTAAGAAAGGAGGCAGGGGACAACTCTGATGGACAGTTGGCAAGCCCCATCCACCCCCTTCCCTATCTTAGTGGTTTCCTAGGGCCAAGTGCCACAAACGGGGTGGGGCGGGGGCTGAAACGTCAGAAGCCTTATTGTCTCACAGTTCTGGAGGCTCTAAGTTCAAAGTCGAGGTGTTGGCAGAGCCATACTCCCTCTGCAACCTGTGAGAGAGAATCCTCCCTTGCCTCTAGTGGGTGTCAGCAGTCCTTAGCATTCTAGTGGGTGTCAGCAGTCCTTAGCATTCCTTGGCTTGTAGGCCTCACTCCAACCTCTTCTGCCATAGTCATGTGGCCATCTTCTCCCTCAATGTGTCTTCTCTTCCTATAGGGACACCAGTCATATTGGACTAAGGGCCCACTCCACTCCGCTAGGACCTCATCTTAACAAATTACACCTGCGAGGACCCTATTTCCACATATGATCACGTTCTGAGGTACCAGGGGGTTAGGACTTCAACATATCTATTTGAGGGACACAATTCAAGCCTCAAGAACCCCTATCTAGGCAAAGTCTTACTGCTACTGAATTGAGTTCTTGCTATATGAGGTGGGGTGTTGGTCTATTTGGGCCTACTTTTCTTCTTCAAAACCACTTTCCATGTTTCTTGAAAAATGATTCTGCTTGCAAGAAATCTGGGGAGGGGGAGGAGGAGGAAGAGGAGGAGGAGGAGCTGGATGTTTCTGGAGTAGCCGCCAAAGGATGTGGTCTCCCAGCCCAGCACTTTTCAAATGTTATGGTGCACACATTATCCCTGGAGGATCTCATTAAGCACCTGGTGCGGGTGCAGGAGATCCAGGGTGGGGCCTGAGAGCCTGCATTTCTAGCAAAGTCCCAGGTGCTGCTAGTGCTGCTCGTCCACACAGAAGTGAAGTTCTAGGTCTGTTTACCCAGAGCAACTAAAAATGATCATTCTTGGGATGTTTCAAAACTTCAACTGCATATTAGCTGGAAAAAAGTCCCAGTAAACTAAGTCAGAGCATCCCGAGATGAGAAAGAGCAATTCAGTCACATTTTTCATGTGACAGTGAAGTCAGAAACATCTGTGCACATTCATCTGGATGAATACAGTGTTTTCTAATTGCTGGGTTGTGGTGACTAGTGGAGATGAGCATGTCAAAAGCCATGATTCGTAGGGACAGACTGACTGTAAGGTTTAGGGAAACCAAGTAACTTCCTGTCTTAGTGGGCCAGAAAGGCTGCATTTGGAGAAGCTGCTGGCCAAGTTTCACAGGGACTGCCCATTTCCTGCTGGGAGAAGTCAAGTAGCCAGATTTCCTTGGGTCTCAATCCTGTTGGACTCTCAGTCCCAGGGCCCACCCAGATGATCTCTGAAGGTCACATCTGTGGCTTTTCTCCCACCCACACCTGTGACCCCTCTCACTTGCCAGCTCCCTCAGACCTTCAGTGACTTCCAGATGCTCTACTCCCTATTCATGGTAGTCAGGGCTGAGATGGGCATATAGAAGAACCAGGTGGATGACCCTGGGTGTATCCCTTGGAGGGTCCAGCCTCTGGATGAACTTGTGCAGAGCGAGTTCCAGAGAAGAGCAATCCTTTTGTGATGTCAGGGGCTGGCAATTTGATTTTCCAAATTCAACAGTGACCTGATTATTTCCAGCTCAAAAACACCCATGCACTATTGGCTCTCTGACAATACTTAGTTGGAAGTTTCTAGGAAGATAGCTTTCTGAGTGTTTGGCACATTGTGTCTTTTGGGTCAGAATGTTAGTTTACATGGTCAGCACTGTAGCTACAGGATTTGTAATAAAAGCTAGCTCTGTCAGACTACACATCCCTGTAACATCTTCTTACAGTTGAGAGAAGGGGAGAAAAAGAACATCAGAGCTTTGGTTATCTATTGCTGAGTAAGAAACTACCCCAGAACTTAGTGGTTTGAAGCAACGGCTATTGTACTTGCTTATGATTTTGTGATACAGGAATTTGGAGAGGCACAGTGGGGAGGGCTTGTCTGCTCCACAGTATATGGGTGCTTAGCTGAGTGGCTTGAAATGACTGGGAATATTGGCGGGGTTGGGTCAGTTGGGGTCATATGTCTGGGCCCTCAGTTCTTTGCTGGGTGGCTTCGCCACATGGCTAGCTGGGCCCTCACATGGGAGTCTAATAGTGAGACTTCTTCACTGCTGGCTTCCTTCCCCCTACATAGTGGGAGCTGCCAGGCTTTTCGAGGTCTTGGCCCAGAGCAAGCCCTCTGTCATTTCTGCCATGTTCTACTGGTCAAAGCAAGTCATAGGACACGCCTAGATTCAAGATGGGAAAGAGACTCCATTTCTTGGATGGGAGAAACAGCAAATAATCTGTGGCTATCTTTAATCTACCACAGAGAGAGAAGTGGAAAGAACATTTTTTTATTCATGTTCTATCCAGGTTCTGATCAGATTAAGTCAAGCCCAAGCAGCCAAAAGAATTTCCTATGATTCCTGGCCTCCTCCTCCCACTGGCCAATTTTTAACTTTGGGGTAGAGAGTCCACAAGTGGTCTTTGAACCTTCAGTCACACACAACCACTCAGTCTTTTCATTTTTCAGAACTTCCATTTTGCTTTTCTGCCTTCCAACACCTAGTTCTTTCTAGATGAAGTGTTTTAAAAAATCTTTTATCGTGTATTTTTTGTTTTATAAAAATCATTGAAGTGGTACATAATTACATTTTCACTTGCAAAATTAGGACAATATTATAGCACACACAGTAAAACATAAAAACGCTCCTTTACTTTGACTCTCCATCTACTCACTTCCGGACAAGTAGCCTACTATAGGTCATTGTGCCTCTCTTTAGACCCCTGTCCATACATATACATTCAAGTATATGTACGTAGACTAAGAGTGTTTTGTTCCTTAAATGAGATCCAATACTATGTGTTATTCTGCAAATTGCTTTTTCCATCTAACAATACGTCATGGTGATGGTTCCATATTCATATATTGACCCACTTCTTCCTTTGAACCTGCTGTGTATCAGTTCATTGGACCGGCATGATTAACACAATAACTAACACAGTAACTCATTCCCCTGGTAATGGACCTTTAGCTGTTTGTAATTGTTTTCCAATGATAATAAACAGTAATTGAAATAACTATTCTTGCATATATACCTTTCTGCACATGTGCACATGTTTTTATAAGGTAGATGCCTGGAGGTGAAATAGCTGGGTCAGAGTATGGGTACTTACAATTTCAACAGATGTAGAGAGCTGACCCTCAAAATGTAGAGTACACTCCTCCAATATTTTCCCACAACCTTGATGATGCTGGCTGTTACTGTTTTTCATTCTTCTAGGCTGATGGATGGATGAAAATGATATCTTACCATTGTACTTCTTTCCTATAACTATTTATTCCTTTTATTTCTTCCTCTGAAACATCTTCTGTTAAAGTCATTTGCCAAGTAAAAAAGCATGATCTTTATGTTTTTGCTAAATATTTGTGGGAGCTCTTCACATATCAATCTTTTGCTGTTTCCTAAAGCTAAATTCCCAGATGTGGAATTGCTAGGTCAAAGGATTTCTCAAGTTTTCCTGCAGATTGTACTCTTGGAAGGGACTCATCTCACCACATTGATAAGTTGAGTCTCATTCTTCCTCACTACACAAGTTCCCTGTATAGAGGAAATAAAGCTGAGAACTGTAAACTAATACATTCTATGGCTACTGGTGCCTAGCTGTGCCAAGCTACTTTACATAGAATTAGCAAACTTTTTTAAAGAAGATCTGAGAGAGAGAGAGAGAGAGCACGAGTACAAAAGAGAGAAGAGAGAAAGCATGAGCACAAAAGAGAGAAGAGAGAGAATGAGGTGAGGAAGGCACAGAAGCAGGCTCCCCACTGAGCAGGGAGCCCTATGTGGGGCTTGATCCCAGAACCCTGAGATCATGACCTGAGCCGAAGGCAGACGTTTAACTGACTGAGCCACCCAGGCGCCCCTAATTAGCAAACTTCTACCTTAATGTAGCTGATCTGATAGGTGGCTCACTGGCTAGGACAAAAGCTAAGATCTTTCACTCAATGACTTTACATTTTCTCTTTTTCCTGAAGATTTAGGTGGAAAACATAGACTCTGGCTTGTTACAGCCATTTGCTGAGTACCTACAATGAAAAAGGCTCTGTTTTAGGCACTGCTGCTTAGTATTATGATCTGGAATCTCTCAGGATGAGTTAAATTTCTGAATATGGCAGTACAATCGAGGAGGGCATTTGTAGTTCCAGATTTCGTGTGTGTGAGACTTGAACTGTGAGCTTCATGAGGGCTGGGTTACAGAACTTGTTAAACTGTTAAGTTTAGCTGACTGGCCTCTGAACCTCAGTGTGGTTCTTGTGTTCTCCACTTACAACAGGTACACAGGCAGTTAGAAATGTTGCTTTGTTAGACATAGCCATAAGCGAAAGAGAAAACATTAGCAAAAGTTGAAAAAGCAGATAATTTGTGTGTGGACATGCACAGGAAATATACTACTCTTAAAGGAAATATGATTTAGGAGATATGCAGGAGCTTGTACAAACACCTCTGTCATTTGAGAATTTAGAAATTGCCTTAGCATACGTGTTTGACACATTTTATTAAAAACCATTCCTACAGGAACAGTTGTGCTTAGATAATTTGTGCTTCAGTTATCTGAAGCCTTTCAAAATCGAGAACACTAAATTCTGTACCATGAGTGACTGAATCGTAATTATTGGAGGTTGTTTTTGTTGTTGGTGGTGTTTGGGGTAGACTGGTGACTTGTTGAGGTGAAATCTTTGATGCAAATGTGGGTACACTGCCCATAGATAGCATGGGTGTATTTGCTGTTGCTACTCGTTAATCAGAGGGACACAGTTAATCCTAGTATGATGCAGGAACATGGGATTTGAAGCAGGAAGAACTGATTTGAGTCCTGGCTTTCTTCCTAATGGATTGTCATCTTTGGGAAGTCACCTAAATCTTAGAGCTTCATTTTCTTACCTGTAAAACTGTTAATGCTGGCCATGGAATTTTGTCAACACCAAAAAACCTTTGGATGGGAAGGTACTTTCTAAATATAAAAGTGCTCTTCCAATGTGAGTTTTTTTATTTAGCCATAACAACAAAAAGAGGGGAACTGCATCCATCCATCCATCCATCAACAGTTTCTGATTACTTGCCATAGCCAGGCATTGAGCTAAGTGCCAGAATAATGAAATAAATAGGACCTGGTTCCTGAGTTGTGGTTTACAGACCAGTGGAGATGATGGTCAAGATAATGTCCAGTCCAGTCCAGTCAAGGTTGTGTCGAAGCTGGCTCATTCAGGCTCACAAGAGCTGACTGCTAAATTCTCAGGAATTCTGTGAGTGGGCTGTTAAATACAGTCATTGCTAAAAATTATGTATATAGTTGACTCCCATTATTCACGGATTCCATATTCGTGAATTCGCTTACTCACTAAAATTTATTTGTAAGCCCCAAATCAATAGCTGGGACACTTTTGTGGTCATTTGAAAACATGTGCATGTGCAGAGTTAGAAAAATTCAAGTTGCCCAGTGTGCACGCTCCCAACTGAGGTCAAACAAGACCTTCTTGTTCCAGCTCTCATACTGTAAATGAGTTTCTTTTTCGTGGTATATTTAGTGCCAGGTTTTTCACATTTTTGTGCTTTTTGTGGGTGATTTCACTGTTGAAATGGCTCCTAAGTGTAGTACTCAAATGCTGACTCATGTTCCTAAGCACAAAAAGGTTGTGATGTGCTTTATGGAGAAAATATATGTGTTAAATAAGCTTTGTCCAGGCATGAGTTATAGTGCTGTTGGTCATGAGCTCAAAGCTAATGAATCAGCAGCATATAGTAAATAAGTTGTCTTTAAACAGAAACATACATAAAACAAGGTCATGCATTGATTAGTTGGCAAAATATTTTGACCAAAGGCTTGCAGGTAACTAACCCTGTATTTCCTCTAGAAGCAATGATTCAATATTTGCTAATTGAGTGTTTGCAACAACTTTACAGAACATTACTATCACGAGTAATGAGAACTGACTATATACACTTATAATAAAAATGAGTTATATTACACGAAAGGCAGTAAAGACTCAAAACTCCTTACTTCCTAATTATTTTGCTACATATTACTATCACTTATGCTCTTGAGGTTATTTGTGTGTATTATAACTGTAGAGTAGAAATACGATACAGTGGAGGGTCTGTGGTCAGTGATGACAAGCTGGTAGTTGGACATTGGCCACGGTGGGAGTATTTACACGACAAAGATCAGCAAATGCTACAAATCAAGGCTCCCCCACCTCAGCCCCCAACCAGTTGTTAAACATTTACCAGAGCACAACTGCCTTCGACTTTCTTTAGGGACCTATCTTTGTGCTGCTAGAGCCAACTCTCAGACACCAGGAGGGAAGCAAGTTGTTAGGAATTTAGTTCCTCCTACCTCCACCCCAGGGCCCTTAGCCTAGCCGATGACTGACTGGTGCTCTTATGCCTCGAAGTGGCATTTATATTCCAGAGCTCCCCAGGGGATCCACATGAACTGAGATCCCCAGATCCCTGCAGTCATACCCTTATTAGGCTTCCTCCCCTTCCCTGTTCTATTTTCCTCTTGCCCTTACTGGTTTCTCCTGGCAGCTCTTCCTTGATACATCCCATGTATATACACCTGAGTCTCAGGGGCTGCTTTTAAAGCGTGCCTTCAAAGACAGTGCTCCAGAAAACCTGAGAAGAAAGTCATGAGGTCAGCGATGAGTGTGTGGGTATCTCAGACTGGTCCTGAAGATCTACTACTAGGTCTTGATTTTCTGGCTCTAACTCCTCAAGAAGGCAATGCTTTCCAGTTTTATCCTTCTATTTATATGTTCTATTTATATGTTCTCAGAACCTGTAAACAGGTGTGAATGAAAAGTTCTTTAGGTTTTACAGTTGCAATTTAGGTGCTTAACGCATTCACATACTGATAAAACCGACTGGATTACTGGAGCGTCCTTTACTCAGCTTAGCTGGTTGGTGGGTTTGCCTCTGCTGAGCTCGGCTAGTGGCCCTGAACTCTGACATGGAATAATAAATCAAGCTTTCATCAAGTTCTTCTTAGCCTGTTGGGAAACAAAAACCCTATAAGCAATGCTGCAACGACTTCCTTTGAAATTCTAATTCGTTTTACCATGATAAAAAAATGTGATAAGCAGTCAAGAAGTCCACTGTGCTGTTGTCTACAACTGGAATATGATTTTCTAAATAGTTTCTTTATTTTCAAATTATTCTTGCTCTGGAGTTAGCAAGTGCCAGTTCAGATGCACGGTCTAGTAATTGTGCAGTAATTAAATGCTTGCTTGGGAAAACAATTTTAGATCACTGAATTGCTTTACTGCATTCTGAAAAGCTGAAAGGGCCATTCAGTCAGGTAGAGCCTGTGTGTTTGTCTTCTAAACCAGACTTGTCATAAATTATTCACACGGGCAAAGACTGAATTTGAAAAGGAAGAAACTTGGGGCATAGGGCTCTTATTGTTCCAACAGTCATTGGAGAGTTCAGTAGGCCGCATGAAAGGAGGTCTGTCTCAAAGATTCCTGGCAAGGTTTTGGGGATAAGGATGAAGTGCCTTCCTAGCAAATCTGCTTTTAAACTGAGACCACTCACTGACTGGAGGGCTTTTGCTTCCTCTCTTGGACACTGCTCTGGCTTGAACAGCCCCAGAGAAGAAAGAGTTCCCATCAACTTGTGCTCAATTACATAATTTAAGGGAAAGCATAATAATATGATTTCACAAAGTATGACATAGGTGAGAGAAATATTAGTATAAACATTGGGCATCACACGTATTACTGCATACAAGAGAAATTCTTCACTGAGACTTCTAAATATATCATTTTGCATTTGCCCTAGGAGTTATTGAGGAATGATTTGTCTACAGTAGAATACACAAATCTTAAGTGTATCATCTGATGAGTTTTTTTAAAAGATTTATTTATTTCAGAGAGAGAAAGAGAGCATGTGCATGCATGTGCATGAGTGGGGGGAGGGGTAGAGAGAGAGGGAACGAGAATCTCAAGCAGACTCCCCACTGAGCATGGAGCTGTACACAGGGCCCCATCCCATCACCTAGAGATCATGACCTGAGCCAAAACCAAGAATCAGATGCTCAACCCAGGCCCCCCTGTGAATTTTTATCTATATATTCGTCTAACTACCACTCAAATAAAGATCAGAATAATTCCATCACCCTGGAAAATCCCCTCATGCTCCCACACAAATGACACCCTCTCCCAGAGGTAACCACTATTCTGATTTCCTACACCACACATTAGTTTCACCTGTTCCTGAAATTCATCTAATTAAACGGATTCTTTTTACCAGTCTGGCTTCTTTCGCTACATTTCTACATCTGAGAAGGCTGTAGAACATATCAACCCTTCATTCCTTTGTATTGCTAGGGAGTACCCGATCGCATGGGTGTACCACAGTTTGTTTACCCAATCTCTTCTTGATGAGTTTTTCTGCACTTTTTGGATATATACCTAAGGGTAGCACTGCTGGGTCTGTCTTCAAAATATACTAAAAAAAAATCTCTCTCTCTCTCTCTCTCTCTCTCTCTCACACACACACACACACACACCCCAATCAGAAGAGTGCAGAGAAAGTGACTATTTCCCTAATATCTGTTCTCAGCAAAGTGAGGACACAACCTTGTACTGCCTGATGGCATTATTTCAGCAATTAGGCTTGGAATACTTCAAGTGATTGCTTAGCCATAGGGAATTGGAGAAAAAGAACTCAGATTCTTTCTTGGTGAGATGAATACAGGTCCTGGGTGTCTGAATAGATGGAAGTGTTCAGGAGCCCTTGCAAAGGATTGCTTAGTACCTTGGAAATTGGGTTAAGTTGGGACTCATTGCCTGGAAACAGGATAGTTTGGTTCACCTTGGAATCACCCACGGCTGTAGATAAGCAAACTGTGTTGGAGGAAGGAATCCAAGCAGGATGGATTATGAGATCTTAGTACAGACAAAGGGCTATAGGGCTACCAGAATTGTTCTGGTTGCTCCCCATGGGATCACATTTGAGAGTTATTCTTTGCTACCAGTCCTCTGATAATGGAATTGGGTTGAAGACCAGCCTGACCACAGAAGAGAGGGCTGGTAGGCCTGCGAAGGCGTTATGGCGCCCCCTGAAGGACACTGAAATGTTCCCCCTTACAGGACACAACTTCCTGGCTGAGGTCAAGTTCAAGTTGTGTTGAATAATGTCTCAGACATCACTACCTCAATAATCCTCTTTGAAAGTTTCAAAATAAATGTAAATTATATTCGGGATTTATTGGGAACAACCCAATTCAGAGAAGGCTTAAGAGGAACATATATAATGTTTAAGCTCTCATGAAGGGGAGAACGAATCCTTTCTGGTTTTTCTTTCTTGTTTCTGGTAGAAGGGCGTCACATGATTGGATGAGTTCTAATTTTTGCTTTGTTAATGAAGGTGGTAAGGTAAGATGACAACTTCATCTTCAAAATTCTGTAGGCAAAATGCCTCTACAAGATGGCTGTGAGCCTTTTGTGTCTTGCTGGCTCAGGGTGTAAAATGAGCGATTCTGAACCCACGCCAGTACCACGCTTCCAGCGAGCATTTGGAAGTGTGTGGGAGCATTTTTGATTGTCACAATGACTGGGGGGCGTGCTACTTCCATTTGCTGAAGTGGGGGAGAGAGCGAAAATGTCTAGCACGAGGAAGAGTTGTCCCATCCAACATGCCAGTAGGGCCCCTGTTGAGAAATACTTTTTCTTTTCCCCCTCAGGCGATCTGGAGACGTTTATGTGCAATTTATATTCAGAAGGTTTAACAACACAAACAAAATATGTCAAGTAAGTGAAAGTTAGCAGACTTAAGGAGCTTATGGAGACAGAAGGACTGGAGCTGTCTGGTTTTGGACATTCTGACTGTATGACCACTTTATCCAAAGCAGAAGTGGAGCAGTAGTGAGCAATGACCTTAAGTGGGATATGGAGGTGGATAGATTGGTTTTCCAGGCTCCCCAACATTTTTTCTTTACTCTCCTCCAGACTTTCACTGATCCTGCCCTTCTTCTTCCACGCTTCTTGGGATAAGGGAAGCAGCTGATAAATTCATTAAGTTGTGAGAGTTTTCTCTTGCTCCTCCTAGCAGGGTATCAGGAAAGGAAGAATCTCAAATGCTGGAATTTCAGATGTGGGGGAGGTAGGTAGGTGTTTTTGGCTGTGAGGTATTTCTAGAACTTCTTAAATTATTCCTGGGCAAGTAATAACTTATTTTCCTGTGAGGCTGGCTTTAGATGTGGAAACCAAAGTGTTAGAATTTGCTGTAACCATGGCAAAGAAAGTGAAGGGGGGACTGGATACCTTTGTGAGTTCACTGGCATATCACTGAGCTGAACAAGCCTCTTCAAGTATCAAGTTTAGAACGCACCATCGCGTTGTCAACTTTAACACTCTATGCAATTTTGATGTATTATTATTATACCGAAACTTCCTAGTATTTTTCATAGCACTTATTTCAGAACCTTACACAAAATATCCATTCAATATAAACGTGTCCCAAATGAAACAAATGATTAGACATGAGAGTTGCAGTGGGGATTACGGAATAAGATCTCAGGTTGCCATATGCATTGATGGGCCGGTGTGCCTCAAGTCAGACTGAGAAGGAAATCCTGCTGCAGTATTCTTTTTGTTCCATTAAGCATTTCCTGGGAGGGAAATCTTTTCCTTTGTGAACAAGATTGATGGGTGCTCTCCCGCAGGCTTCCGAATGACATGGAATTATTCTGTGGCTATTCGATTTCTAAAGGAAGGGTTTGGGGGTCCACCATTAGCGTCATCGTTATCCAGTGCCTGACGCAACTGTTGATCATGGGAATCTAATTACAAGAGCCTCTGGGATTACTGGACCAAGATTCTAGGATCAGAATGTTAGGGATATCCTGATCACTTCCTTCCTGAGTTAGGAGAGAATCAGAAATGATAAGATCTTAAATACCTACCTACATGTATTGAGCAAGTCTCGTGCCAGCCACTGTGCTATGCGCCCAGGACATAAGAGTGAGGAGGACACAGTCACTGCCTTCATAGTGTTCACAGTCTAGGGAGGGTGTTGGCCTGAGAGTCTGAACCGTGGTTGCAGATTACAGTCACCAGAAGAGCTTTAAAAAATGCCCACGTTGCACCAAGCTCAGTAAAATCGGAATGTCTGGGGGTAGAACCCAGACTTCAGGATCTTTTAAAGCTCCCCAGTTGATCCCAAAGTATGGCTGAGGCTGAGAAACACTAGGGAAGGGGGAGAGAGGCCAATCTGTAAAGAAAACTTTAGATGAAAACATGACAAGTGTTCTGGAGAGATACAGAGTGCAGGTGGAGGAACACAGAGGAGAAGAAGCTACTTCTCACACCCAAGAGCTGCTCTTCACGTCATCAGAGCTAGAAGAGCACCCACAAACGGGGAACTCTGCAAATAAGAACGAGGGTGGTGGGTATTAAGGAGGGCACGTGTTGCATGGAGCACTGGGTGTTATACGCAAACAATGAATCACGGAACACTACATCAAAAACTAATGATGTACTGTATGGTGACCAACATAATAAAAGAAAGAAAAAAAGAAAAAAAAAAAAAGAATGAGGGTGGCATCTGAATTGTTTTCTTATGGAACAAATTCCCCTCTGCAGATTAACCTGTACTGGTGACTCTGGGGGTTTGAGAATGAGAGTTGACCATTTGTGCAGTACACTCGTACACTCCCCATTCCTCCTTCTGGCCTCCCTGTCCTTTCTTTATACACATACAGAGTATGCTGAATGCTACAGACAGGTTAGCGGTTGCTAACTTATTAAAATAAAAAAGGAAAACGAAAGCTTGCTGTTTCTCTCTGCTTGTGAGAAACAAAACAAAACAAAACCCTTATTACAGTATGCACTGTGGTCTTGTGGCTAAGCCTACCTGAAAACAACAATATAAGGAACCACTTAATGTATTCAGTTTCTAGCTCTAAATACATTAACTGTGATCCTTGTAACACCCTCTAAGGAAGTATGATTATCCTCAGAAAACAAACTGAGGGTTGCTGGAGTGGAGGGGGTGTGGGAGGGATGGGGTAGCTGGGGGATGGACATTGGGGAGGGTATGTGCTATGGTGAGTGCTGTGAATTGTGTAAGACTGATGAATCATGGACCTGTACCCCTGAAACAAATAATACATTATATGTTAATTTAAAAAAAGAAAAAAAAAGAAAGTATGATTATCCTGGTTAACAGATGAGGAAACCTGCTCAGAGAACAGGACTAACTTGCCAAAGCCATATGTCTTTTTGGTGACAAAGGTGGATCCAAATTCATGCCTGTCTGAGTGGAAAGTGCCTCTTTCTGTGTTGCCTTCGAGCTTGTTATATCTGCCAAATGACTTTGTTGAGGTGGGAATGTTGACGTATTTATGGGATTCATCTCAATATCACACTAACATGGTGGAGCTGGCAACGAATTCAGTATTTTTACCACCACCGCCGTTACTGAGTGTACGGATTTGGGGGATGAACTCTTGAATAAGCCTCAATGGAAGGGGGAGATAGCTTGTAGGGAGAAGTCATTTGATAGTTCATTGGGCCGTGAGATTATAAAAATAATGAGAACTATAGTATCTAACTAGATTTTTAATTAAAAAAAAAAAACATGGGACAGAATTTTATTGTGCATTCTAGAGGCTCAGGCTTCCAGAATGTGCAACAATGTGGCTACAGAGTAACTGTGCTAACCTCCATGTAGAGACTCATTGCCACACCACTGCTATGGTGATCTGAACTTCTGGGAGAAAAAAAAAGAATGGAAAACAACCTGAACTCCAAAAACCAAACCGCTGCCACTGCCGCCACCAGTACTAACAACAACAACAGAAGCCAATTGCAATGGGCTGGATGTTTATGCCCCCTCCCCTTTCCTATGTTGGAATCCTAACACCTAATGTCATGGTATTAGGAGATGGGACCTTTGGGAACGGCTTAGGTCATGTTGGTGGCGTCCTTATGAATGGGATTTATGCCCTTATGAGAGAGACCCAGACAGCTCCCTCACCCTTTCAGCCATGTGATGATACAGCGAGAGGATCCCCCCATATGATCCAGGAAATGGGTCCTTACCAGACACAGAATCTACTGGTGCCTTGATCTTAGACTTCCCAGTCTCCAGAGCTGTAAGAAATAAGTGTGTGTAGTTTCTAAGCCCCCCAGTCTATGGTATTCTGTTCTAGAAGTCTGAACTAACACACTTAGGTGTTACCCCATTTCTCCTTTTCTCTTGAAGAAAACTAGTGAATCTGGTTTTTAAGGCTTTGTTTTATATCCTTGTAGCAGAGTATTATTTAGATAGTAACCTCTGTGTTATTTGTCCACAGGTACACCCATTTTTCCTCCCTGTATCTCCCACCATTCAGGCAGCAGTGAAACCTACCTATACAGATTGCCACAAGGGAGGATGAGTATAGCAGGAAAAGAGAGAGAAAGACATGCGCCTCACAGATTTTGAGTTTCTAAACAGATTCAGAGAAAAGGCTTTGAGATTCACCAGCATAGCTTTTAACACTAGTGGAGCCAAAAGTTAGGCTGTAAACTAGTAGTTCTCAAATTCCTCCTTGTATCACCATCACCTTGGGCTGTCTTAAAACCTACCAGTGCCTGAACTTTCCCTGCGAAGACTCAGTTTTAGTTGATTTTTGCTGGCATTCATTTATTTTATACACAGACACAGACACACACACATACACGTATGTTTACACACAAACTTCCAATAACACTAACGTGCAACCAGATGGAGAACCAAAGTCTTAAAATAGTTGTTCCTGAACTTTTCTGCCTGTTAAAATTACCTAGGGAGCTTTTAAAATCCCCGAGGCCGAGGGTGCACTCATACCAATGAAATTACAATGTGTGGAGGTGGGAGCCTTCCATAGCAGATTTGGGAAGAATTCTTTTTGAGAGTTCTGGTGTATTATACTTGGAAGTTTACACAGATTGGCAAGTGAGAGGGGAGGTGAAGAGGAGAGAGAGAGGAGCTGAGATGGTGGTGTGTCCTTGAGAAGGGGCTCTGTGACATGTGTGCCCTGCACCCCATCCCCATCCAGGTGCGAAGTGTAATGGGCAATGATGTGCTTCTAAATGTTGAACAGATGGCTATCCAAGAAAAGAAGCCCTTATTCGTAGTGTCTGCCACTTTCTGTGATATCAATACCCCCACCATACATGGCCAAGTTCAAGTTACCAACACACACAGCATCACTGCTGGTTGGGCTGGAGAGAGATAAAGACCCCTGGCTCTAGCGAGTGCATATGAGCTGACTTCAGCATGTTAGCCAAGAGGCGAGGAGCGTGAGAAATCCTTCGCACAAGTTTGGGGATCTGAGGGCAGAGAGTCGCATGCTTTATTTCTAGACTTGAAGCAGAAATGAGAAGAAAGAGCCTAAGGTTTCCCTAGAATGTGTCCTCTAGAGTGGAAACGGAGAATATCCAGGAGGGTCTAGGTAGCAAGGACAGAAGACCAGCTCCCATGTTTCCTGTCACCTTCTGGTGGCACGAGAGAGCCAGACTTTCCTATACCTCTGAGAGTATTATGGAAGTGGTTGAACATAGGCTGGAAGAGCTCCAGGGGCCTTGAAGTTAGGATGAGAAAGCCATGGAGAGCTTTGAATGACTGATTGTTGATGGGCACAGAGAAACAGGCTACAGATGCAAATGTGGAGGGTGCCAACAAGGACAAAAGCCTGGAACAATCGACAATCAGTTACCTCCTCTTAAAGCCACGAGGCTACTAACCTCTAGGACCCATAGTCAAGAACTAACAGAAAGACCTGAGGTAACTGAAAAGTTGGCAGCTGTTAATCACCACAGTAATTAAAGGTTATTAGAGGGAATACAGCCAGGATCCCTCTCTCCCTTTTTTATTTCTTGGCATAAGACAAAAAGGAAAACAAAACCCGATTTTAGATTCATCTTGTTAGAGCTATTGAAATGATGCAGTAGGGTATTTTTCTTCTTTCTTGCTTCTGGAAGACATAACTGGCAGTATTTTGCAAATTTCCTCTGACAAAGAACAGCAAACCCTAAGTTCACCACAGTGACCTTACTGAAGGTTGATGTAAGTAGGACAAGACAGAACACCTTAGAAAAGTCCACAAGCAAACATACCACTTAGAGCAGGGATGTAACGTGAGCCTCTGTCCCCTCCCCGGGATGTGCGTTGCTGAACCTCTCCGTGGCCATTGGCAGATGCCCTGTGGATGGCACTCACTGAGTGCCTGGTGGCATTTAAGCTGGTGCTGGCCTTGTGCACCGTGATCCTCACATACTGTCAACAGTAGGAGAAACTATATTAGGAGAGGCCAAATGGCAAGAAGAACACCAGAGTGACGGTCTGTAGACCTCAATTCTCATCCTGGCTCCCTACCAGCTATGTGATCATGTGCAAATCGGTTTTCTAAATAAAGTTTTATAGGAACACAGGCATGCCCCATTCATTTACTTATTATCGATAGCTGCTTTCACACACCAACAGCAGAGCTAAGTGGTTTTAAGAGATTGTCTGGCCTGTAAAGTTGAAGATATTTTACCATTTGGCCCTTTACATAAAAAGTAAAAAGATCTGGCCCCTGATCTCAGTTAATGGGATGACAGTCCACTCAATTATTCAGGCCCCAAACCAGAGCCATCCCTGACTCTCCTCTCTCTCTCTCTCTCTCTCTTTCACACACACACACTGCCATCCTCACTGCTCTTTCCTAGAGAAAGATTCTGGTGTCTTCTCATCATCTCCACTGGTCCAAGTCACCGTTAGCTCTTGTTTCCACCTTTGTCCCTTGCCTGGATCAGTAGGTCAGCTTTTAGTTTTGTGTTGTTTCCAGTCTGTTCTCAACATAGCAGGTAGAGTGAGCCTTTAAAAATGCCAGATTGTGTCACTGTCTTGTCCAAAACCTAAGATGGCTGCCCACTGCATTCAGAATGAGATGGAGAGAATTCATAGCGGAGCCTCCGAGGCCCTACATTATTTACCTGGTCCCCAGCCTGCCCCCATCATATGACTCATCTCCTTCCACTCTTCCCTTCCTTCTCTCTGCTCAGCCACCTGGCCTCTCTGCTGCCTACCTCTGCTACTGCCAGTGCGTTCCTGCCTCAGGGCCTTTGCACTTGCAGTTCCTCTAACCAGAATATATTTGCCTGGCATATCCATGAGTTAACTCCCTCCCTGCCTCCTGGGCTAGGCTGAAAGCATTCTACAGATGTCTTCCTTGACTACTGTCTCTAAAACAGAGCCCCATCCCTCCCTATCCCCATCCCCTGCTTTTTCTTCAGAGCAGTTACATGGTTATTGTCTACTTCCTCCTTAGAATGCAACTCTCAATACTGTAGTGCAAGTACAGTGTTCAATAAATATTTGAGTGAAGGGACTCAGTTTCCTCATGTGTAAAATGAATGAGAGGGCCATCTGGCCAGAGCATCTGTTACTGAACTGGTTGCCAGGATTGTTTCCACTGATCTGACTGGCTAAGTGGGAGTCCCTTTCCTCCTTATGTCAGTCCCTCCCAAAGCCTGTGGGTGGAATGGCGTCTTCCTTTTCTTTGGTCAGGAGTATCTGAGTCCTGATGCATGCTTGCTGGAACCTCAAAGCCAGCTCTCTTTCACGAGGGACCACCACAGGAATGCCCTTTCTGCCCACCTCTTGTAAGTATGGTGCAAATCAAATACTATCATAGACTTGACACTCGGCAAGTGTCAAGTGGAAAGAAATGCAGGAAAAAACCACACAGGTGAGGACTCTCTTATCCCACAGGATCACCCCTCTGCCCTCACCATGACTGCTTCCATGGGCTACTTGAGATACAATGCAGGGACTGAAAACAAAATAGAGAAGTGGCAGGAACTTGAGGTTAGTAAGATATTTGTTAAAACGGTAAAAAGAGATGAATTAAAGAAAGGAAAACCCAAGTACTTCCACCTTCGTGTTCTGACTAATCCCCCTCCCTCACTGGGCTCTAGCACTGCTGACCCGCAAAGAAACCACTTGAATCATTTGAGGATTTCAGAAAATAAGTCAACTGGTTATTTAGACACTTAAATAGCAATAATTCCAACACCTAAAATCCTTATTAGAGATTGAGACTCCTGAAACACCCAATTCACATCTAAGTTGCTAAGCACTCAGAGTTAACTCTGACCTGTTCCTTAGCCGTCTCTTTCCCCTTATGCACTGTGAGGGAGAGGTACGATGAAAGTTTTGGCTCTGGGTTTTGCAAGAGATCCAAAGAGACAATTGAGTAAAACTCCTGACGTACTTTCAAGCAAGCTTTCTGGCCCGCAACTAGTACAGGTGGCTAATGACCATTTACCTCAGCCATTTTTCACCTGGGCAACAGTACTGTGTGTTTTGGATCATATTTTTTGGCCTTCTATCTGTCCTCATAAGGAAGAAAGACTGAGTATTTTGAATATCTAATGGGATAGAGCCGAACCCAAGTCGTTCTCCTGGGATGTGAGCTGCATTTGGAAACAATGAAGAGACACCAGTGAGTGAGTTGTGAACTTCCAAGTGGTCCCGGCTTCTGCTGCCTTCTGGCTGGGAAATGATACAAATCCACGTGAACAGTGACAGTGAGACATGCACCAGTGAAAAATCTTGGTCAAAATATGATGCTACTTTCATCCTGAACTTTGTAGCATGGAGACTAAGTGCCTGGCTGTGGAATCAGACAGAGGCATGCGTCCCGCTCTGCTACTTACTAACTTGCTAATTTATACGAGGTACTTGTTGTCCCTGTGCATCAGTTTTTGATCTGTAGAATGGGGGGGGGTGAAGTTATCTAATTTAGAGGATTGCTTTAGGACTGGATTAGGCAATTGCTTATAAAGTCCTCGGTCCGGTGCCTCGCACGTAATAAACACTTGAGAAATGTGAACTAATCATCATCATCATGTTATTCCTTTTGAATTTAGGATGGGAGGGCTGCCCAGTAGAGCAGTTTCCCAGGACTGTTATAACAAAGTTCCACTGACTAGGTGGCTTAAAACAATAAAAATTTATTCTTGCACATTTCTGGAGGTTAAGGCTCTGAAATCAAGGCATTGGTGAGGCTCTGAAGGCTCTAAAGGAGGATCACTCCTTGTCTCTTCCTAGCTTCTGGTGGTCACTGGCAGTCCTTAGCATTCCTCGGCTTGTAGACACCTCACTCCCATCTCTGCCTTCATCTTCATAGGGCCTTCTCCCCAGGTGCAGGTCTGTGTCCACAGTTCTCTGGCCTTACAAGGACACCAGTCCTAATGGGTTTGGAGTTCACCCTATTCCAGCATGACTTCTATTCTTAACCTGATGGCATCTGCAAAGACCCTATTTCTAAATAAGGTTGGATTTTGAGGTTCTGGGTGGACATGAGCTTTGGAGGGACACTATCTATACCAGTACACTCGGTATGGGCAGGTACAAAGTCTTGCAAAAGATTAAGAGCAGACTGGAAGAATTCACTCTGAACAAAGCAGAATCTGGGCAAGAAGGGATGCAGCTGGGATGAGTCTCAGGGGGCTCTAACTCCTTCCTCTCCTCCAGGAGAACTGTGCATATTTAATGGGGCTGCTCAACTCTGGAGTTGAAAACTGGGAGCTGCCAGGAGCAGTTAGGAGAGTGATGATGGCAGATGGATTAAATTAGAGGCTGAATCCTGTGGGCTCAGGGGTTAAGTCTCAATCCGTTTTGGGGCGCAATCAGGCACATCCTAGGGCACACACGGAGTTGGAGGCAGAAGCAATTGACAACTTTGTTACAACATTCTTCAGTGTTTCCTTATGTAGCAAGATCCAGCCCTACAACCATGCTTCTCAAACTAAGTGTGCCGAGGAATCCCAAGGGGATCTCGTGGACATGCACACTGTGATTCAGTAGGTCTGGGGTGATGATTGAGTCTGTATTTCCAACACGTTCCACGGACCACACTTAGTTCTAGGCTTGGCTTCTGCTACACACCACTCAAAAGAAGCTACCAACTATACACCTTTAAAAAATACCTTTGGCAAAATAACATTATCACACTTGAAGTTACAATTATGCTTATTTAAGATAAGATCTAATATCCAGTTGATATTCAGATTTCCCCAATTGTTTCCAAAATGCCCCTAATAAACCAGAATGTGCTCTAGGATCATCCACTGCAAGTGGTTATTTCCCTTAAGTCCCTTTTCTTCCAAAAGAATGTCTTTTTCATGACCCTAACTTACTGATAGGCAAATTGTCCATAAAAAATTATTCCACTCTCTGGATTTGTGTGGTTGATTCCTTGTGGTGTCACTTTGCTATATTTAGTTCTATTTCCTGTAAACTGGAAGTTGGCTCTAAAAGCTTGATGGGGACTCATTAAATATTTGCCACTAGAATTGGGCACAGATGTCGGGTACATTATAATGCGTTACAATGGGTGACATGTGATATCTGCTTGTTCCACCATTAGTGATGTAAAGATTGAGCCCTGGATTAGGGTGATAACAGCTTGACCCCTCTGCCATACACTTGAGTTTGAGTCCTCGAGACCGGAGTTCTAAAACTGGTTTTTCTTTGGACCCACTGTGAATGCCTCATTCCTTATCTACCATTCCCCTAGCAGTTGTTTTCTCTTTCCTTTCTTCCCTTCTTTCCTTTTCTCTTTCTTTCTCTTTCTCCCTTCCTCCCTCCCTCCCTTCCTTTCTCTCTCTCTCTCTCTTTCTTTCTTTCTTTCTTTCTTTCTTTCTTTCTTTCTTTCACACCAACTGATAATCCTGGCCCGAATCAATAATTTCTCTGGGGGCTGCAAAATGATGATTGCATAATTCTACCATTCTTTTTACAGTTACTAACTGGCATTGTTCTGGAATGAAGAGCTATTTGGTTACCTTTCCAGGATAAATACTTAACTCTTTTCCGTTAATCACCAACTTGCAAAGGAAGGAGTCACTTTAAGAGCTGCCCTGAATAGTGCCAAGTGAGTTTTCCCCTGGCTTTCTCTTTTTTGATTTATGGATTTTCAGAGATTTAATACATTTCAAAAAACTACATTGTTCTTTTTGATGTTCATTTGTCACAACCTTGGCCAGTAGGAGGGGCACTTTTAATCTGGCTCCTGTGTCCTTTTGACACAACCCAATTAATCTTGAAAAGCTCCCTTTTTTTCTTGCCCACAAGGTGTCTCCGACTGTAATTGTACCAACTGTAATTGTACCTTCTCTGCCCCAGGCCTGGAATCTGCCGTTTTCCAAGGAGCCCTGGTTCCATGGAATGAGAAGTATCAGAGGAAAAAAAAATTCAAGGTTATGTATTATGATTGGGGTGACATTGCTTCTAGGGCATTTTAAATCAGAGCTAGAAAAAAATTATATATAATATATATACACTTTTTTAAAATAAATGACTTCATATTGATATTGTCAATTAACTTTAAGATCACTATTTTTACTTAATTTCTTTGATTTTATAATTCTTTTATTCTCAAAGTCTTGATTCTTAATATCATTACTTGTTTTATCTTACAATATTTAAAAAATGGCTTCTGGATAAGGATACCTCTATTATATATAACAATATTACTGATTTAAAATTTCTTTATCGCTTAAGATAAAAATTTCCCCGTTAGACTGAGCTCAAGACTAAAAGCCACATCTTGGTTAGATATTATAAACTCTGTAAATGTTACTTGAAAGAATAGCTTATTGAGTACAAAAAAAAAATTTCAATTCCTAAATATTCCATACAACAGAACAAAAATGTGGGGGTACACAGGCGAGTCATTAAGTGGACTTTTTAAAGTCAAGTTCATTTAGTAAGTAATCAGTAGCTATTTGAAATCCATGAGCCTGTTTGCATAAAATTTTAATTTCCCATTTCAAATATATGGTTGGAATTTAAGAAGATGGTTTATATAGAGTCCTGAATTTGGACCAAATCCTCATTATTAGGATTTTTTTCTTCATCTTTTCTGTTACCATTAAAAGGCAGGAGGAAAAGAGCAGGGAATAATGGGAGGTTGTGAAAGACTAGGGCGGGTTCGCCCCGTCAAAGTATGTGTTGTGAATGATGTCCAGCCTGCATATGCTTCAGTTATCCTTCTGTGACTTCAGAAATGAGTTTATTCTTGGGGTGCCTGGGTGGCTCAGTTGTTAAGCCTCTGCCTTCGGCTCAGGTCATGATCCTAGCATCCTGGGATCGAGCCCCGCCTCGGGCTCCCTGCTCGGGGGGGGGGGGGGGGGGGGGGGGGGGGAGCCTGCTTCTCCCTCTCCCACTCCCCCTGCC
>CM052901.1:89213817-89376681 GCA_028534135.1 Potos flavus | reverse complement strand
AGCAGAGAGAAATGGCCCTATGAGAAAAAAATCTCCAGGAGCTCTTCTGATATTGCTGGGCTGTTAGGGGTTTTTCTTCCTATCCTAGAAGGGGTCAGTAATCTAGAAACTGTTTTTTATTTTACTCTGTTCTGAGTCAGGGAAGACTTTCATAGTCATATCACACATGCTTCATTTGGCGATGAAGTTTGAGAAAGGAATGCCAATCGAAACATGTAATTTAACTCTGTTCCTGACAATAACCAATGGGTGCAATTTATTCATCACACATCAGTACTCTTCACTCCTAACAACAGGAAGGTTACTGAAGACAGTCATTTGGGAATTAAAGGAGTCTATACATGCTGACAGGACAAGTGGCTTGAAGCATTTTTTTTTTTTGTCAATTTATTATTGACCCGATGGTTCTTTTGAAAATCCTCCACACAGCAAGAGAAAATAGGGAGACATGAAAAAGAAATTGTTTGCGGAGTCAATACAGAGGTTCTTTCACATTGGGATGTTTTTGTGGATTTGCGGGCTTGAAGCATCCACCCCTCTGCAAAGTTCAACTCTCTTCTCCTCCTTTATGAGCATAACCTTGGGTCAGGAGCTGTGTGGCTAATTGGAGAAGAAGAATTCATGTTATGTATCCTGGCATAAATGTCAGAGCCTGACAAGGATAAAAATACCCGTTGCTTTTTTTTTTTTTAAACAATGTCTTTATTGTGTCCCGGGGTTGTGGCTCTTTGATTAAGTGCATTGCTTGTCAAAGGCAGGAACTCTGTCCTCATGCTTTCTGAGTCCTTAGCATGCTAGCAGGTGATGCAGTCTACTTTCCCAGGCCCAAAGGTTCAAAAGTGGGAGGTATCTGTCAAAATGTAAGGGTAGAAAGACTGAGTGCTACCTTGCTGCCTTCTTTCCTTGAGACAATTGTTCACTCAAGGTGGAATTCCCAATCTCTAAGACTTTCTTCAGGAAACCCATCCTGCAGTGAGATGTGGACATAACCTACTGCTGAGACTCCATCCAGCACATCACTACGTATTGTGACCATATTTCCTCAATGAAAAATCAGCACCGGATCTGGCAAGATGATAAAAAAAATTTTTTTTGAAATTGGGACTACTCTAGAAATCGTCCACATATGGCTGCCATACTTTGATGTCTTCAGAAAAGTCCATACTTGATTTGTGTTTGATGTCATCTGGATATCGTATGATAATCATATTCTTTAAATCATCCAAAAGGAAGTTGGGCTTTTTATGATTTGAGGGTTAACCACCATCATACAGAGTTTGCTGTAAGTAGAATATGAACATCAGTAGTATCCTTAAATTATTTAGTTTTGGTGGTTTTTTTTTTTTAATATATTTGTCTTATGTTTTCAGTTAGATCTTAAACTCCTTGAAGGCAGGTCATTTTGGATCTGCCATGGAACCTAGAACGATAGACTTACTGTTTACTGATATAATACATGTACTTTTCAGTCCCTACCCTCCATCCTCAAATCCTCAGTGAGTGAAATTTCCAGCCAGATCTGTGTTTTAGGCAGTCACCGCCTCCTGATGGAACTTCGCTAGGACGTATGAAAGCAGCGTACCGAGGTCATCAGAGTAAGGTGGCTATTAAGTGCAGGCTGAAATGTTACTCCTTTTACAGAAAAGAATCTCTGCGCGGAAAATTAGGCCTTTGGGGAAGGTGGTCTTTGAATAAATGTCCTTGTCATCCCCAGTGAATGTATTGCTCTCATAATAATGCGGAAATGGGAGAAATGGGTAAACGCTCTTAGTCATCCATTTAATGCTCTAGGCATTTTCGAAATGGCAACAAATTGCATCCTGCTAGTGCACAATTTTTCTATTAGGTGTTTGAAAATGTTAGACAAGAGCTGCAAGGCAAGGTGCGGTACACCTGACTCCTTTTATGCGTGGCACCGCTCAGCGCTTGCTTTCTTCACAAGAAGCTGAACAATGAACCAAGACCGCAGCATAATATACCTTTGTGCTGATGCTTTGAGCCTGGATGAGGCAGGAGATAAGAGACAGGAGTAGAATGTCTGAAAAACCCAAGTGTCTGTGATGTAAGAAAGAAGGTTCTGCATGTATAGGGAGAATTCACTTGAGCACAAATGCCAACTTAACGTTTCTATTAAACCTTCACTGAAAGAGATGTGACTTGGGCTTACTTGGCCCTCTATTCCTTGTGTCTTGGAGTATGCAGGGGAATCGCTTCTCGGCCTTTTGCCTAAGATCAAGTGGAGTATGCAAGGAATTTGCTGGGGGGGGGGCGGTGGGTACAGGTGGAGCTTGGTGATTTAGATGGATCTGTTCAAATTCTGCTCTATAGTGAAAAAGTGAAAATTAATAGACTTTTCTGACTATTATACTGAAAAAGAAAAAAAAATCATGCTTTTTAAACATTGAGGAGGCATGCAAATACTCATCTTAACCTGTCATTAGCCTTTGAAGCAAGAAGTCCTGTCCCTTCACAGAGGTAGCACATTTGCTTTGCTTTGCCTCGAGCTGGGTGATGTTTCCATGGAGAACACTGATTGATCTTTGTGTGATCTTGAGAAAGCAGCGTGGGTTTTATTTGCCCCATAAAAAGTACCAAATGTGGAGAATGTACTTAGCATACGCGGATAAGCATGCCGTCTTGCAGGGCCTTGGTTTTCCAGTCAGAGCAACCGTATCTGGTTTGCAGCTTCCTGTGGTGATCGGCGGCTTCATTTGTGAAGTCAAGAAGCCCAACCAGACCCCAGCCACATCACACATGTGTTAGAAAAAAAAACCTCTGATGAGTAAAAGTTATTTCAGGCAAAGGTGGTATGTAAATTAAGTAATGGAAAAATTTCAAGTATTATTAGAACATTTGGAACAGGGTGTTTCAATCCTGGCACTTGTGACATTTGGGGCCGGGTACTTCTTTGTTGTGGGGGCTGTTCTGGGTGATGCAGGGTGTTTAGCAGCAACCCTGGCCTCCACGTACGCCCCTGCCCGCCCCCGCCGCCCCCCCCCCCCGGTCCCGTTGCTAGTTGCGACAATCCTCTCCTGAGCTGTGACAACCAAAACTATCTCCAGTGTCCCACGGAGGGTATAATTGTCCCTGATTGAGAACCACCGATTTAGAATTAGATATGGAATAAACGTGTGCTCCAGAAGGCAATGAGTCACCTGATAGACGTGAAGTTTGGAAGGCTTGTTAACTGATGATCACTCATCTTTGCCAAAACCAGCTTCTTGCCAAAGCATCAGTAAATAGACGATTTTCTTTCAAGGGCTGAGAATTGACAAGACACCATACGGTTCGCAAGGGCAGGACATCATTTGGTTAAGCAGATGATCGAGACACTCCCTTTGAAAGGGAGTGCAAACTCCTCTCCGCTCCAGGCTCCAGGAGGAAAGCTGAGTTCCCGGTGGAAGTACTTAGAGAAACAAAGTCTCTTCTCCATTTGTTCATCTTCCCCACCTCCCCTTTTCAGTCACCTCTGTCTTCTTTTCAGCCTCTATCTCTTTAAGAACAAGAATTGGGGCTGTGCAATCAGATTTAAGAGGTTTTACCTCCCCTGCTCAGCTTTTGGAATTGGTGCTGTTAGGGGTCTGAGTCCTAGAGATGTTCCATGGTTTCCTAGACTCCATGTTCTTTGTCCTTTACCTTTTCTTCTTTACCCACTCCTTTCCTTCGCCACCCGTTACATCCTCTGCAAATTCACCACAAGGTGCCCTAAATGCCTTCTTAGTCTCCTTCCTTCTCACTCTATATACATCAGATTTTGCGGGGGGGAGTGGATTACCCTTCCACATTGTAGCTAAATATACACCTTGGTTTATCATTTTGAGACTGGCATGCATGGTCTTCAATTTTTTTTTAATCGACAGACTGTAAATTTATTTGATACATAGTTCTCTGAGTTTTAACACGTGTATAGGTTTGTGTAACCACCACCTCAATCAGGATATAGAACAGTTCCATCACTTAAAAAACAAACACCCTCACCCCCACCAACACAACAAAAACCACCTCTGAGCTGTTCCTTTGCAAAACTCTGCCCTCACTCCTGAACCCTGGCAATCAGAGATCTGTTATCCATCACTACACTTGTGCCTTTTCCAGAAGGTCACGTAAATGGAATTATACACAATATGACCTTTGAGAGCAGCTTCTTTCACTCAGCACAATGCCTCTGAGATTCAGCCATGCTGTTGTTTGCATTGTTAGTCATTTATTTTTCTTGCTGGGTAGTATTCCATGGGGTAGATGAACTACAGCGTGTTTATCCATTCACCTGTTGGAGGAAATTTGGGTTGTTTGAGCTCTTGGCAGTTAGACCTGCTATAAACATTTCTGTATAGGTCTTTGTGGGAATGTAAGTTTACATTTCTCTAGGAATGGCACTGCTGGATCATACAGTAAATAGGTCTTTTTATTTCCTAGTGGAATTTTTACTTTAATTGGGCCCAGGAATGAATTCCACATTTAAACTGTAATAATTCTGTTTTTTAAAAAACAAAGATTTTTATTTATTTGTGAGAGAGAGCGTGAGCGAGAGAGATCACAGAGGGCTAGGGAGAAGCAGACTTGCTGCTGAGCAGGGAGGCCAATGCTGGGCTGGATCCCAGGACCCCATGATCATGACCGGAGCCGACGGCAGACGCTTAAACGACTGAGCCACCTGGGGATCCTGTAATAATTCTTTAAGTGTGGGATTTCAGGCTGTGATTTTGAGATTTAGAGTAAGACTGTGTACGTGAATGAATGAGTGTATATGAGTGTGTGAGTGCACATGCTGGGCGTGTAAAAGGTTGGGAGCCCTGAAATCATGTTAGCTCAAATGGGTAGCTTATTCTTGTTCACATTGCGCTTATGGGTCGACATGCCAATTTTGCTCCCAAATGCTTTAATCCTGACCTATGGTATCATACAGGAAGAGCTATTTAAATTGGATGACTGTTTGACAAACAACCGTCTGTTCCTGATGAGTGGATTTTCTTCCATCTCTAAATCCCGTGACTATGACTGCAACTCTTATGCTTGAATCATTCTCTAGCTACATCAATTTCATGGTTGTCAGCAATTCCTAATCCATCTTCCATAGTCTGGAGCTACTCAGGCGGCAGACTCCCTGGAGGTGGGAGTGCTCCTTGTGTTCACTAATGTACCTGCCATCCTTGGAGGGGCCTACAATTTGTATATCCTCGAGAATTATTTAATTTTAATTTTTGCTGCAAGAAATCTGCCAAAAAAAAGCAATGCATCAAACAATTCCTTATTTTTCTTCTTTTAAAAATAGCTTTCACTGCCAGCAGTTTTGTTGTAAAGTCCTAAAATTCAGATTTTTTTTTAAAGATTTATTTGACAGAGAGAGAGCGAGAGATCACAAGTAGGCAGAGTGGTAGGCAGAGGGAGAGGGAGAAGCAGGCTCCCCGCTGAGCAAAGAGCCCAACTCGGGGCTCTCAGGACCCTGAGATCATGACCTGAGCCGAAGGCAGACACTTAGCCCGCTGAGCCACCCAGGCACCCCTAAAATTCAGAATTTGCACATGCAACTATTCATATTAAATATCATTGCCATGTGTGGCTTATGTTAACTGTTCAGTACTGTTTGTTGAATTGAATGAGAAAATAAGTTGATGGGCAACAATAAGGTCTATATAATAATTTTCTTCCTTCTTTTATCACTATACTGTATTAAGCCTTTTTTTTCTGAGCAAGAATTGGCTTTAGATGCCCAAAAATGCTTATTAACTATGTTTTTATATTGGAAACTTCAGAACTCATTTGTCTTAGGAAACAGTGACCCCTCTGAATTTTCAAAGATGGATTCACCAATTATTCTATAAATTGGGATATTAATTAACTACTCCAGTTACCAGAAAATGCATACTCATTCTTTCAACTTCAGATAAAATGCCACCTTCTCAATGACATTATCCCATACCACTCCATGCAAAATTGTTCTGTTAGCCACATGCCACAGTTCCATTGTCACTTATTTGACTACAGATCTATCTCTGCCAATGGTCTGTGAGCAACTTGAGAGCAGGACCCATATCTCATTCTCCTCTGCAATCTTAGTATTTAGCACAATGTCTGGCACATTTGTGCTAAATAAATATTTGTCACATTGAGTAAGATACCTGAGGTATAATGATAACCATGGCTACCATTTCAGCTTTTTGTGTGTATTTATATATGTATGTATGTATATGTGTATATATATATGTATATACATATATTTCTTATATATATATAAGAAACTCATAGGTGGTGTGACTGAATGAAAGCAGAGATCAGAGATCTTCCCTGGAGTTGTATAGACTGGGCAGGTGGATTTTTTTTTTTTTATAGGGCTGATAAATCATCAGCAAGAGAAAAAGTTTTAGAATATTTCATTATAGAAGGGAAGCAGGTCTTTGATCAGTTTGTAAAGACAAGCCCCCAACTCACTCTGTTAATTTGATTTCAAGAGCTCTCTGACCATGCCTTGAGCCAAAATGTCTTCATGAAATAGCTTTTCAAATTGCAAAAATAATCCTGTTGCCATAACTTGAAACCACTCTGTAAAGTGATGGAAAAGCTCCCTACATGGGAAACGCTGCATGAAAACTGTGGACCCCAGTGAGGCTAGCAGTGCAAATCACATTGCCTTCAGTTTTATTTTGCAGAACAAGTTCACAAAGTTCCTAATAAATTTAAAGTGCTAAGGGCTATGTTAAATTATTTCGGCTGAAATGAGGTGGGGGCAGTAACCTTTTAGGCTGACACTGCATGTTATTGCTTTCTATTCTAGGTGGAGATTTAGCTTTCAGCACAGTCTTTCCCGGGTGGCTTGCTATGATTCAGACGGTATGATAATGACCTTAGACCTTTGGTGAGGCTTCAGGCGGAGCGACGCCAGGCAGGTGGCCAAACCATCCTGGAGAGAAGTGGTAGGCCACACGCAGAAAAGCAGCTTTTCTTAGTGGAGGATGAGTCCAGGTGGCATGCTGTGACAGGCTGTTGGTACTCCACTCAGATGCTTTTTGCTGGGCCAGGGCAGTGTACTGCGAGAACTCGCTGCTTATGGCTCATAGCTGTACTTTTTTTTTTTTTTTTAATTTTATTTATTTATTTGACAGAGAGAGAGAGAGAGAGAGAGAGCGAGAAGCGCACAAGTAGGCAGAGAGAGAGGGGGGAAGCAGGCTCCCTGCTGAGCAGAGAGCCCGATGCAGGGCTCGATCCTAGGACCCTGAAATCATGACCCGAGCCGAAGCCAGAGGCTTTAACCCGCTGAGCCACCCAGGCGCCCCAGCTGTACTCTTCTTTGAAGAATTATCCTTGGTCAGCTGGAGCTGCTTTCCTGGGAACTGCCTGGGACATTATGCCCTTCCCCTGAGGGTTTACACAGACTGCTTTAGGCGGAGGGAACAAAGTTCTGTCCCCCCACTTGCCGCAAGCTGGGACAACTATAGGGAGCCATTATCAAGTGGAGCCCAGGCTTCAGCTGAAACTACACCTCTGCTTGGCTTTTTCTGTTCTTTCCTGTTTTCCTCTCCTCCTTACCCATGAGAGTCCTTCAGTAACTCACTTGTACAAAAATCTCCATTTCATGTTCTGTTTCTAGAGAAACCAACCTAAGCCCCATGCTTCTGACTAAATGATCTGGCCCAACAGGGTGCGAGTACCATCACCACGTGGATACTGAAACTTCCAAGAATTATGACAAGAGTAACGTTGGAGGGAAACACAGTTACCTGTGTTTTATTACAATCACTGAGGCTGAGGCCAAGAGACCTGAGGCTCAAAACAGGACTCCGTTTACTCTACATCTGCACTGAGAAGCTGAACACGGTTGGAAAGAAACCCAGCATCACCCAATGATGTGCACTTTGAGTGAGTGATCGCAAAGTCCTGTCATTTCTGCATGCAGCCTGGCCATCTCACTACATTGCCCAGTGCACTTGCTATCTGACTTGACTATCCTCACTTATGTTATTGTACCTATTAAAAAGAAAACTCTCGACATCACCGGCTTAATCCGTTAACAGTGTCTTTCTTTCTTCTGACATGAATCCCGAATAAGTATTCCTGATTGGCAGGTGACTCTAACTCTAGGTGATGGTTTAGGGATCCCAGACTCTCACCCTCTTGTTGCCTTACCATCTTTGTCTCTTGCTTGTCAAGGCTGCAGCTTGGGGAAGGAGCATGGAGGATCAGGTATGGGGGGACATCGTTATCACATTTCACTGGGTCTATGATGACTGTACACCCGATCTTCCACGGACCACGCGACAGTATGTAGGTCCCAAATGTGGGGAAGGGGCAATGCGGAACAGACAGGGATTTTCTACCACTGACCGAACAGGGGCCTAAAAAAGAAAATTAAGTTTAGCTATAGAAAATAAGTTAAATGTTTTTCAACTTGGGTTTGTGTGCTGAGATCCATACATACCGCATGTGTTTGGAATGCTATCTGGAGGAGGCGGTTTTGGAGTTGAAGGGGATAACTCAAGTGGAAGAGCATGGGATTGAAACACCTGATGAGAAAATTTAAAATTGCACCCAGTGGGAGGACAGTGATATAGTTTTTGAAGCCCTTCATGGTAAATTGCTACCATGGCTCCACCAACCCATGCAGCACTTCTGTTAGAAAAAGGCTACAGCCCCATGACAGGGCGCATGGCTGTGGGCAGTGTAGTGTGGGCTGGATTCTAGCCCCTACCATGCCTTTCGCCACGTACTATTGTGCATGATACATCCACACAGCGATTCGTGGCAGTCCTGATATCAAAGCAACTATATATGCTCCTTCCCTGTGGGAGACTGAATTAATAACCCTAGTTGTTTTTTTCTTTAACTTTTTCCTATACCCACACTCTTTGCCATATGACTTTTCAGTTCTTCCCACTAAAGAAGTGGACTTTATTTCTCTGATGCTTGACTTTGAGTTTGGCTATGTCATGACCTTTGGCCAGTGGAATGTTAAAAAATATGAGATGACCCAAAAGAAGAAGCACTTGCATGACTCGGCTTGCCCTCTTATACCTCTAGCAATACCTTGAGAAGCATGTGCCCAGGCTAGCCCACTGGTCCCAAAAAGAGGATGAGAAACATGTGAAGCAGAGCCAAGTCACTCAAGTCAAGCCCAGACTAGATCCACTGATCTTTAGTGAACCCTACAGATGCATGAGTAAGCCCAGCCGAGATCAGCAGAACCACTCAGCCAAAGCCCTGCCTCTATTGGCTGGACTCTTGTTGACTCATAGACTCATGGGCTAAATAAATGCTTATTGTTGTTTACTATTGGGATTTTGTGGTTGGTTGTTATACAGCATTATTGCAGCCATAATTAAATGGCACATCCTCTTTCTTCCCAAGAAGCAGTAGGAGTATGGAGCATATAGATTGTTGCTTCTGCCATGACTGCCCCATCCCACCAGAAATTTGCATTCCTTTTCAGAACCAATGCCTTCCCCCCTTTTCATTAGATTTCGTTAAAAACATACCTTAGAAAAGATTTAGGGATGCTTGATTTAAATGGTTCTGATGAGAAATCATCAAAGCTAGTACTAGATCCTAGACCCAGAGGAGGAAAGCAATCAGAACTCACCATCAGAGAATTCTGATAAAAGAAGTGTGGATGGTGCAGAGCAGATGGAAGGGAAAAGAGTTAACCTCTTGATTCTTGGTGAGAAAGATTTCTCAGGGCAACAGCATTTCAATTCATAACTTTCCTTCTATTTATAATTCCTTTCATGTAGAATTTGGATATATAGTGTAATTTTAGCAGGCCATATTTTCTATTTATAGATAGGAGAGATGTCATTTTTCACCTTGATAGAATATGAGAAATGAAGGTATCTGAAGTCCCTATACACAATGAGGAAAAATAAAGGGACTCAAAAATTCTTGACATGTGATGCATTACAATGTTTTTATTTCCTTTCTATTTTCTTTGCTTGCCTCTCCTTGCAAATGAAACCATTGATGACACTTTTCCTGTCACTCTTCACATTTAAAATATATCTCTATCATTATATCTAGTGAGTTGAATAATTTTAGCAGCTAAATAAACATTTTAGTCATCAGTAAAACTCTTCTAGCAGCAGATCAGCTAGATTGGATTGTTAGGTCAAAAGACAGCACAGTGTGATAGCTGTCACCACAATGGAAAATTTCAAATAATGGCAGTTTTTTCTTTTTCAGTCTTGAATGCTTTGGGGACCAAGTTGCAAGTCCACCCACAGCTATTGTCAAGCATATTTCTTTTTTCATCAGTAATGAGGAGTGATCCTTACTTTGCCTAAATTTATCATCTTGGAAAAAGATCTAGAGATTTGTGTTGCAATGAATTCCTGGTGTCTTATTCTCGTCTTCTTTTTGACATCTCCTAGTTTCTAATTTAGTCAGAACCTCTAATCTTAACATTAAATGGGAAGGTCTAGATTTTCTAAACCTAAATATGTTTACTACATTGGCCATCCTTTCCTATAAGATTTGGTTGTTAGAATTTTATGTTTATTTTTTAAAAAAATTCCAGTTTTCCCATCTTTTCTAGTTATCAGACAGTGTAGCTCATGAGAAGAGATGGTTATAGTCATAAAGGGCATTGTGCTCTTCTTGGCTACTGGGTATTTTGGGTTAAATCTCCCTGAGCCTAAGGTCTGACCATGCTCAGATGAAATCATACTTAAGCTGAATGGGCATAAACAGTTTTATTTCCTTATGCAAAGTGCTATAATGCATAGCACCGCTCTTGCAGGTTGGGATTCCCAGGAAGCAGATCCTGAGATGGAGTTTAGGGGGCAAGATATTTATTAAGTAGTGTCCTTGGGATAATCACATTATCACTCAACTTTTCTCTCTGCCTAATTCTGCTTCCTTCTCTCTCTAGGAATCACATCTCATTAGTTTGTGTAATATGTAAAACTAACATACCTACGATTCCAACTGGAATAATCACATTTGAGAACAAAAACCCAAATAATCTTTTTAAAACATACAACTTAAAAGACAGAAGCTGAGTTGTGTGGGTGGACTGGAAGGGAGCCTGGTATCTGTGGGTATTCCAAGTGTCATGAGCTTTGGTCGCCTTGTTTTACAGAGGAAATGATTGGGTCAGTTCATTAGTTAAGCAGAAGACTTGTAAGGGAACTTCTAATCTACCTTCACTTCAGAGGCAAACTATGCCCTTAGCTGTATTCATGCTTGGATATAATATAAAGCACTTGTGATACAATTCTACATGTTTCAGAGCAATAATTCAAAACATTAAGAAATTGAAGATGACACAAATGAATGGAAAGACATTCCATCCTCATGGAAATAAAGAATTAATATTGTTAAAATATCCATACTACCCAAAGCAATACACAGTTTCAATGCAATCCCTATCAAAATTCTAAAGGCATTTTTCACAAAAACAGAACTGATCCTAAAATTTGTATAGAACCACAAAAGACTCTGAAGAGCTAAAGCATTCTTAAGAAAGAAGAACAAAGTTGGAAGTATCATGCTCCCTGATTTCAAACTATATTACAAAGCTATTGTAATCAAAGCAGTATGGTATTGGCATAAAAACAGACATGTAGACCAATGAAACAGAAGAGAGATCCCAGAAATAAACCCACACATATATGGTCAATTAATTTCTGACAAAGGAGCCGTGAGTATACAATGTAGGGGAAGGGCGGTCTCTTCAATAAATGGTGTTGGGAAAACTGGAAAGCCACATGCAGAAAAATGAAAATGGACCACCCTCTAATACCACACATAAAAATTAACTCAGAAAGGATTAAAGACTTGAATGTAAGACCTGAAATAATAAAACTCTGAAAAGAAATCATACACAGCCCCTTGACATCAGTCTTGGTGATCATTTATTTAATGGACACCAAAAGCAAAGGCAACAAAAGCAAAAGCAAACAGATGGCACTATTTCAAAAAGCTTTTGTGCAGCAAAGGAAATTATGAACAAAATGAAAAGGCAGCCTACTTAATGGGAGAAAATATTTGTAGACCATGTATCTGATAAGGTGTTAATACCCAAAATATATAAAGAACTCATACAACTCAATAGCAAGAAAAAAATCCAATTAAAAATGGGTAAATCTGACTAGATATTCTTCCGAAGAGGTCATATAGACGGCCAATGGGACTATTACAAGATGCTCAACATCAAAACCAGGGAAATGCAAATCAAAACCTCAATGAGAAATCACCTCAACACCCATTAGAATGGCTATTATTAAAAAAGCAAGAAATAACAAGGAATGGCGAGGATGTGGAGAAAAGGGAACCCTCGTGCCCTGCTGGTGGGAATGTAAATTGGTACAGCCATTAGAAAACAGTATGGAAGTTTCTAAAAAAAAATTAAAAATAGAACTACCCTATGACCCAGCAATTATACTTTTCAGTATCTGAAGAAAGAAAAAACACTAACTGGAACAGATATCTGTGCCCCCATGTTCACTGCGGCGTTATCTACAAGAGCCAAGACATGGAAGCAACTTAACGGCTAGAAAGACTTGGCGAAGATGTAGGAGAATGTTGTGTTTGTAGGTGTGACTGGGGAAGTGGTATGGAGTAGGGGAAACTTTAATTTTTTTTTTTTATTAAGACAGCTTTTAAGGGACGCCTGGGTGGCTCAGTTGGTTAAGCGGCTGCCTTAGGCTCAGGTCATGATCCCAGGGTCCTGGGGTCGAGTCCCACAACGGGCTCCTTGCTCGGCAGGGAGCCTGCTTCTCCCTCTGCCTCTGCCTGCCACTCTGCCTGCTTGTGCTCTCTCTCTCTCTGACAAATAAATGAATAAAATCTTAAAAAAAATTATTAAAAAAAAGACAGCTTTTAAGAGCAGTTTTTGGTTCATAGCAAAATTGAGGGACAAGTATTGAGATTTCCCGTTTACCCTGTCCCCACACATGCACAGCCTTCTCCATTACCAACATCCTCTATCAGAGTGGAATGTTTGTTACAACTGATGGACCTATACTGACACATTATCATCCGGACTACAGAGTTTATAATAGGGTTCACTCTTGGTGTTGTACATACTATGGATTCAGAAAAACAGTGACATGTATCCATCGTTATGGTAACATACAGAGAATTTCCACTGCCCTAAAAATCCTCTCTGCTCCGCCTAGTCACCCCTCCCCAATGTCTCCCACCCCAGCTGTGGCCCCGCAACCACTGACCTTTTTATCACCTTCGGAGTTTTGCCTTTTCCAAACTGTCATATAGTTGTAACCATACAGCATGTAGCCTTTTCAGATTGTCTTCTTTCACTTAGTAGTGTACACTTAGGGGCGCCTGAGTGGCTCAGTGGGTTAAAGCCTCTGCCTTCAGCTCAGGTTATGATCTCAGGGTCCTGGGATCGAGACCAGCATCAGGCTTTCTGCTCGGCGGGGAGCCTGTTTCCCCCTCTCTCTCTGCCTGCCTCTCTGCCTACTTGTGATCTCTCTCTCTCTCTCTCTCTCTCTCTCTCTGTCTGTCAAATAAATAAATAAATAAATAAAATCTTAAAAAAAGTAGAGTACACTTAAGGTTCCTCCATGTCTTTTCATGGCTTGATAGCTCATTTCTTTTTAGTGCTGAATAATATTCCATTGTCTGGATGAACCACTGTTTATTTATCCATTCACCTACATGTCTGTTGCTTCCAAGTCCTGGCTGCTATAAACGTTCGTGGGCAGGGTTAGTTGTGGACCTCAGTTTTCAACCCTTCTGGGTAGATACCAAGGAGTGGACAACTCTAATTTTTATTTTCATTTACTTCTAAACTGTTTGAGACTTACAGTAATGATCTACATTAATTTTATAACTAAAGTTAATTAAACACTTAGTAGCCCTATTTAATTAAATGGACTGAAAAATATACATGAACTTGTGAACCCACCAAACCCAGAGTGTGGGACAGAATGATTGCACTGGGTTTAGCATGGCAGTGTTGGCTTAGGCAATTGCCCAGAAAGCACAGACTGTGCCTTACAATAGAGAATAAGGCACTATGAGCACACTGATTTGATTTGTTAAATGTATTCTCTCAAACACACATTTAAATTAAATGATTATGAGCAGAATCATCCTAGTACTGAGTGAGCTATTATCGTACTGATCAGTTTTCACAGGAAACAAAACGCCCAAGAAATCATAAACTTCCACTAAAAAAACTTCCCAAGATCATGGAGATCTTCACATTTAATAGACAAGCAAATAGTTTTCCAAAGAAGAATTAGAAATAACGCAGAGATCAAACGGTCTCCTAAGAGTGCAGCGTGGTTCAGGCAATGATGCTTGACAGCGAGATGGGGAGGGAATATGGCATGGTGGCCCCACCGATGGACGAGCCCGCACTGCTCAGTTTTGCTGCCTTTTTTGATATTCCGAGAGAGTTGCTTTCAAACAGCGCTGCCCCTCAGAGCTTTCCTTTTCACTTAATACCAACTGAGTCATCTTTTTTTTCCAGGTGGCAAAGCTCAAATACCAGCATTGCCTTTTCTCTCTGCTTAGTGCAGGTGTATTTTTGCGGAGTTTGTTTATCCTTCTCTTCAGCAAAGTGGAGCAGTAGACACACCCAAGGGAAAATAGCAAATGTGCAAAGAGCAGGGACAGAGGCGGGGTGAGGGAAACTGAGGCCCCGGGCAGGAGACATGGAGGGGAAGTAAGATTACTGTGTGCTCAACTCTAGACACCAGACATTGCATTTACTTCTCCCAGTTTAGTCTTCCCAAGACCCTCGCACCTAGGTATTATCTACATTTTACAGATGAGGAAAATGAGTCTCAGAGCACTAAAACACTTTGTCTAGGTCACACAGGAAGCATCAGGAGAATCTGCTGCAGATTCGAAATTCTAACCAAGGTGAATCTGGTCTCCAGCACACTGTCTTCCATTACGGCGGGCTGCTGTGGGGAAGAAGCCGAAGGCAGAGAGCTGGGTAACGGGTATCTGGGGCTGGGCGTGTGCCAATGCCTCGCCTAAGGGCATCTAAAGTCTGATGCTTTAAGAATACTATTGAGGTGAAACTGAACCGATCTGCAGAGCTGACCTGGCACCAAGGATGAGCATGCCACGTCTGCAGATAAGGGCAGAAGAAAACTCACACACACAGGTACATGCCACGTCTGATACTTCCTTTCTTAAATTCTTTAAGCAACAAGATAGGAGCTAGTGGTGGTTTAAGAAAAATACCCAGGCAAACGAGAGAAGATAGCTTTCACTTCACAGAAGTTATTTAGTGCAGAGTGAAGTGTTGTATTTTGAACACACCTTAGATGATATTGCACAGGTTAATGGAAAAAGGGTGGTGACTTCTAAGTCACTGCCAATGGCTCTCTTATTTCAAGGATCATTTGCTACAAAGTTTACATAAAAAATAATTTTGCCTACGGCATGTGCAGTGAATGTGACTTAGACCAACCATGGTTACTCATTGTGCGGTCCCTGGAGCAGCCCAAGTCCATAAGCTGTTACCGGTCTGTGTTAAGTACGGGGATTAAAAATAAGCATGGAGAAACGTCTACAAAAATTTGATAGTACTGTAACATCGTATGATCGGTGGACTTGCATTTTGTATGGTTCTACATTTTTTTCAAATAATTTATTTTCGTTATATTTTATAAAGGTGTTGGTCTGTGGCAATAATAACTTGACAAGCAATGATCTAGGTAACAGGTGAATTAAGAGGATATTAAGTTCAATCCTAGTGCATGTTAAACTGTAGGAACGCACATGGCTTCTGTCTGATATTTTTTGTCGAAATTTTCATTTTTATACTTATTTTACTTTATTCTTCTAAGAAAAATGAGGGATCGTATACACTTTTTTGTTGTGTCTTCTTTTTGTTGACTGATTCAGTTTCAGTGATAATGTAAGTACAGCCACGATGGGTAAATTGGTACTCTATGGGTGGCTCGGTGTGTTTCAGAAAAGAGAAGTAACAGCTCTGTGCATATTCTAACAAATCATGATAGCTTTAATTTAAGAAATATAATAATACTTGCAAGGGAAACAAAATTAAAAATAAACTCTTGGAACGTCATCAAGATAAAAAGCTTCTGCATAGCAAAGGAAACAATCAACACAACTAAAAGGCAGCCCACAGAATGGGAGAAGATATTTGCAAATGATGTAGCTGATAAAGGGCTAGTATCCAAAATTTATAAAAAAAAAAACTTATCAAACTCAACACCCCAAAACCAAATAACCCAGTTAAGAAATGGGCAGGAGACATCAAGAGATATTTTTCCAAAGAAGATATCCAGATTCCTTATAGACACATGAAAAGATGCTCAACATCACTCACCATCAGGGAAATGCACATCAAAACTACAATGAGCTATTTCCTCACACCTTTCAGAATGGGTAAAATTAACAACACAGGAAACAACAGGTGTTGGCAAGGATGCGGAGAGAGGGGACCCCTCTTACCCTGTTGGTGGGAATGCTAACTGGTGCAGCCACTCTGGAAAACAGCATGGAGCTTCCTCAAAAAGTTAAAAATAGAGCTACCCTACGATCCAGCAACTGCACTACTAGGTATTTACCCAAAGGATACAAAAGTACAGATGACAAGGGGGCACATGCACCCTGTTTACAGCAGCATTAACAACAGCCAAACTATGGAAAGAGTCCCAAGTGTCCATCAACTGGTGAATGGATAAAGAAGAAGTGGGTATGTATACATAAACACACACACACACACACACACACACACACACACACACACACACACAATGGAATACTGCTCAACCATCAAAAAGAATGAAATCTTGCCATTTGCAATGATGTGGATGGAGCTAGAACGTATTATACTAAGTGAAATAAGTCAGTCAGAGTAAGACAAATACCATATGACTTTACTTATATGTAGAATTTAGGAAACAAAACAGATGAACATATGGGAAGGGGAAAAAAAGGAGAGCGGAAAGCAAACCACAAGAGACTTTTTTTTTTTCCCCACAAGAGACTCTTAACTAGGGAACAACGTGAGGGTTGCTTGAGGGGAGGTGGTTGGGGGGATGGGCTAAATGGCTGACAGATTAAAGAGGGCACTTGTTGGGATGAGCCCTGGGTGTTATACGTAAGGGATGAATTGCTAAAGTCTACTTCTGAAACCAATATTATACTATATGTTAACTAACTAGAATTTAAATAAAAACTTGAAACAAAAAAAACCCAAACAAAAAACCCAACCCAACCCAACCCAACCAAACAAAGCTAAACTTTTCAACCCAGAAAACTCACAAGTTTTAAAACGCTTTATTGTGGTGTAATGTATATAGAATAAATTCAACCGTTTTAAGGTTATAAAAAAGCAGAAAATAAAAAATGCTTTATAAAGGTAGAAAAAGTATAATAATACTTGAATATTTTGACTCTTAAACAGCTCTTTGTTAAATGCCTTGAATGTGTTAGTCCATCTCCCTTAAATTTGTAAAATGAATTTTATTTTTATCTCAAGTCTGCCTATACACACTTCGTATTTACTTCTCTAATTTCTCATGTACCAATGAATGATCTCAGTATCCACAAATGAAGCCCCTTTGCTGCTCAACTGTAACAGAGAATTTGATTTCAAATGTTTATTTCAACCCTTAGCCAAGGGGTCCCTTATTAGGTTAAAAATCTCAGATGTTGTTCTAAAATGTCTGTGCCATCGAAGGGCCTAGCATCAACCATTTCTCTTTGTAGAATTCTAGAATTCTTGGCTGCTGCCGTTCTGGCAGTGAGAGGGCCAATCCAGGGCAGAGGCTGAGGAAGATAGTAGTATATCTATCTATCTATCTATCTATCTATCTATCTATCTATACTATATCTATCTATCTATCTATATCTAAAATAGTATTTATTGTTTCTTATGAGTGATAACAGTCTAATTTGATTTTGCAGGGTATGTTTTCATAATAATCCTTTCTAACCAGGTTTCTAGTCTCTATTAACCTTTTAATGATGTGATCATGGTAAATTTATAGGACATGAGCAAATTAAAGAATACTGTGGTACCTGCAGTGTTTTATAAACAGTTCTAACTGCTAAGAGTCCATGGACATATTTTTAAAAATTCTCTGGATGGGAGCATATGAAACGTGATTATACAATGAACTCTGGTGACTCATCGGAATAAAGGACACAATTGTATAGAAGATGTATGTCAATCACTGGTCCCACTTTTAGTAGTCAGAGCCCCCTAGTAAAACAGTTTCTGACCTTCAGCTTGTCATGTTTTATTTACAAGATCAGAGTGTGGCGTACTTAGCTAATATTGCTTCAAGGACTCTGGGATCTGAACACATGAAGCCACAACACAAAGAATCTTTTCTTTTAACCAATGATCTCTGTACACTCAGTAAGTTTGCCTGGTGCTCAAAGCCATTGCAATTTCTATGGAATTTGTAAAACAAATCAATTCCATAATTTAATTCAGCAAAGAGGAAAAATGTGTGTTTAACATGTGGGGATTCAAGTCAGATTAGATCATTCGTCTTTGTGGAAAAGCCAGAGTCATGTTCCTTTCTTCTCACAATGAAAGGTCCAGCATATTAAAATCTAAATTCCTAAATTTCCTTGAACAATCCTTGTATAGAGTGTAAATAATTGATTTCAAGGATTTATACAGTTAAACGACATATTTCTTGAGTTCAGCCAATGTGCATCTTTCTAATAGTTCAGAGGTCTGGAATACACTCAACATATGATATGAAAATCATGTTTTTTTTTAAGAACAGAAAATATCAAAGTTGTCACCAAAGTATTTGTTAGCAGAAGTAATTGGTCATAAGGAGACTTTTTATCATGGCCTTTTCAAGGAGCTGTTTTCTGTGATCACTCTTAGAAGCTTCTACTGTGAGCATTGTTACTTTAAATGGGCTGCTTGCTATGTTTAGCTACAAAATGCCTGACAAAGAACAGTGCACACACTTCATAAACTCTTCATAAATTTATTATAAGCAATATCTACTTGTCGGTCTTTGAGCCATTACTTTCAACATCAAGCTAAGATTCAAATGGAAAGTGAACATAGAGCCTCTGCAATTATTTTAAATGACTAATATATATCATGAGGAGCAGTTAATGAGAGTAAATGAAATAAACATTTGCTGGTAATATGATGGCTGCTTTTATCAAAGCAAGAAGTGGTTAAAATTTGAAGTTGCTTGGGATCTACTAAACCAGAGGTGAGCAAGGGATGTCAAAATAAATCCACATTAAAAACGATTTTTACTAAGTTTTTTGTACATATTATATATCTTTTATACAAAATGTTTCAATGTTTTATAGTTGCTGTTAAAATGACGTTCAAATAATAATAATAATAATATTGACTACCCTTGTGCTAGATACCACTGAGGATATAATCTAATGCTTCACGAAGAGAATCTTAAACACATGGCTGGGATCCCAGGTTTAGTGATCTAGGGAAGGGACTGAGTTCCTATTAAAATTTAAACTTCCATTAAGATTAATTTGGTGATTCCAATAAATCGCTTTACATATTATTGAGCTAATGTGGTCACAAATCACATATCATCTATCTCCACTGGTCTTTGCCCTCCAGGATCTTAAATATAATTGGGAAGACAAAATATACAGAACATGAAAAGTTAAATAATCATCCTAGACAGTGATCTAAGAGCTATCAAAAGGAAATACATGATTCAATATCAAATGATGCTTCCTGCTTCTGAACGGTGACATTTATTGCTGCACACAGAAGAGATCAAGCCAAGAAGTACACAGGTGTTCGGGGGTGGGGGGGAATGTAGCCTGAGGGGCACAGAGACAACGTCATGAAGGAGGCAAGGACTAGAGATGGCCCATTAGGATGGCTGAACTTGGCAAAGATGGATAGAAGAGCAAGTATGTCCAGTAGCTCTACGCTTTGAACCTGGGTTCTCAATTCTATTTCTGCTTGATTTTATTCTTGTTATTTGTCTATTCCTATGGAATGGTCTGCTGACTGCTTAGCAAAATCCATGTTCTCCTCTTCTTGGTGGGCTAGACTACATTTCCCATCTTCCTTTGCCCGTGGCTGATTTCTTGCTAATGAGAGGAAATATATTCATAATCTGTTATTGCTTAACAAATTACCCTGAAACTTAGCAGCTATAAACAAGAGACATTTGTTATCTCATAGTTCTTGAGGGTAAAGCAGTCAGGAGTATATTAATTAGGTGGTCTGACTCCAGCTCTCCTGTGAGGCTGCAGTGGAGATATGGGTTGGGACTACAGCCATCTGAAGGCTTGCTCAGGGCTGGTTTCCATTTCCAAGCTGGCTCACTCACATGGCTATTGGTGGGAGGCCGATGGGCCTCTCCATGGGGATACACGAACGGCCTCTTAATATGGCAGCTAGCTTCCTTCAGAGTGAGCGAGTCAACAGAGTAAGACTCAGCTTTGGAAGTCACACACTGTTATTTCTGCAATATCTCATTTGTTACATAGATCAACCCCCTTCAGTGTGGGAGGGGGTTACCCATGATCATGAATACCAGGAGGCAGGGCTTGCTGGTGCTATCCTGGAGGCTCCCTACCATAGAAACTGAGGCCTGCTACTTTCACACTTGGTACAGGAAAGACTCCCAAGTGCCCCGTCAGTCTCTTTCCCCTTCCAGCTGGCTGAAAGGAAATGACTCCCAGGGCAACCTGGGACCCACATGTTGAAGGCAGTAATGCCTCCATCAGCCTGGGTCCTGAATGACTGCATGGAGGAGAATGTCCCATTGATCTGTTTACCTGCTGAGTACTAGTAAGTGAGCAAGAAATACAGTACCACTGTATTTGAGCCACTGTCCAGTTTCACGTCTATCTGGTTTGGCAGTTAGTCCATCCTAATTAGTGTAATTCCCATGGAGTGCATCTTTACAGCGTCATCTACTGAAGCAAGGTCAAGCACCACAGCGTGGTGAGCCAGTGAGTCACTGTCTGTATTCCACCCATTGGTACTGTGGCACTTTTTCTTAGGCTTTTAAAAATTTTTCAGCAAGTATCTAACAAGTGTCTACCATGTGTCAGGGCTGGTTCTAGCTGCTAGGGGCACAGGTGTAACAAGATGTGTCTTTGCTTCATGGAGCTCTCATTCTAATGGATTATCTAGTGACTGTCTCATGGTGAATGCACCAAACAAGTTTGCTAATGTTCTTCTGATTTGACTGGGGGGGGGGGGGCTACATCCTGGGGTTTGTGAGAATAAAGTGGGATAATGACCATAAAGCAACTATCAATTTGCTGGCACTCAACCAATGTTAGCTACTGGGAACCCAGATGGATTTAAGAGAAAAGGATTCAATAAATTTTTCCCCCAGATGGGTGAGACCTGGCATGTTGAAAATAGAAGTGAAGAAACATCCCTGGGGAGGTAGCGAAGGTCACTGATGGAAGCTGAAGGAAGGAGTCCGGAGTGATGGAAGGAACAAAGTTTTCCACATCCCATCCTAAACCTAGCATCCTGAATTCACTATGAAAAAGATGATTACCAAAGGAATAGCCCACCTTAACTAAATAGCAGTTGGTTACCAAGAAGAAAGTTATTCTTAAAACGTGTGTGTTCACATCATTATGTAATAAACTTTGTCAATTCTCGGCCGTTCAAACTTCCATGTAAAGATTGCAGTTTTCAAATATTAACCGTTTTCTGGTTTTGTACGTATAAGAAACTACTCAATTAATATCGAGACATTATGTTTGGTAAAGATTATTATATAGTAGTTGGTTTATCCACTATAACTGAAACTCCCAGGCAAAGATTCAGTTTCAGTTTTCAAGTACTGACTTTATTCTCATGCTTGGGTACCTCGGCATCCCTGACCAGCCAGCAAAGAGAGAAAAAAAGATCTAATAAGGAGTTCTCAAGGACGCATCCTTGTGGTAAAAGAAGCAACCTGGGTGCTGATGGTGGTGGAAAAGCAAAGAACTGTACATGGAGAAAGGGTGAATTTTACTCTGTGAAAATGATACCTCCATAAACCTGATTTAAACAAAAGCCAAAACAAAGAACATCCCCTCCAACACCAAGTCTGAAGACGGCACATAAGCAAATTAAAAAACCCCTCATTTTATGAGTGAATCAGGAAAGAAAAGTTCCAGCGTTGTAATCGAAATTCCCACAAAGTAGACTCCGCCGGCCCACCACACTTCAACCGGTGGGATCGGCCACACCTCCGTGCACACGTGGCCCTGACTGGTGAGGCAAAGCACAATACAAGGGCCCTCCACTAGAACCTTCTGGGCGAGACGAGACACAGAAAGAATACCTCCCTTAACCACGGGGGCTGTGGTAAGGTCTGCTCAAACACAATCCCACGAAACATGATGTTTTCAAAACAGTCATTTTGATTTCAAGCCTCTTTTGGTTGTGACTGACAGAAATTCAACTCTTGCTCGGGTCCTTGCCTCGCCCGCACCCTCACGTCATTCAGGTCCCGGCTCAAAGGTCCCCCTGCAGAAAGGCCTCCCTTGTCAGTCCTATTATTACAGGTATCTCCTCACTCTTCACTCTGCTTACTCAGCTTTGCTTTTTTTCACCTTAGCACTTGTCCCTATGGGACACTGCATTTTTTTTACATATATATTAAAAAATGGAGCTTACAGTCTAGGGCAGGGGAAATAACGAATTCACAAATACAGCTGGCTGTCTGCCCCCTCCTCCCCCGGACTGTAAGCTCCATAAGGGCAGAGGGCTTTGTCCTTTCTATTAGCTTCCATAGCCTCAGCCCTCGAGCAGGGCTTGGTATGTAATGGATGCTCCATAAATGTTTGTAGAATAAAGCCAAAAGGAAAATCAACTGGCGTCTGAATCTAAAATCACAGCAAAACAGGAATAACTGGAAGGAGAGACCCACGTCCCCTCCGTTCTCTCGATGTTGCCCATCTTGGCTGCCTTTGACGCTTCCGCTTACCTTGTCTCAACTTCACATCCAGGGGGCCAAGGGTTTCTCTCTCTCCCTCTCTGCTCCGGGCCGCAGCTGCGGTGCATCTCATTTGTCACTCTCTGATCCCGCTTGCTCTATGGATTGTGGAGATGTTGCCCCAGTTTTAGTCATGACGCTCCCCGGCTCCGTAGCCGCCGCGGTAGAGCCTGGCCTCTCACCCGCTTGGCTCGCCTCAGCATTGCTGCGCATGCCTGCTCCCAGGGTGCACGCTCTCTCAACAGCGGCACCTGCATCTCCTTGCGGGAGGACCCCGCAGCCTGCTGGCACTTTGCTTTGCTTGTGCAGAGAGCTGGAGGTACCCTCACGGGTAGCCCTTGACCAACGACTGACGGTCCAGGAGTAGCCGACTCTCCAGTCGCCGCGCTCGCTATGCGGACCATTCTGAGGTGTGACCTGCACTATCCCCAGAGCGTCCTCAGGACGGAGGCCAAGTTACCCTTCCAGGGGCTCTGCTGGCTGCCGCACCCCTGCTTGGTCTTCTTTCCTTCCCAGGCCTCCTTCTGATCCGCCTACTTGGGAATGCCTCCTCGTAAATCACTTTCACGTGAATTCTCATCTCAGGGTTTACATCTGGGAAACCCAATCTACAACAAGCTCCATCTGGGCCCTTAGCTCCTCACCATTTGTCCTAAATTGGTTTTTCTTCCTTTTTTTTTTTTTTTTTTTGGAGAGTAGGCATCGTTTCACAGATTCGTGTCTCTCCTCCACACATGTGCACTAAAGAAATGTTTACTTATTTGCTTTTAATGTGTTCCTATTCATAGAGTTCTTTCCCATTGTCCCTGTTTTAACTCAGGATCCTTCCAGTGTTTCTCAGATATGCTGCTAATTTTCCCATGTTGTTTATTGTTGGTGGCTTGTCTAGCCAATTCTCTCTAATTCAACATGTTAGAAAAACATCACATGTTTTTTTCCATACTCTTTGTCTCTATCTCTTCTATATAAGGGTGCTTGCTCAAGCTATCTCAAGATCATGCTTGACTTGACCTTAATTTAACAGTCAAGTCATTATTAATCATACCACCTTTTCCTAGTTTACATCTCCAAAATATAGAAATGTAAAAGAGGGAATACAACGAAGCCACCAGAACACCCAGTGGTGTCTTTACGTCTTAACTATTTCCTAAAACATTATTTCGTTCAGTTCAATTCAGTGAAACTTTTAGTAATTATCAGATGAATTTATATATACACCATGATGGAGAGTAAAATAAGTCATGAGTATCTTTGATTCAGCCTCAACTAGCATAAGCATTGAAACCAGAGGCTCGGAGTTGCAAATAGCGGTACATGTAAAAACCTGGGGACAAAGGTTGCGACACTGACACAAGCATTTTGACAATGCATTTTGCTGGATTAACCATAACCCTCTGCTTAGACAGATAAGGAAGAAATTTAGCAAATATTTACATATCAGTTTTCACAACCTTCAAGCTAACTCTTGACTTCTATATATTGTCAGTATAAAGGTGAACTTCTAAGGCTATCGACTAAGAAAGAGCAAAGAGCATTTCTATACTCTTGCAATGTTGGTTTTACTAACTCTAGAGTGTTGACTTGTAACTTTGAGACTGAATGTTTATGACAGGAAACTGCCTGTTAGAACGTTTGGGGTAGAAAATTGTACTTGTTTGCTTCAACTTATAAACTACATTTGTCCTAGATGGTTGATTTTACTCCTCAAACCTTTCATAATTGATCTGCCATTTTTGACTTCACTGATTCAGCTCTAATTAACTCGACAAGTAAAAAGGGGATTGTGCAATTAGCTTGGAAGTAAGGCCTTAGCTGAAGGCATTCCTTTGGAAAAGCGATTCCACCAACAAAATAAGTGACTTCACAGAAGAATTTGAAAATACGAATACAAATCACAGCACTCTGCAAAAGCCCCAAACTATCCAAATAGTGCATGACGATAGTAGGTTGAATATACTGTGGTATAATCACATAATGGATTATTCCACGGAAAAGAGACTGAACAAACTACAGAGACAACAGCATAGCTGGAGCTCATAAATAAAATGTTGAGTGAAAGAAGCCAGACAAAGACAACATATGATTTTCTTTCATTCATTTAAAGTTCAAAAACAGGCAAAACTAATTTATAGTGACAAGGTAGTGTTTATCTTGGGGCAGTAATGCCTGAGAGGGGGCACACCAAGGCTATTCGAGGGAGCTGCTATTTTTCTATTTCTTGAATTTTAGGTCTATTTGAGTAGTTTTCTAAACACTATCCTACAATCAATATTTTTAAAACCCTGTGTAATATGAAATCTCTATTTTCAATAGCATTTTCTCTACTTTCCAAATAAATTTGGTTAGTTGTTCAGATCCAGGAAAGATGCTAGACACTGGGAACATTAAGGTGAGAAACAGACTCTGTCCTCAAGATCTAGAGGTATGATGAGGGAGTGGCTCTGACACAGGGTGAATGACGTAAGCAGAGGGTTCTCGGATGGTAAAGGTGGGTACCTCTCTCATTCTGGAGATGGGAGGGGTCATGGAAGGCTTCCAGTAAGAGGTGATGCTTGAGTCGCCTCTTAAAGATTGTATAGGCATTAGCCAGGCAGGGAAGGGAGCAAAGAAGGATCTCAGAGGGAGGAATTCTCAATGGGCAAATCATAAAAGAACATGCCCATAACTGGTATGGTGTAAGTGCAGCATATATATAAAGTAGTAGAGAATAAGCAAGGGCCTGATCCCTGTGCTCATGAGCTAAGGGGGTCTGGACTTTTTTCTGGGATCAATAGGAAGTCATTGTCTTATAGTTTTCAATGTACAGATCTTTCATCTTGGTTAAATTTATCCCTAAATATTTTATTCTTTTTGATGCTACTGTAAATAGGATTGTTTTCTTAATTTCTCTTCAATAGTTCATTATTAGTGTATAGGAATGCAACACATTTTTCTCTGTTGATTTCATATCCTGCAATTTGCTAAATTCATTTATTAGTTCTAACGGTTTTTGTGTGTGTATGTGTGTGTGTGTGTGTGTGTAATTTTCAGGATTTTCTATATATGAGATCATGTCATCTGCAAACAGAGACAATTTTACATCTTCCTTTCCAATTTAGATGCTTTTTATTTCTTTTTCTTGTCTAATTGTTCTTGTTTGGACTCGCAGTACTATGTTGAATAAAAATGGTGAGAATGGGCATGTTTGTTTTGTTCTTGATCTTAGCGGAAAAGCTTTCATCTTTTCACTATCAAGTATGATGTTAGCTGTGGGCTTGTCATGTCTGGCTTTTATTATGTTGAGGTACGTTCCATCTAAACCTAATATGTTGAATTTTTTTTTTTAATCAAGAAAGGGTATTGAATTTTGTCAAATGCTTTTTCCGCATCTGTTGAGGCAGTCATATAATTTTTATCTTTCATTTTGTTAATGTGGCATATCATATTTACTGGCGTGTATGTTGAACCGTCCTTGCATCCCAGGAATAAGTCTCATTTGAACATGGTGTATGAGCCTTGTAATGTACTGTTGCATTCAGATTGCTAATATTTTGTTGAGGATTTTCATATCAATGTTCAATAGGGATAGTGACCTATAATTTTCTTTTCTTGTAGTGGCCTTGTCTGACTTTGGTATCAGGGTACTGCTGACCTGGTAAGAGTCTGGAAGAGTTCCATCCTCTTCAATTTCCTGTTGGTATTTTTGAATGATCATTCTGGCTGATGTGGGGAACCTGTGGGTTCTCCTAGGTGGATGAGTGAACCTGGGCAGATACAACAATAACAACAATGGCAAACATTCAAACAAAAATAAAAACACAAGATATGGGGTGTAACAGGGTATCTAGGGTGAGGCAAGGAAAGATTGGAAACAGTTATTTAGAGTGTTGTATGATAGGAAAGCACCACTCCTGGACCCTATCAAAGACATTAGCAGTCCAAATAAGCCCACTGGTGGCCACTTAATACCACAGTGTTGCAACAGTCCTTTTGTTTTGCCTTAAACCCATAATCATTTACTGAAATATATCCATGGGAGCTTTCATTGCACAATTCTCCCATAGATGCTTCCAAAATTCTGGCCATTGGAACTGTGAATAATTTTAGTTGTCTTCAGTGTCTTCAGTTGTTTCAGGTTCCTAGCCCACGAAGCTGTGATTCAGTAGAGAGATGTGTTGAACACCTCAGGAGCAAACAAAAGCATGTCATCAAGTATTTGCCCGCCTTCCAGTTTGGTGGGTGAAGTATCAACCCACGAAGCCTGAACTGTGAGTCCAGAAGGCCTGGAATCAGTCTAATTATCTTTGTTTCAACAGTACTTACTAAGTTGTTATATGTCAATAAATATCTAGATGAAGGTGATTCCTGCTTTAAATAGGAGAGGAAGGGCAGAATAGGGAACAACTTCTTACCCAAAAGCAATGTTAGAATTTACAGTTGGGTGCTCTCCTCATCATATTTATCAAAATGTTTTTTTTTTTTTAACAGCAAAACAAAGACTAACCCACAGGGTTTTAGCTAGGCACAATAAAGCAAAACAGAAATTATGGTTTTGAAATCCAAGGCAAATGATGTTTTGACTTTAATGCTTTTGCTTATTTCTACAGAAAAAAAAGTACTGAAAAATTAGAGGGGAAAGAAGCATTCCCTAGGTGTTAGAGGAGGCATAAAATAGCCCTTCTAAGATGCTTTGTTCCTCCAAAACCCAGACACTCCATATGCTTTATAAACGAAGAACTTCTGCTCATTTTTAGTATACCAAAAGTGAAACCTGCATGGAGAAGTGTGGCATGAATCAATGTCTGAGAAGATAGCCCATGAAGCCATTTTTAACCAAGCTTTGAATGTAAGTCAGTGTTTAGTATGCAAGATGAGAAACACTCCATGACTTAAAGAAGTTGATTCACAGTGTGGAATTCTGGAGCTAGATATTTATTGACAGATGACAGCTGGCTAAGTACTATTGGAATGAAGACTTAGACTGATTCCAAGCCTCCTGGACTCAAAACCCAGGCTCAGTGGGCTGACACTTGACCAACTGGTCTGGAAGGCAGGCAAGTACTTGATGCCATGACATTAGGATGTCACGTTCTCCCACCCCCTCTCCTCCACATGTGTGCCCAACCTGGATATATCCTGCCAATCTTGGGGTTAGAGCTTCAGTTGGTAACCCTGATTGGCAAAGTGTTAACTATGTAACTGGAATTGCAACATCCGTGCAATTGTTTTGTCTTTCCCAAACTCATTTTCTAAATTAGTTTATCCTTGCAAAATGGAATATTTAATATTTCTGAAGTCTTCAAAAGATGATGCTGGAGATTTAAAGTTGACATATTCTACAATCCCTTCATTGCAACACATTTTCTTCTTGATCGTTACAAAATAAAGGCATCAGTGATCCAAACTATCTGAGCAGAATAACGTTTCCCATGGACACACAGGGACTAGAATTTAGGATTGTGCCACTTGGCACACAGTAGGCCCAAAAATGTAAAGTATCCCAGACTTCCCAACACCCAAATGAGCATAGAGTGCCTCGTGAAAGAAGTTCATCTTCTGGTTTCATAGATCCACATGAAGCTGTGACAGTGGTGGCTGGTTGGCATGGCCCACACCTGTGTGTAAGCTAGCCAACAGGCCTGCCTCCAGAGGTACTAGGATGGGAAAGTTTTGTCCCCTCCCTCCAGTGGCGGGCCAGCTTATCATTCCATCTTTGACAAATGGAGTTGAAAAATGGAAGCAATCTGAGTGTTTAGAAGTAACAGAGGAGAATTTTTTCCCACCAGGATTAAGGGTGTGCAAAGGGCAATAAGCAGTAATTTTCTGGGCATTTAAAGAAGCCAAGGGAACTGCTTAAGCTTGGAGTCATAAGTTTGGAGCCAAAGATGGTGGTTCAAGGCAGAGGAATGCTGCAGGCAGGAAACTAGGGTGAGGGTGAGAGTGGGGGAGGGGGTGTACACAACAGATGGGAAAGCTCTCAGAGGTGGAGGTATTTACAAGACTGGGGGTGAAGGGATCTGATCCTTAGACAACTTGCAGATTTAAAGTTTATGATATTTTTATCTGTGAATTAACTCTCTCGGTAGCTTGGAACTGAAGAGGCATTTTCTAGGAGCTGGGCACCTGCCTGAAGAAAGTAAAGCATAAGCTAGACTCCTTCTCCCACAAAAATAACCCAGACCTCTGGATGCCAGAGGATCAGCAAAGCCAAGGTTACACTGGTAAGCAGTTTCAGCCCTTGAAAAGGAGTTCTGAATTTCAGTGCTTTTCTTAAAACAGATGCACTATTTCTAAGTCATTTGCCCCAGCTTTACTATTTGACCTAAATCAATCTTCTGGCTTTTGGGGATCTCAGCCATCCTCTTCATCTATAGAACAGACTTACTGGCTCATCTTGAAGAGATTCAGACGAGATGAATAATTGCCTTGAAAAAACAGAAGCAATGACTCATCATTCTAAAAATCCATACTGCTTGGCATTTACAGCACTCCTACTCTGTATCATAGGAGATGAAAAAAGAATTTGCTGTTGGTGCCCTCTGAAGAATGAATCTTCTTCCCATCTCTGCAAGAGGAGGTGCATTATCAATGGAGCAGGTCATTTCAGACAAAACCTCCAGTCCTTTCAAGGATGCCGGGAGCAGGTAGTACAGATCACTACAGGCTTCAGGTCTTGGGCCCATGGGAATCTCTGCCTTTGGGTACAACGCTAGGGACCAGGAAGGGCTCTGGTACCAGGACCATGGGTAGAATCCACAGCGTTTGCTTTCTGTTCCTTACCATTGGCCTGTCCTCAGGCTCTTCTCAGAAACCGGAGATATTGGCAGAATTAAAAAAGCAAGAGAAAAGGCAAAGAAGTTAGAACTTGGGTCTTAAAGGGATCCACTAGGGATACAGTGCCCTAACCAGGTCGCAGGGACTTCTCTATACCTTAGTTGTGGTGGAGAAAAGTCTGTGGAGAAGAGGAAAAGAGGTGGACCTCAAATGGCATTTGTGGCAGAAACTGACTAGCTATGCAACCGATCTTTTTCTTTTTCTCCTGGTCCCTTACTAGACTACATTTCCCAGCCTCCTCTGCAGTTAGGTCGTGCCACATGACTGAGTTCTGACCAATGCAATGTGGGTAGAAAAGTCACATATGCCACTTCCACGTCTGGGCTTTTTGAAACCTCCTGTGTAAGCAATTTCTGTTACTCTCTTTTTCTCTCCTTCTATCTTACCCCTCCCTACCATCTGCTGATCGAATTGGTGCTCAGAGTAATCTTGGAAGCCATATTTTGAAGATTTTAAGAGCCTTTTCTGCCTCAGGTCCTGAATGACTGTGAGGACAGAGGCCCCCACCCCAACTTCCTGTACCAACTATACTTTTTATGATTAAGAAATAAACTGCTATTTTTTAAAGCCATCAGGATCATGGGGTTGATCTATTTTAAGAACTAGCTTGACCTTAACGAGGGCAGAATTCAACATAATAGAAGAAACACTTCTGTATGGCTGTTGAAATTATTATTCACATCTCCTTGTGGACCTGTTTAGATTTTTTTTCCCTAGTTTTCCACTGTGATGACATCGTTTTAAAGACTTATGACTCCCCAGGAAGACGGGATTTCAGACACAGGCCAGGCCCAGAGCCTAAGCACCTGAAGAATGGGCAGAGTTCCTTTGAGCAGAGAAACATGCCAGAAAGAAAGAAGACAAAAGGTGACCTCATTTCTCCTGATTACTGAGATGTGGGAAGGAAGGGTGGTAACCTCTTAAATCTCTTAAAAAGATCATTCCCAACTGAAGCAGCCTATGTTTAGAAAGCCTGAAAAACATATATTTTTAAAAAAGTCTTTTAAAAGGTACATAATTAGAAACATATGATCTTGACTAATCTCCAAAATTAGGCTGATATTTAGTATTGAGGCTTTGTATTGAATTCCCAGAGAGTTTTTGGTATATAGTATATTTCTGCATCTCACGCCATCTGTGACAAGCTGGAGTCCGCAGCTCTGAACCGTCGGATTCAGACTCACTTGTCCATCCTGCTTTAGGGAGCCAGCAGGTCAAGGCCAGCTGGTATGAATGGCATCAGCAGCCACCCGAGGCGTCTATAGCCCCTTTGGAACTTCTCCAGGCCACCAAGATTGGTCTATCATACCCCCTCATCCGTTTTCTCGGTTGCTTGATCACTTTTAAATTTAATTTCTCAGTTTCCACTCTCTGCCTAGCCTTCTTGGGTAGGTCATCAGCTATGTTCCTGGCCTCTGGCACGATCCTAAAATAATGCTCAATTGTCAACTAATATTCAACTGTCCAAGCCAGAACATGGACTGGCCAGTGGGGATGTTTCCACGTGGTCACAGCAGGACATGTGGCAGCAATTCTGGGCACCATAAGCTTGAAGAGCACGGTCAGGCTGTGCGACCTGAGCTACATTGCAGTGTATAGGACACTTGTCGTTTACAGATGGCCCAGGTCTCAATTTTGGCCCCTAACTTTAGCCAGCAGCCATCACCCGCCTTTACCGATGCTATTACAGATGAGCGGAGCCACAGTTCAAGTTTCCCATGTGAAGCCTTTGCATGCATCGCTGTACAGATGCTTCTGGTGCCCTGCCCATATCGCCTTGGTGCTGCTGCTATTCACTGCGAACACCTGTGACTCCCTGCCCAAGGACATGTTTTATGGTTGCAAGGCAAACCCAGTCTGAAATGCTGAAGAGTCAATGCGCCCCAAAGTAGCTCTCAACCCACAACTATTGCGGACGTGGTGGAGAAGTGCCCCAGCTTCCTTAACCCTCAAGGGGACTGACTCTGAAGTATATTTTACATGGTCGCCTAGAGTTTCCCGTACGACTGAACTCTGGTTGCCCACAGTGGCAACTGGCTTGTTAACACACCATTAACTGGCTTTCTTCCCTTGTTTCTCTCACTTCCCCACCCTCCCAGTGATGCTTTCTGGGATCACCTTCCAAATAAACCCCTCACACCCAAATCCTTGTCTCAGGGTCTGCTTACAGAAGTACCCAAACTGAGAAATCTATTCTTTTAAAATTATACGATGAAGCAGAGAAATTACCCCCAAAAAGTTAGCAAAAGATAGAAGAAGCAATGACAGAGGTCTATGTCTTCCATGGAATAAACCGTGGAGCTCCATGCTAGAGATGATTTATTATTCTAGACTTGTGCTGTCCGATATGGCAGCCCTTAGCCACATGTGGCCATTGAGCACTCGGGATGTGGCTAGAGCAACTGAGGAAATAAATTTTAAATTTTATTTCATTTTAATTAGCTTACATTTAAACAGCCACACATGGCTTGTGGCTACTGGACTGGGCACTACAGATCATGGAACACTGTCATCATTGCAGAAAGTTCTACTGGGCAGCACTGGTGTGGAGCAAGCATAGGAAAACAGAAAAAAATTTTTCTGTAAAGGGCCAGATAGCATTTTAGACGTTGTTAGTTATAGGATCTCCGATACAACTACTCAACTCTGCTCTTGTAGTGTGAAAGTAGCCACAGACAACATGTAAATGAATGAGCATGGCTATGTCCCAATAAAACTTTATGGATCCCAAAATTTGAATTTCATGCAGTTTTCACATGTTACAATATATATTATTCTTCCTTTGATTTTTTTTTTCCCCCAACCGTTTGAATGTACAAAACCATTCTTAGTTAGTGGCACTGTGCAAAGGGGTGGTGGGCCATTGTTTTCTGGCCCTTATTCTACATAACAGGATTGTTAACCATTATGGAGAGAATTATTATTAAGATGACCCAATCACACAATGTGGATGTGACATTATTGACCAAAACATCAAAAAAGCCGATCACTCTGAATTAAATCAGCCTTTGAAGACAAAGCTCAGTTCAGAGTGTGTATCACTGCCAACTGAAGTCAGCAAAGAGCAATTTTTTCCTAATGTTTCCAAGGTTCCTTTCATGGTGGTCAGAGAGTCATCAGGGCTGTTCTTGAGAAAGCCGAGGAAGCCCAGGGTTTCCTGTTTCACTCCCCTCGCCCGTTTTGCTCCTCACAACAGCACTCTCCTCACACAGAGGAACACGGCGGTGTTCTCTGACCTCTTCGTTTCCATTCATTTGCCTCGTCCGCTCTATTTCTTTCTCTACCTCCTGCCCTTGCCACAAAAATCAATACTTAGGCCTGGCAAAGATTCCCTCAAAGCTTTCAAATGGCTCCCAGCGTGATAAAAGGTTATTTTTCAAAAACACAGTGTTCTCAGAATATGAGGCCATCAAAATAGCTAATTTAATCTTGAGACACCAGGATTTAAAGAAATGTTATCTGTACACCACAGACAATTCTTTATTTTTGAGACCTGTTTTGGAGCCAGCTGAAAGCAAGCTGGGGAGGCGATGGGAGTGGGACCGGGAGTGTTTCCAGCTGGACAATTTAACACAACAGTTCTTCACTGTAACTCAGCAGAGAATTGGCCACATCAAGCTAAAGGATCAAAAATGAGGTACCTGGCAGGGATCAATAAAGCAGTAGGGGAGAGCCGTTTCTGGAAAAGACTGAGCTATCTGCTCAGTCAGCTCTCAAGAGCTCCCAGAAGAAATGATGGGCACTGACATTTCGTCAGCTCTGCCAACAGAGCCCAGAAACCCAGCTGGTGCCTCTGATGTTAACTCTTGCTGCCGAGTCAAAGGTCTCGAGGCAAGGAGAAGCAGGCTTTTTTGCTTCCTTTCTAAAAAATGATGCATGGTGTTCTAGCGCAAAAAAAAAAAAAAAAAAAAAAAGTAAAAGTAATATCCTCTTCAGCTGGGGTTTAAAACAGCCACTGAAAGCTCTTTGTAATCAATAATATAGATCTCATTATGGGGCCTGCATTAAAGAGGTAGGAGCTATGTTAACTTGACAACTTCCTTGTGGGAAGAACAAGCAGAGCTTGGCCACGTGTGCGTTGGTCTCTCTTACGCCGAATGCATACACTCCAGCAGCCCAAGTGTGGAGCCCCTGTACGGTGCTTGACCCATCATGATGCTGCCACTCACGTCTCACAAGCACGCTGTGCTTCTTTGAGAGGTGGGGAAACGGAGCCTCGGGGAGGCCGATTTGGCCCCGAGTCTCTCACGGAATGGATGGGAGAGGCAGACTGCAATCCGAGTCTTACTCCCGGCTCCACGGCCGCCCCAGGCTGCTCTTCTACGCCCCCGGGGGAGAGATTCTACTGTGGGCAGTGCTGCAGACCGGGCCTGACTTTGGTGCAGGCGCTGGTGAAGGCCACGGGCAGACCCAGAGAGCCCGGCCTGCGTGGTCCGCAGCTCAAGCCTCAAAACGCTACAGAGTCCATAAACTAAGGATGTTGCTGTCTTTGAAGCCCTTACGAAGGCCAGGTGCCCGGAGTCGCTGCTCTGCTAGGTCCAGCCAATGGGTGCACCCCGTCCACGTGCAAATCAGATCCCCTAGTCCCAGACCAGCCACAGGTTCTCCCGCCTCTCCCTCCAGTCTCTTAGAAATCCTGTCAAGGCCTTCTTCAGCTCAGTCCACCAACACATTTCCTGACACGTAAGAAAAGAATCTTCATGCAAAAGAATGAAATATCTCTGGGTTTTTCTTCGATATAGGTAAACCATGCCATAGGCAGTGGGACACTACATACTCTAGAAGTAGGTAATGTTAAAATATTTTTTTTTACACTGAGCACATATTTTTTAAAAAAATCGAACTTATTATTTTGAGATAATTGCAGATTCACATGCATTGCAAGAAATAATACAGAAATCCCGTGTGCCCTTTACCTAATTTCCTCAATGGTGCGTCTTCCAAAACTACAGTACAATTGTGTCTACTTTTTAAAAAGAATTTTTTTTCTTTTTTCACATGGCGGTGATTTGGTATACCTGAACATTGTGGAAGGATTCCCTCCATCTTGTTAAGTAACACATCCATCACCTCACGTATTTATCTTTTTTCTTTCTTGGTGAGGACATTCAAGTTCTACTCTCTTGGCTCATTGCAGCTATAGGATACAGTGTTTTCAATGACAGTTACCGTGTCTCACCTTAGATCCTCAGATTTTATCTTATAGCTGAAAGTTTGTATCCTTTGACCAACCTCTCCCTAGTTCCCTCATCCCCCAGCCCCTGGAAACCACTTTTCTATTCCGTTCCTATGAGTTTGACATTTTTTAGATTGCACATATAAGTGATGTCAAGCAGTATTTGTCTCTCTCTGCCTGACTTCACGTAGCCTGATACCCTTGAGGTCCATCCATGTTGTCATAAATGGCAGGATTTCCTTCTTTCTGTATTAACTTTTATAGTAAACGAAAAATTGTTTCATTGCCAGGGGAGGAAAGAGACAAGGGGGCAGTCGGGGGTGAAGAGGAAGTGGCAAGAATGGGACTGCTTCCTCCTGGAAAGGAGAAGAGAGCCCGGAAGTAAGGAGAGGTGAGAAAAGATGGAGACCAGGGGCCGGTCACTGCGCTCTGCCACGGCTTCCCGCCACTGTGCACCGGGCACATGCTGTGCTCCAGGAGCAGGGAAGAGAGGGGTATTTTCTTTTATTCCCATTGGGGAAAAGAGAGTCTTCCTGGTTGGGGCCCTGTAAAAGGATTTCCCCACTGGACAGAAACGTATACAGGATCGTATTTCCGGTGAGCTATCTTCGCCATCTCCCTTTTCTGGTCTTCCCTCCACGTCCTAGCTCATGGGTGAGTTCATGTAACCATATCAAGCCCAGCTGGGGGACACGTGGCTGACCAACTTTATGCCACTGAGCTGTTTATTACTCTGAGTTATCTTCTAAACTATATCTCAAAAAAAAAAAAAAAGAAAGAAAGAAAGAAAGAAGAAAGAAGGAAAGGCCTGCTTTCTGTGATTTCCTTTTCTCCTTCATCTTCACACAGAATATTTCATTAACTTCCTTTATCATTGCGATATAAGAGGAACCAAAGATAATGCAGCAGCAATTTCTATTTTCAAAGAAGACATGCTTCTGTGTATCATTTGCTCATCTTTAGTCCTAAAGCAAGAAAACATTTTAAAAGACCATAATGGATAACTTTACTTTCAGATGCTACTTGAAATATTATTCATCTCTGATAGCATCTTCCTAGAGTTTATAAGGCATGTAAATATCCCCTCTTGGTATATAAATATGCTGAATAAATATTCCCTCTTATAGGAGGGTCACACTGGATAAGAGTCAGTCAAGAAGCTTTATTCTGATCTATTTATGTGGATTTATTCCACATTCATTTTAATGTGATAATTCCCCTGTGGTTGAAAATAGGATATGCTTGCTCTTCCTAGAATGGAGGAACACTAAAATAAATTCAACTTAAATAGATCCACCTGAAAAAATGCACTAAGCTATCCAGGGTTAGCACCATAAGAATGAGATTTTGAAACAAATCATACTACATACCGTTTTCTACTAAAACCCAATACAGATGACATAATAGAAGACATCAGGGCATTCCATCCCAGGCTCTGGAAATATCACCCTTGCTCAATACTCACAAGTACAGGAACCCACCCCTCTCTCTTCATTCATCCCAGTTTGCCTTTCTCCAGTTCAGGCACATGGTCACCCACACCACCTCTCAGTGGTGGGAGGTACAATTTCATTTTGGGTTGAGGGGATAGAGTGAAAGTACAAGACCCAGGGCAACTATCTTTATTTATAGTTTCCTGTGAATAACTCTGATGTGAATTCCCAGATTAAGGCTTCGAATCCACCCCCCCCTTTTTTTTTTTTTACTATTATTATGTTCAATTAGCCAACGAATCCACTCTTCTTAACCATGTCCAGGAGCTTATAGACAAATTAAAGGGAAATAGGGAGAAAATAGCTGTATCAGTTAGGACTACATTGGAGTGTATATAATAGTAACTTTTTATAATGTAAGAAAAATAGTAACTCTAGAAGTGGCAGAGCAAGATGCCCCCCAGGGACATAGGTTTCTTTTATCTTTCCATTCTGCCATCCTTGGTCTGTTGCTGTCATCTTGAAGGTTGTAAGATGGCTGCTCCACCTGCAGACATCATGTCCCCATTCCAGGGAGGAAGAAGGTGAAGGGTGAAGGGAAAGGCACAGAGTTTGCCCCTTTCTATCAGGAGAGCAATAGCTTTTGGAAAAGCCTCATTCAGTTGACATCTGCTTACATTTCCCCGGACAAAACTGGGTCACATGGACACTAGCTGTAAAAGAGTCTAGGGAGGTATTTTTAACGGGACACATTATAGCCCTGAACAATAACAGACTCTCATCCGTAGAAAAGCACAGAGAATGGAATGACAGCCATCAGCATCAGGCAAAAAAGTTAAGACGGTATCTGTCCTATGTCTACAAATTAGGAGGGTCAAAAGAGAGACCTTGGACACATTCTCTACAACTCTGGGGAGACATGCAGAGCAGTATAATGCATAGTATCTAGAACTAAGGCTTTAGACTATGGAACATGTGTATTTGAATCTTAGCTTGGCTTGTTATCAACTGTGACCTTGAATAGATCATTTTGTTTCTGTTTTCTCTGGAGTACATTTCTCATGCCTACAGGAGAGGGCTATTTAAGGATCAAATGAAATCATGTTTTCACAATGCCTCTCTTCCATTCCCCTACATTACAAATCCCAGCACACAGACCCCAGCAGGCACACTCTCATGCTTTCAAAGTGGAGAGCAAATTTATCAGCAGCCTGTAAACAAGAGACAATTTAGATAAAGCAAAGCAATTCACCTCTTAGTTTACATTTTCATGTCCTGTGAAGTCAGTTAAGTAATGAGACATAACGAAATGGCAACAGCATCTATCCCACGATGTCTGGTCTCTGTGTGTTTTGATGACATGTAGAAAATGTTCACCTGAAGGTGATGAATGTGCTGACCCCCAAATGGGCTCAGATACTGTGAAGTTCAGAAATTTCCAGCAAATAATATAGACCTCAGTTTCTAACAAAACTGGGTCTAACAAATATGACATAATATAGTACCCAAGTTAAGGCAACAAACAATCCTGAGCAGCTTCTATGCAATTTTTGAGAATAAGGATGAATGGATTGACAGAAGAACACTGTCTAAGCAAACCAAAAAATTAACAAGAGCTTTGAAATGGCCCCAAAGGCTTTGATCCTCAGCAATGTGTTCTGTACTCAAATACACATGAAAACTTACTTAGACTGCTTAGTAAGATAGTTGACTATTTCTAAGTTCCATATATTTTTACATTTCTATTAAAGTAATCTCTTTTTTAAAGATTTTATTTACTTATTTGACAGAGAGAGATCACAAGTAGGCAGAGAGGCAGGCAGAGAGAGGGAGGGGGAAGCAGGCTCCCCGCTGAGCACAGAGCCCGATGCGGGGCTTGATCCCAGGACCCTGAGATCATGACCTGAGCCCAAGGCAGAGGCTTTAACCCACTGAGCCACCCAGGTGCCCCTAAAGTAATCTTTTAAAAAAGATTTTATTTATTCATCTGAGAGAGAGAGAGAGCACGTACAAGCAATGGGGGGGGGGGGGCAGAGGAAGTGGGAGAAGCACTCCTCTTAGCAGGGAGCCCCACGCAGGGCTAGATCCCAGGGTCCTGGGATCGTGACCTGAGCCGAAGGCAGATGCTTAACTGACTGAGCTACCCAGGCACCCCTCTATTAAAGTAATCTTATTCTATATCACAGTTTAGGAGATAAGCTTGCTATGCATTTTAAGGAACAAACATTCACTGACAGTATAGCTGTGAAATGATTAAAATAGATTTATAATTTTGAATAGTCTCGACAAAGTTTCCTATGGCTAAAGAATTGCATCTCTGGGCTGTGAACTCCATAATCCTTCCACAGTAAAGAACAATTATGCCAGAGCAGCTATCTGTGGTCAGCCACAGGCTAAACACTGTTAAGCTGCTCTAATGGAAGTGTCATTAGAATGTGTGTTCTGTGTGTCTGTCAAGCCAATAAATTACATTTTGTTCAAAGGTTGGGAGGGTCATTTTGAATGTATCCAGAGTAGGATCCAAAAACTGCATCAAAGAGCAGTGATTGAAGAAAGTAGGGATGTTTAAACTAGGGAAGCAGAAACTAATGGGAAATGTGATCATTGTCTTCAGAGAGTTAAATGGCTCTCAGACTCAAAAGAAACAGTTTTACTCTATATTGCTTCAAAGGTCAGAAGTAAGACCAATGAATACAAGTAGCCCAGGGAGGGCATTCAGTTCAGAGTAAGAAGAAACTGTTCCAACAAGGAAATGAGCAGTCTCATAAGAAATGAGTTCCTGTGTATTAAATATCCATCTCGAGGCATGGTGATCATCTGTCAGGGATATTGCATTAGGTGGGAGGATAGAATAGATTAATCTAAACATCTCTTCCAGCCCTGAGTTGATTCTAACACTCACAGTGCTTGGTGAGTCTGACTTTCCAAATTCAGAAAGAAAACATCTCTAAATCTAAATCTGAGCTAGAAGCCATAATGATATGCCTTTGTTTTTTGGTACATTTCAGGCTTTGAGGATTTTAGAGGATTACTGTCAGGGTTATTGTATTCTAGTAGCACAAATAAGCTCTCTTACCGAAGTAACCAGAGCCCTTTAGGAAGGGCTACTCTATTTTGATGAGTTTTTGCTAAGTGTTCCTCTTTATTATGCGATCCAGAGACATTAAGGTCAAAGTCACAGTTCCAAAGGTGTGCGTGCCAAGAAACACAGGATTTCTTCTACCCACCGCTCACTTTGCCATGTGCACTTTTCTGCCTGCTGCTCTGTGCTCTGAAGAGGGTTCCCATATCTTACCCCCTGGCTCGTAGCTCCCTGTCACAGATGTATGGCATTCCCTTCTGATCTAGAACTTGATCTACAATGGGCCAGGAAGGACTGGATGAAACAGGGGCCAGAGGCTGTCAGCTCAGGATCCAGACTGTGGCCTGACTCTCCCTTCTCCTTCAGGCTCCAAATGTTTTTGCAGAAACAGAAAGGATACCTCTTATCTATAACATTAGCATAGAATGCCAAGCACAACAGGTCTTCGATGTGTATTTGTTGCATGTCAGTATATGGAATCAGCATAATATCAAAGACCTAAGTAACCTTGTCTCCTGCCACCCAAGAAGTGAAGGAGGCTAAAAATCCTTTAGTGGTCTGAGACAGATCAATACTGAACTCTCAGGCAGGAAATCGTGGCACTCTAACACAGAAAGCTCCTCAGACCTCGCCCGCACCAGACTCGGAGCCAGACATCCTGACACAGGCTAACATAATGGCTCATGAGCGGTGAACGGCTCCTTAAATTGCAGCCTAAATTCTCCCACAATATCTCCAACTCAGAAGCCCCTTTGCAGAGGAAGCCTGAGATGAAAGAACACTCAATATTTCCAAACAAGTTTAAAATTTCCTGATTTGGGTGAATTACATTCCAGAGAACTAAGAGCATGCAAATGAGATGACAGAATCATTGTTTATTTCTTTGGGGAATTGGCAACATAAAAAATCACAGAAAACTGAGACAGGAAAGAAGAATTCCCATTTTCAAAGGACGGAAGAGGATAGCTTTCACACAGTATGGTTGGGCGAACGTGATATTGATTTGCAGAAACGTTCTAGAACACATTATTAAAAGGATAATTTGTATGTACTTAGAAAATGATGTAGCAGTCTCTAGGACCAAGCAGGAGTTCATGAAGAAGTCGAATGAGACTAATTTAATTCTTTAATCAAGTCATCATGATAAACCAGGGAATGAGATAAGCAAAATCGATTATTTTTAAAAACCCATCTCTATGGACATGTAATTTACATAAAAGAAACCACACCCATTTCAAGTATATAGCCTGTTTAATTCCACATATGAGTGAAATTATATGGTATTTGTCTTTCTCTGACTGACTTATTTTGCTTAGCATTGTATTCTCTAGCTCCATCCTTGTCATTGCAAATAGCAAGATTTCATTCTTTTTTTTAAATTTTTTTTTATTTCATTCTTTTTTTATGGCTGAATAATATTCCTGTGTGTGTGTGTGTGTGTGTGTGTGTGTACACCATATCTTCTTTAACCATTCATCAATTGATGGATGCTTGGGCTGCTTCTGTATCTTGGCTATTGTAAATAATGTTGCTATAAACATAAGGGTGCATGACAAACAAGCAAAGGGAAAAGAATAAGGGGGGATGAGGGAGAGAGAAATCAAGAAACAGACTCCCAACTCTAGAGAACAAACTGCTGGTTACCAGACAGGAGGTGGGTTGGGAAAGGGTGAGACAGGTGAAGGGGATTAAGGAGGGCACTTGTCAGATGAGCACTGGGTGATGTATGAAGTATTGAATCACTAGCGTGTATACCTGAAACTAATATAATGCTGTATATTAACTAACTGGAATTAAAATAAAAACTTAAAATAAAAAAATAATAAAGTATATAGCCTGATGAGTTTTGACAAATGTGTATCCCCATGTAGCCATCACCATGATCAAGATATAGAACATTCTATTCCCCAAAGGTTCTTTTGTGTTCCTTTGCAGTCAAACCTCCCCCAACTCTTAGTCCCAGGCAAGCATTAATCTGCTTTTCATTGGTTTCAATGGTTGGTTTCATTTTTCTAGAATTACATATAAACATAACTACATGGTGTATAAATTTTCGTGTCAGGCTTCCATCACTCACCCTATTGTTTTCGAAATTTGTCCACGCTTTTGGAAGTTACTTTTATTTCAGGTCATGGTCCATTGTGTGGATATACCACATTTTGTTTATCTATTCACCTATTGACGGACATTTGGGGTTGTTTTTCATTTTGAGGTATTATGAATAAAGCTACCAAGAACATTCATGTGTAAGTTTTGCGTGGATGTATGTTTTAATTTCTCTTAGTAAGCAATGATCTCAATGCCAAAGACATTTTAACAGGTCTTATACGCAACTGTGAACAAGACAGAGATATGTGAGCCAAGTACAAGAATTGTGTGTGTGTGTGTGTGTGTGTGTGTGTGTGTATACTCACTTTGTAAGTGACTATACTTAGAGAGTGCTAATTAATGGATCAATGCCAACACAATGAGAGGTTTCTGCTATGGCACAGGGTTCTATCCTCAGCATTCTTGTATTCAGTATTCTCATCATGACTTACAGGTCCAGGATCATAAAATTTATATAATGCTGTGAAGCTAGAAGGATTAGCTCATCAATAGCAGATTCAGGCTCCAGAAAAATCTTATGATGAGTAAGTAATGCTTTTAAACAACTAAAATTAAATTTGACAGGGATAAATGGGAGGTAGTGGTTATGATTGCCAAGAAACAACTGTCCAAATTCAGAGTGAAGGAAACGTGACTCAGTAGCATATGTGTAAAAAAAATTGAAGTTTTCAGTGGATAATAGCTTCAATGTCAGTTGACAGTCATACTACCAAAGAAACCAAGCTGATATAGGACTGCAGTAATAAATGTAATGTCCAAATGAAAAAGTAGTATTTCTTCTCTAGCCTGTTTTTGTCAGAGCACATGTAGAGTATTGGATGGAATTCTGAAACAACACAAACTGAAGAACATACAGAGGAAAGGGGTTGCAATAGTGGTTATTCAGATCTGTGTTGTATGAAGACACTTTGAAAGAACTGGAGATTCTTGTTTGGGTTAAAAGGACTAATGGTGGGATTGAGAGGGTGTGGTTACAGCAGTCTTCAAAATTCTGAGGGACTATCTCACATAAAAGGAATCAGACTCACTGTATGGCTTTGAGGGTTAGAATTATGGTTTGGGAAAAGGTACTGGAAGACATAAGAAACAGCACTCCAGCTATTAAACTGGTCCAAAGATAAACGTTTATTTTTTTTGAAAGATTTTATTTACTTATTTATTAGAGAGAGAGAGACAGTGAGTGAGAGAGAGCACAAGCCGGGGTGGGGAGGGGAGAGACAGAGGGAGAGGGAGAAGCAGACTCCCTGCTGAGCAGGGAGCCCAATGTGGGGCTCAAACCCAGGACCCTGAGATCATGACGTGAGCCCAAAGCAGACGCTTAACCGTCTGAGCAACCCAGGTACCCAGCATCTGACTCTTGATCTTAGCTCAGGTCTTGATCTCAGGGTCATGAGTTCAAGCCCTGCACTGAGCTCCATGCTGGGTGTGGAGCCTACCTAAAAAACAAAATAAAACAAAACAAAAGAAAAAACAGGCAAAAAAATATATATATATATTCTTGCATATGGCTTTACTGGTGAGTTCTTTCTATCTAGCAATAAACATCATTTTCATGCTATATAAACTGTTCAGGGATAGAAAAAAAAAAGAGAAAATCTTTCCCATTTATTATTACCAAATTTATTTTATGAAGTTAGCATTAAACTGATACTAAAACCTGACGAAAACTAAAAAACAAAAATTATAGTCTCACCCCAGTATGAGTATAATGCAACAAAATAATAAAGTAGTAAACCAAATTTAATAGCATATTAAAAGAATGACTCACCAGGTAACATTATCTCAGGGATATAAGGGTAATATGATATTAGCAAATATATTAGTATAATGCATCATATCAGAATGACAAATAAGAAAATCACTTGATTATTATAATAGATGCTGGAAAAAGGAGTTGGTAATTCAATAGCCATCTCTGATTAAAAAAAAACTTGAAAGAAAAACTAGCATAGTGTTCATAACAATACTAATCTCAAAATAGCAGTAAATATCCAGTTAATTGTGGTACCAAAAGAGTTATTATTTAACATTGTTTTAGTAAACTGGAAAACCAAAACCCCAAACAACAAATATAAAAGAGAGGTAGTAGAAATCGATGTGAAAGAAAGGAAGAAACCCAAATGAATCAACTAAAAATTACTATAATCGGCATAATGGCTAGATAAAAGCACAAATGTACTAAAATAAATAGATCTACTATCTAACAGAAATAACCAGTCAGAAGAGATTATGGAACAAAAGAATCCACTTGAAATAGGAACAAGAATATAAATACTAGCATAAACTTAATAAGAAAAGTTTAGGAGCTTTTGTAGGATATAAAAGAAGAGATTAATGAATTGAGAGACCATCATCTTAATGGATGGAAACACTCAATATTTTAAATATGTCCTTTCTTTTCTAATTAATATTTAAATTTGATATAAACACAATAAACACACATTGGAATTTTTTGTAACCTGATAAGGTGATTCTAAAGCTCATACGAAATAATGAATGATGAGAAGAGCTGAGAAAATATTTGGGGGGAGGATTATAGTACCATTCCCATGACAATGTTAAAACCTATTGCAAAGCTTCAATTACTTAAAACATTGTTATCCTTTACAAACAAGACATCACGTGACAATGGGGACAGGAACTCAATAAATAAAAAAGTTGGCTAATAGGGACTGTATTTGGGGAAGTGGGGACATCAGTTTCATGTTATACTTTACTGGATTGAGGACATCAGGAGAAGGAAAGGAAAAGTGAATTGGGGGGAATCGGAGGGGGAGATGAACCATGAGAGATTGTGGACTCTGAGAAACAAACTGAGGTTTTAGAGGGGAAGGGGTGGGGGGATGGGTGAGTCTGGTGGTGGGAATTGAGGAGGGCACGTATTGCATGGAGCACTGGGTGTTATATGTAAACAATGAATCTTGGAACACTGCATCAAAAACTAATGATGTATTTTATGGTGACTAACATAGCACAATAAAAAAAATTAAAAAAAAAAGAAATGTAATGCAGAAATACAAACCATAAGATACTAGAAGAAAATTCAGAGATTTTATTTTTTTTTAATTTACCATAGAAGAAAATTTAGATGGGGAATTACTTAATCCCTAGATGGGAAAAGACTTTCAAAGCTCAAATGTAACAGGAGGAATCTCAAAGACAGAAAGGTTAGATTTGATTTCAGAAAACATGGAAACTTTTTTTTTTTTCTTTTCTCATTTTTTAAAATGCTTGTGTGGAGGGCTGACAGTCAATAGCTCACAGCAAAGGAGCTGCTCTGCTACATCATTTAAGCTGTTTTAGGTCAAAAATTGAGAGGACAAATGGCAAGATGAGAATTTTTCTCATAAATATAATAAAAGACTTATCAGACTTATTAATTTTAAAAGTGATATGAAATACCACAGGAACCAGAAAAAAAAGTGGTAAATAGTATGCACAGTTTACAAAAAGGCAAGAGAAGCGGTCAGCAAAGAGGTAGAAAAAAGTTAACCTCGCTGGAAATTGAGGTAATGAAAATGGAACCAGTAGGTGCAATTTTTTCTTAGGTATTTGACAAGTTTCTAAAAGGACGAAAATACTTATTACCAGCAAGGGTGTAGTGGAAGACACTCTTGCATTCTCCTGCCCTGAGTATGTAGAACCTTTCTGGAAACAAGAGATATTAAAACCCTAAAAATGTTGTCCTTTAAAAAGGTGATTCTTCTAGAAATAATCCAAAATGCAGATAAAGACTTAGGTACAGAAGTATTTTTTTTAAATTTTATTTATTTATTTGAGAGAAAGAAAAAAAGAGCAAATGAGAGAGCACAAGTAGGGGGAGGGGCAGAGGTAGAGGGAGAAGCAGGCTCCCCACTGAGCAGGGAGCCCAATGATATGGGGCTCCATCCCAAGACCCTGAGATCAAGACCTGAGCCGAAGGGAGAAGCTTAACCGACTGAGACACCCAGGTGCCCCAGACTTAGGTACAGAAGTATTGATCTCAGCATCCATTCTAAGGGTAAAGAAAGGAAGCAATACAAATGTTCAATAACAAGGGAAGAGTTAAGCAAATTTTGGTACGTCCATATGACAGGAACACTATGTAGCCTTTAAAATGTGTTTATAAAGACTTTTTTAATGGTGTGGGGAAATGCTTATAATGTAAAAAAAAAAAAAAAGCAAGATGCAAATTAATAGATATACACAGAGAGTATATTTTCAAACATCTTAAAATGACATAGACAATTAGGCAAAAGATGCCCACAGTGTCAACTCTGTGTAGCAGAATTATGGAGTATTTTATTGTAATATTTACACTTTCACATTCTTTTTCAAAATCCTTATAATGCATATATATTTCTCTTATTATCAGAAAAATATTTTAAGATAAAAATTATTTTTCAATGAAGCTTTAAAAAGCTGTCAAAAGGAAAAAGATAAGAACCATAATGTATCAAGGTTTTTTCACACTTTCTGACAGGTTCATTTTGAACATGTTGCATTTGAGATGCTAGTAGAAGCTTGGGGAGCACAGCCAGTTGGCAAATAGAAATACTAGTCAGAGCTTGGAGGAGCAATATGGGTTGTAAGTAAAGGCAGAGACATCAGCATATACATGTAACCTTAGACAATTTAGCTCCTCTGATTCTGTTTCCTCCTCAATAAAATGTGGATAATAATGGTAGCTAATGGGGTTGTTGTAAGGATGAAATGAGCTAATACAGGTACACCATCTAACCTGGGACATAAACGTTCGCTATTATCAATGTTAATTTTATTCTCACTGATGAGAGTAACCCTGAGATAATGGTTAAGGTGAGGAAAGAAGGCAGCAGCTGCTGTCACTGTCCTGCCCATATCCCTCAGCCCTTCACATCCTGCGCGTAGCCTGACTTCCAGCTATTGGTACCTGCAACTCTTCGCTGGCGGGCAGGCGAGAAGTGCCAGGGAATTAATACAGCCCTCAACCAATAACTGATGGGATAGGTAGATAGAGCTTTAGCTCTCTCACTCTACAAACAGGGCAATTCTGAGGCATGTGTTCCACAGTGGGATCATGCCCCAGTTTTCCACGGTGGTAACTGGCTTGATAGGACACTTTTTGTTGGTGGCCTTCCCTTACCCGTTCATATTACCTCCCTACTCCCCTACTGGGATCATCTCCCTAATGAATGATCTGCATGTAAATCCTTGCCTCAGGGTCTGCTTCTGGGAGAACTAAAATCAGGACAGCCAAGGATGAAACCCGGTCTACAAAAACATTCAAGGGATGATCAGCGGAAGAGAAGCCCATGATGAAACTAGAGAAGGAATAGGTTGGGAGAGACACTGGAAAACTTTGGAAAGTATGGTCTAAAAACCCAAAGTAAAGGAGAGTCTCTCAAGTGAGGTAGGAGGAAAGCATCAAATGCTATGGAGATGAGATGTAAAAAGAACTGGAAACTGTCCATCTGAGTTGGCATCTATGAGGTGCTAGGTGACCTCTGCCAGGAGATTTTTGGTATAGTGGTGGAAGAAACCAGATGGCAGTGGGTTGAGGAAGTGAATGGGAGGTGAAAAGCAGAGGCAGCAAGTGTAGGCTATTCATTTAGGCTGTGAAGGGGGGTGGGGGAGAAAGGGACGGGGGTAGACAACTAGAGGCACACAAAGAAATCTTTAATCTCCCATTTTTAAGATGGAGAACTTGGGTATACTCTAGTTTGATGGTGAGAGAAAAAGAATCAACTGAAATGTAGTTGAAAAACCATATCATTCTTGGTATAATGCTTTAACCATCACCATATTCCAAGAGTTTCCCAATATTCTCATCTTAGGGGCAACTGGGTGGCTCAGTCGGTTAAGCGTCTGCCTTCAGCTCAGGTCAGATCCTGGGATCCTGGGATCCAGCTCCATATCAGGCTCCCTGCTCAGTGGGGAGCCTGCTTCTCCCTCTCCCTCTCCCTCTGCCATTCCCCCTGCTTGTGTGCTCTCTCTGTCAAATAAATAAATAAAATCTTAAAAAAATATATTTTCATCTTCATCAGCACCCTTTTTATTGAGCACCTACTGTCTGAACAGCTCTGTTCAATATTGAAAACAAAGAAGTATAAGACAAAATTCTTGACCTCAAGGAGATTAGACTCTAGTAGGGGAAGTGACATATCAACATATGAAAAGGTTATTAAAAATATAAGATAGGACATGATGATGATAATACGAGAGGTGTAGTTAATTACTTTAGTGATTCAGAGGAAGATAGAACAGGCAGGAAAAGCTTCTTGGGTTTGCGGTGTAGATGATTTGGCAGAAAAACTCACTGGGGAGAAGGGTCCAAAGGGGGAAACTCAAGAGAGAGGTAGAAATTGGTAACGACAGATCCAGAAGGGGTTTGAATGCTAAACTAAATTTAAAAACTTGGAGTTCACTTAGTATGCAAAAGAAGGAGCCATTTCGAGTTTGTGAACAGAGTGAAAAGCAGTATCTTGGGTAAAGTAATTTGAAAAAGGGGTGCAGCATGGTTTGGAAATGAAAACAAAGGGAGGAGGGCTAGCTGAGTAGGGATGAGAATCAAGCTCAGATTAGGGGAGAATGGAGGGAAGGGACAGACAAGGGACTTTTTATATTTGGATATTAGGTTTGTCTTATTCCATCTTTTAGTATAGGCCTCCTGTACTGTGCCTTGGTCATCATTGGAGCCCATATTATGCCTCAAAAAAGGCCTATTACATGCATATGCCTGAATAATTGACTAAATGAAGTAATAGATGAATAAATCAATGCACACCCAATGAATGAGCATAACAAGAGATGAACTACCAAGTGGATTTTGGAGAAAAAAGAAATTGAAGAAGCACTGAGGTTTTCCAAAAGTGCTAGGGAGTGGGGTGGGGGGCGGGGTGGAGGGGTTCCTGGCAGGGCCGAGAAACAATAGCGTCATTGATTAAGTTGACTGGCGCCTAGTGAGTGTCAGTGAGTATAACCTGATATATTTATAAACTGTAGTCCTTTCTATTTATGATATATATCATGTTTATCTTATAGATTTATGTCCATTGTATAGTTAAGATATTTATCTTAATTATTTATAATATTGAAAGGAGACAAATCTGATAGGCCCTTCACCCTTCCAGTAGTTTAGCAGAGATCTAGCCCAGCACATCTGAGTCAACAAATGTTAGTTGCTAAGTTCCAAAGGCTCTGCCTTTCTAACTAGGCCACTTCCCTGGACTCAACCTTCTGTTGTTGCATAGTTCCTGAGAATTCCCGACTTCCCATGTTTTACAGATACATAGAGTATAATGGGAGATGGAATCTCTCTGTTGGAATCCTGTCTGTCCAACCTTGCAATGGCTAACCTGTGTATGTCTCTCTACGGGGTAATGAGAGCTTCAGGGATTGTGTGTACTCTCTACTTCTCTGATGTAAATTTTCCTTCAAAAACCCTTATATTTACGTCATATGGCCACACAGTGTGTGTGGGCCTGAACAATCTAACATATCATGAATAATACATAACAGACACATCTAGTTGAGATTTTAGAGGGAAAATGTTTTTGAAGGAGATTTTAATTTTAGAGATGATCCAGAGAACTATCATTTGTACAAATAAACATCAACCCAATAGAAATAATGAAATCCTATTTAAATCCATTTGTAAATAATTAACTTTTTTAACAGAGAAATTCCATAAAACTTTTTGATGAAAATTAGTCATTAAACATGAACTCTAGATAAATCGGCTACCCCTTTATTGAGTGTAAGTGTATGCTTGGCACTGTTTCATAGCTGATAAATGCAGAAAGAATAGAATGAGAAAATTACCAATTTTCAAATTCAAATGAAATAATAGATCTAGAAAAAATGACAACCAACGGATGCTGAAATCTTTAGGTCCGAGGTTCTCAACTTTGGTTGCTCACTGGAATTACTTAGAAGATTAAAAAAAAACTGAAAGCCCATATCACACTCCCAGTGATTCTGATTTAAATGTGATGGGTGTGGATGTGGCACCACCATTTTGTAAATCTCCACAGGTGATTTTTGTTTTTTTGTTTCTTTTTAAGAGTAATCTCTACACTCAATGTGCTGCTGAAACTCAACAATCCCAAGATCAAGAGTCACATGCTCTACCGACTAAACTGGCCAGGCATCCCATCCACATGTGATTCTAATGTATAGCCAAGGTTAGGTAAATAGGTTATATGTTAGGTTATATGTCACACAAAGTGGTGGAGTGGGATGTTTCCAGCACCATGTAGGAAGTCTTCTTGATGAAAAATTATTGAACCTAAACTGAATCAAGTCTCTAGATGAACTCCCATTTTATCAGAAATCGCAGTCTAATAGAAATCACAAATAGTGTTTAAAAGCATCTGTAGATATGTGAATCATTGTTATACAGAAATTATATAGAGGCTAAAGGAACAACTCAAATGGCACCAAAACAATCAACCAAATCCCAAATGTGGGACATTCTACAAGCCAGAAAACTCAGTTTCTCCATTAATGTCATGTAAAAACACACAAATAAAAGAAAGGTGGGACTGTTACAGAATCAAAGAGCCTTAAGAAACATAACAACTGAATCCAATGTGTAGACCTTGTTGGATCCTAGGCCAGCGGTCTTTTCTTTTCTCCTCCAGATGGCTCTACCCTTCTTTCTGGCCTGGGAAGTTGACCTGTATGGGCTGTGACTTTAGGCTCCCTTGGGCTCTGGCTTCTGGTTGGGTTTGGCCAATGGGAAGCCCCAGTAGGAGATCAGAGTCGGGGAAGAAAGGGCATCTGGGGCTGTATTCTATTGGCTTTCTGTCTGTGAGGTCACCTGGGCTGGCTGGATCCCTCCACAGAAGGAGACTGTTGCTCTCAAGGAGGCCTTCTCTACAGACTCTTTCCTTCCAGGTTCGGTCAACTTGACCTTGTCCCCCTTATTTCTTCACACCTAGTAGTGGCAACAGCTTTGCCATTACAAAGATGACTGCACCATCCTCTGTGATCCCCCCCACCCCACAGTGCTTTTATAAATAAACCCTCCGGAATCATCCTAATCTGAGAGTGCTGTGTCTTGATGGGATCTGTACAGATCCTCATTGGACCAAATCACTTATCTTTGGAGACAATGGAGAAATTTTGAATAGGAACTAAATATTAAAAGCTTTTAATGAATTATTGTTAATTTTATGAGGTGTGTTAATGGCACAGTGGTTATGTAAAACGAACAAACAAACACCTTACTACTTACAGATACATACTGAAGAATTAATTGATGAAATAATATGCTTGGGAACTGTTTTAAACATACTGCACTGGAGAGCGGGTCAGTGGGGAGGGAGGAGGGAAGAAAAAATGGAAGTGGGTAGATGAAACAAGGTTACCAAAATGTTGATGACTGGAGCAGGGTGATGTATACATGAGGGTTCATTATACTATTTTCTTGATTGTCTGAACAACTGAAAATTTCTATAATAGAATGTTAAACCAGAGCAACCACTATCTCCTATTTTTTTTTAAGATAAGATCTAGTTTGTGATTTTTCATTAGAGAGACAGATGCACAAAATCTGGATTTGCAGCAAATGAGGACTTTAAGGGTATGTTGAAAGCATGGCAAAATAAAGATGTTCCTACCTTTTATTCTTTTCCTGTGGAGAAGAATTGATGAGAAAGCTGCATACATTTATTGGATATGATTTTTTTTTCCTCTTTAGGTGTTCAGAGAGTCACCACATTCTGTCAATCTACCCGTGAGCATCTGCAGAGGGAGGGACAGTGAAGAGGGTCTGAGGAGAGCGTAGGGGCCCTCAGGAGCTGCAAGTCCTAAGCTTGAGTTCCCGCTGCCTGCATCTTGCATGCTCTCCGGAGCCAAGCTGCAATCTCAGTGACAGAATCTGTTACTGCTTGGAGCTTCCTCTTTGTTCTGTTTTGACTTTCTCTGGCAACAGATATTAATAATGGAGCAAATTTATATATAAAAACGGTCATTATTTATAATCCTTTCAGGGGATTTAGTCACTCCGGGGGTAGTTCAGGAAGCAAACATAATTTCTTCTGCAACAGATTTTTGCCCTAACCAAAGGAAGCAAGGTGCCAGATTGGTTCTACTTCAGTAGCCTTTCTGCTTCTCAAACATCACAGATAAGAGAATTTTGCAGATATTTGAGAAGAATGAATGAATACAAACTGAAAGACATACATACCTCGCCACTAAAATAAACTTCCTTTTATATGAACCAAGCAGCACACAACAAGGAAAAATCAAGGGCAAAGAATGCTACTGCATGCTCAAAAGTAACATAAAAATAGAAGCCAAAGTATAATGTCTGTTGGGTTAATAAAGTTGCTTGTTTTCTTATAATAATAAAAGTTGGCAGGACTCCACTTACATTAAAGTATTTCCTGGCATAATGTTCTTCATTCTGCTTCCCCCACCCTCACTTTGCTAAGCTTATTTTATTGACATTACTGTTAATTGATGGTTACTATATATAACCATGAGGCAGACAGATTAAGAAGGAAAAGTTGAAGCTTGTTTATAAAACAGGAAAATGCTGCTTTTAAATTGTAGAGTTAATATAGGAACCTCAATTCTCCAAAATAAATATAGTATTAACACAAGAACCTCAATTCACCAAGGATAAAAGCTGTACTTACTACAATTACAATGTAAATTGTAGTAAATATTGACAATAAGGATCATTACTGGGGAAAATAAGTTGATTCAAAGGTGTTTGAAAACAGTGACCCTTCTAGAATATATCTGTAAGAAAGACTCTATCTCCATATTATTTCTCTCCTAGGTATCATTTGCAAATGTTGACTAGGATATGGGACTGGATAATTTGGATTAAAGCAACTGGTGAAGTTAGCAGCATAAAGGTTCTAAGAGCAAGGACTTTGGAGTCAGTCTGCGTGGGTTCAAATCTTGACCCCATGACTTTATAACTATATCACAGTTGAGTTACTGGATCTCTCGGAAATGCTGACTTAAATTCCTCATATGAGAAATAGGGAGGGCAATGGAGGGTGTTGCAAGAATTAAATGAAATAGGGGTGCCTGGGTGGCTCAGTGGGTTAAAGCCTCTGCCTTTGGCTCAGGTCATGATCCCAGGGTCCTGGGATTGAGCCCCGCATCGGGCTCTCTGCTCAGCAGGGAGCCTGCTTCCCCCTCTCTCTCTGCCTGCCTCTCTGCCTACTTGTGATCTCTCTCTCTCTGTCAAATAAATAAATAAAATCTTTAAAAAAATAAAAAAAAGAAATAAATGAAATAAATAACTTAGATGATGTAACTTTAGATCTTTATGAAGGGACACAATCCAGGAAGGAAAGAGCTAAAACAAATTATGTTAAAGAGCTGGCCACGTCATTGTTCACAGGATAAAATGATTATTTTGTCATCTGAAATAATTTATGGAACAAGTTGAGGAGTAGGCAAATCGCTGACAAACTAGCAGGACAAGAGAGATCAATCAGAACAATCAATACGTCGAAACTAGCAGTAACTCTAGAGGCTGATCCCATGAGAAGATCTGCTTCTCTCTCCAAAAGAAAATGGTCAATAGCACTGGTTTTGAAGTCGTTTTTGGCATCAAGAATTATGGAATCTCATCAATTCAGTTAGTCATCATTTGGGATCAGCAGCTAATTTGAAATTAATGTTCAATATAAAAAGGCTGGGCATTCAGGCTGATTCTGAATCACGAATGAAGTCATCAGAGCAGCTTTGAATGTCCTGCCATCATTATTTCATTAAACTCAAAGGAAGGTTAACATTGAGTCAAATTACACTAATATTTAAGTACAAATTCCACATGAATCCTAATTCGCATTAATTTTCAAGTGCTGCATTCACTCTGCCCTTCCACATCACGACCAAGCCATGATTCAGAGGCAGGCCACTGATGAGTCAGCCTCTGCTGCTATCTGGATGGGCCAGAACGCCCTGCAGGGGTTGATAAGGAGGAGGTGGAGAGGCCAAGGGCTTCCTCTAGTGCAACAGGGCAGTACCTAGGGGCCAAGATCTGCAACCCATGACCCAGGAGAAGGACCCAGAAAGCAACATCCCTGGTCCGCAGAGAACTCAACTTCCATTTGTCCTCTGAATGAGGTTCCCATGTGTCCAAGGGATGTATGAGTCTTTTGACAAACATGAAGTCTTTGTGGGCAGAAAAAGATATCACTTCCAATCTAGAGGATCAATGTTCTCCCCAAATGGCTCTGGTCCCTGATGTCAGAGAAAGGAAACTGCAGAATGAAGAACATCCAAGACGCCGGAACTGAAAGTCCCCACAAGATAATGTCTCCCACTTGGGAGCTAAAATGTAGCCAAACAAACAAACAAATATAAAGGTCCTGTGAGAAACAGTCCTTGTTGTTGTCTCGATTCCAGCTTGGCATTCCACCTTTCCTCCTCTTTCCCCCTCGATCTCCTCTTTGTCACATCTGCCCAGAAGCCCTGTTCGCTGGGATCATACCTCTGTCCGTTGTAATGGTGAGTGCTTGCTTCCAAGTTCTACTCCCAGCCCACAATCTGACTACACACCAGGCCAGTCTCTCTCTCACATTTATATATACTGAGAGGCTTATGGCCTGTGGGAATTCCCCAATTCCTCCATGGGTCACGCACCTCGGTTAAACAAGTTACCTCCATTTAGTAATCGGGACAAGAGGTACTTCCCGGACTTCCAGTGAATCAGGCCAGAGAGAGCACTCGCCGCATCAGGTTCACTGTTCAAACAAAGGCCCAGATGTTACAATACCTGGCTATAAGAAAGTGAACCCCAAAAAGGGGAAGTTTTATAGCCTCCAGTTTGACTGGCCTTTGGAGTTGTGGTTCTGGTTTTTCAGTTACTAGAAGGCATATACCAATGTCTGGGATATAGGGGATTATGTCTCTGTATTCTGTCCTATGTACCAGCACCCAGCAGAGTCTTGAGCTCCTCACAGGTAGTTGGTAAACTGTCTTTTGACATATCATAGAGAAATAATATATCATTGAGGTAATAGTTGGATAAGAACTTCCTCATCATAGAAACTAGACTAGCTCTACATTCTATGTATCTACAGATGACAGCCCAGAGAAGCTTACATCAGTAGCTTGTCATGGTATTACGTGATTTAACTACTGTTGTATCACAAGCCACCCCAAATGTTGGTGGTTTAAACAACAAGTATTTATTACGGTGCGCAAATCTGCAGCTGCCTGGGGGCTGGCTGATTTGGGCTGGATTCTGCTTGGCAGGCCCAGCTCCAAAAGTCTCTCATCCTCAGGCACGTTCTTATGGAATGGCAGACCCACAAGTGGGCAAGCAGAAACATGCAAGTCTCTTAAGGCGGAGGTTTCGACTGCTACCCTGACACTTCTGCCCACATCCTTTGACCAAAGGATGTTACATGGCCTAGCTCAAAGACAAGGGGGTGGCAATATATATACTCCACCTTTATGAAGGAACTCCAAAGTCACATGAGAAAAGGTATGATACAGGGAGGAATGAAAACTTAGAGCTAATAATGCACTTCATCAGAATTACAATTTCTGAGAAGGTGGAAAATTTGACCACAGAGAAATAACTTTGTTGATATTAAAGTAAGAATGACTTTTTGAATGACGTCAGTTGCAACGTACTCATTTTTTCTACATGCTCATTCATTAAGTTCTTACAACTTCTGGGAGGATCACAACGGTGGACACTAAAATTTGCTATGTTCAAGTAAATGCGTCTTAAGAGAGATCAAAGAGGGACCTGGTTTTGTATTGCATTCCTCCCACTCCCCGCCCCCGACACTGGGTAATGCAAAAGAAATTAACTTACTTGTCCAGAGAAATGGGTATAGCTTGAAATCCCAAACCTTGTAAAAGTTCCAACAGGTAAATTAACTGGATTAGCTTTTCTACAGACTTCAGATTTTGTTCAATCAGAAACACATGATAACCAAAACCTTTGAAATGTTTTAAATGATCTTTTCCTTGCTTAAGTCAATTTCCCTCATGGTCATTCAAATTAATAAGTTTATGTTTCTCAAATCAACAATTCTATTGAATCTATAATTTTGATTTACAAGAATCTTTACCAAAGCATGTAACAAAACATGAAGAAAGCTTATCCATAGAGCGTTTTCAGGGTCGGTATTTTCACTTTCATAAGAAACATTGTGAAACAAACTCTAATTAACACACCTTCAGAAACATCTTGTTCTGGCACTGGCAATTACAGAGCTACCTTGCTTCTGGTGGAAATCAGAATTTTTATATATACGAAAGAAAAATTTTTTTCCTACTGCTCAAATTCGAAAGCTCTGTGTTCTATAGGAAACAAGTGAAAGATGGCCTATAGTGATTAATTAGGGGTTATGAAATTTAGAAATACTACAAAACAAATCACGAGGGCAATGTCTCTGTGAGAAGAAAGTTTATAAACCTCTTGTCTCAGTCGGAACATGACAAAGCCGGTACTTGAGCCCTGGCAGCACCCGTGTTCTTCCCCTGAGAAGAACGCTTTCTGCAACAGCACCCGGATTTCAAGTAATAGTAAAGACGCATCAAAGTCGTCCTTTACCAGAAAAACAAGTCAAATACCCACCCACTCAGCTCTTCCCGGAGCTCTTTACTTCAGGAAGATACGCACAACTGCAGTAAGAAATTGCTATGCTAAATATCCTACTTATGTTACATTTCCAGCCGAGCCCAGGGAGACAGCTAATGGTGCTCTAAAAATGGTCATTTTGTCAGAGCTTTGGTGTCGATTACTGATTACACACAGCAAACAGTGACATCAAAACCCCAGTGACAGCGCCGAAGCACCTGGCCAGGGCTGATGCGTGAGCACGGAGGTTTGCTACACAGTTATATTTGGTTCCTGTGATTAAAACTCCTTGCATCATCAGCCAGCAGGGAGAATTAGAACCAGGCAGCTCTTTAATTTTTTTTTCCAGTTCAATATCTAAAAATCTATTCCCGTGAGTGTAGCTACGAGGGATGAGGCAAACAATGATTAAAATTCACGAGAGGTTTATACAACCTGGCAGAGATATGAAAAGAATGCTGATCTGAGAGTCAGAGCATAGCTAATAACAATAGCTAGAATGTAATTAATCCTGTTGAATATTTACTGTATGCCAAGTGCTTTCTGGACGGCATCTCATTTGAGTCTCTCAACAGTAGTTGGAGATCTCATTACAAAAATGAGGAATGCCCAATGTCATGGAGGAAAAATTGAGGTTCAAAAAGTTTGGTAACTTGCCTCCATTGTAAAGGTTGTAGGTGGCAGATGGATCTGGGCTCAGGCATTTCTGACTACCAATACTGAGCTTTGAGTCCTGGAATGAATTACTCCTCCTCTGTTGTTTGGGGACTGCTCTCCCTGTTTCTAGGCTCATCCCCTTCTCATCTATCCTTCCCATTGTTTTGTAAATGCTCTACTCCTACCTTACAATCTGACATGATGTCTTCAGAGCCTTCTGGATATTTTGATCTCCTTACTGCAGTGCACCAGGCACTTCAGGATCTGGTTAGTTCTCTGGTCTCACTTCCTGCCAGTGACCCGCCCCTCTACTTTGTTCAGGCAAAGTGTGTCATTCGGTTCCTCACATCTGTGTCTTCACATATGTTGCTGTTTCGTCCCAGAATGTCCTTTTCCTCTTTTATTTTTTCCTCTCCTGGCTTAATTCCTACTCCTCCTAAACTCAGTTCAAGCATCTCCTCTTTCTCGAAGTCTCCTCTGGCCACAGTGGGGACTTAGTTAGGCCACCCATGTTTGACCCCGTGGCACCCAGGGCTCTCTTTAGGGTAGTTGATTTGAAAGGTCACTTCCTTCTGAAGCATCTTCTAACTCTTTGATATGTAATTCACCCATGTGTCTGATAGAAGTAGAAGAGAGGGAGCTGGAAAGGTAGCAGGACCACGTGATTTGCCCAGGGCTCACTGCCTCTGCCTAACATAGGCTGGTCCCAGACCCATCAGTTTACCCCTAGATCACAGCCATTACCTCCTGACTGCTCCCTCTGCTTCCATCCTACAGGCCCTTCCCAACACACAGGCCATGGTGATACTTTTAAACATAAGGTAGATCATGGGACTCTTCTGCTCAAAACCCTGTGATGACTCCCAACTCCCTCACAGTCAAAATCCAGGGGCTCATAAGGGCCTCTAAAGCTTGACCTTAGTACTTCTCAAACTTTCATGTGCACATGAATTACCCCGGGGATCTTGTTAAAATGCAGACCATGATCCAACGGGTTGGGGACTGGGACTGAGATTTTCCATTTCTACCCAACATGCAAGTGAAGCTGATGCTGCTGGTCCTTGGGTTCCTCTCTGAGTAGTGAGGCTCTCCTTGGCCTGGCTTCCCATCACCTGTTCCTGTTCTCCTTGCTTTTCCAACTCCAGCCCTACTGGCCACCCCTCTGTTCAAAGAACATACTAGAAATGCTCTCTTAGGGCCTTAGGGCCTGTGCATTAGCTCTTCCTTTTGCCTGGAATGCTTTTGCCCTAGATAGCCACTTGTTGGACTCTCACTTTCTTCACATCTTCACTCCAACCTCACCTTTTCAGTGAGCTTCACCCTGAAGACCAGATTTAATATTGCAACCTGCCCTCTGTCGTTCCCAACCCTGGGTCCGGCACTCCTGAAACCTTTATCTTACTCTTCTGTCCTTTGTTTTGTCTTTTGCATAGATTTTATGTCCTTTTAACACACTTTAAAAATTTACTTACGTATTGTATTCATTATTTTGTTATTTAGCTTCCCCCTAATCCCCTAAAGCCAGTTCTTAAGGAGCTCCCTCTTTGTGTGTTGTGTTCACTGATGTTCCTCCCCAAGAGTCTAAAACAGCTGCCAACAAATACTATTTGAATTTTGAATTTGAATGTGGTGGGCAAGTGAGAAGAAGAAATTAAGATAATATGGCGTGACTGCACAGCCCCCACTTTCCCCCAAGTGCATTTCGTTTAGTGCGTGGCACACACATGTGAGATGTTGCTCGGCACATTCCAAAGGCTTTTCTTGGTCAAGATGCAGCAAAGCATGTTGGGCTTGAGACATTTCATGTTTCCCTTTATTTCCAGATGGGTTGAAATAAAATGTTATCTTTTTCTAATAAACTTGCCATTGTCTTCGGAGGCAAGTTTCAGGAAGGAAATAAAAAATCGTATTTGCAATTACTGTCTTCCATGTCACCCATGACTCAGACAGGTAAGTGCTTCTTCTGTACTTCATTGTCTTCAAATTTAGTAAAGCAGTTAGGTGTGTCTTTTATGATGGCAGTTGATTCCCTTTTAATTCTATCAGTCACTTTATCCTCCTTCTCCCTTCATTTTTCTCAATCCTCCTACGTTACCAACCTTTAACCAGGCATTGTTTGACTGACATTATAGTCAGCATTTTTATATAACTAGGATTATATCATTGAATAATGATACAAGCTAACTTCTCCACTGATTTAGGTCTTGAATTGATCTTGGGCAATATGCACAAAGATCAATAGATTGCCTTGATTCTTTATTGGATTTTCTATTCCTCTATCCTCAAAAAACGAATCTCTTTCTTAAATATGAAGCCAAATATTCATTCAACCAGTTTGACTTACAAAAATAGCAATTTCTTTTTTTGCTGGTAAATCGAATATTTCTTTTCTTTTTAAATTATTTTTTATCTTTTTTACTATCTTTATTATGTTTCATATTCAAATTAAATATAATTAGGGGAGTTTCTTCCTCCCTTCAGAAAACAATCAATTCCTTAAAAAAGAAGCAAGGCTTGTGGGTTCCAAAACAAACATATTTCTGGAAAATAGGGCACTTAGCCTTGGTGAAAGGAGCTCACTTTTGATCTTGTCCCCATGCATAGTCTCCATCCTGATCATTAAGGGCCCTCTGAGCAAGCTCTGGGCTGGAAAGGAAGTATAGCGGACAACAATGAATGAGTAAGGCTGTGGGGCCTTCCAGTGACCATTAGCCCTGGATAGAAATATTCTCAATCTCTTAAGCTCCCCCAGAGAAATTCATTGGTATATCATTTCCCCAAACCTTGTCACTAATGTGATTTTAATTTCCTTTAGGTCATATTTACCCACTCAGATCTTTAGCCACTGCCAAGGAATTTGGGTAGATGCTGACCTCGGGCCATCTCCCTTTCCAGACAAAGTAGACAAAGAGAGGATGCTTGAAATTCTATTGTGAGAAGATTTCTCTTTTTCACCATCTTTTTGGGCTATAATTGAGTGAGGCAATGTTCTGGTTATCCACTGATGTGTAACAAATTATCCCAAACAGTGGTGTCAAATGACTACTTTATCCTGCTTATGGATTTTGTGGCTCAGGAATTCAGACGGGGACAGCCGAGATGGTACTACAATGTCTGGGGCCTCACCTAGAATACTCAAAGGCTGGAGTTGACTCCACAGCTGGGGTCTGTAATCTTTTGAGGCCATCTTCACTTATGTGTCCCGTGGTTTCTGGTGGCTATTGGTGGGATCACATCCAGGCAATTGGCTAGAACATCTACACATGGTCTCTCCAAGTGGTCTATCTGAGTATGGTGGTCTGTTTCCTCACAGCATGAGCAACTCAAAAGAACTAGGAAGAAACTCTATCACCTTTTACGACCTAGTCTCAGAGGTCACAAAGTATCACTTATGCTCTAGAAATAAGCCAGCCCAGATTCAAGGGAAGGAACACAGATTCCTCACTTCTCAATGAGAGGAGTGTCAAAAGCGCATCATAAAAGGAGTATGTGGGATGGGCAATATTATTGTTACTAATAAACACTAGCTGTGATTAATAGGAAGTCCTAGGGACACCTGGGTGGCTCAGTCAGTTATGCATCTGCTTTCGGCTCAGGTCATGGTCCCAGGGTCCTGGGACCCGCATAGGTCTTGCTGCTCAGCAGGAAGTCTACCTGTCTCTCTGCTTGCTGTTCCCCCTGCTTGTTCTCACTCTCTATCTCTCTCAATCTAATAAATAAATAAAATCTTAAAAAAAATAGGAAGTCCTAGACTGTTTTGTAAAATGCAAATCATTGAAATAATTGTTCCCAATGATTGATTTTTCACTTATTGAACATTTTTAAGCACCATGGGATGATTTTTTCCAACTTTTATATGCCTTTAAGCATTTGTGTTCACTTTCCAGAATTAGAGTGATATTTACTCTATTTTTAAAATTTCTAATTATTTGAGGGCCTCTGTGTACAGGTATCAGCTGTTAGCTAAAAAAAGTGGCCTTCTGTCAAAGAAAATTAAGGTTTATTTTTCATTGAATTCAAAATACAACTAGCTACATTGATTACTGGTGGCCTGAAGCCCATGAAAATTATATGAGGATCAATGTTTAGATACAGTTTTTTTTTTCAATCTTTCTTCAAATCCGGGAAAAGATTTCTGTCTTGTGTGCAACAGCAAGGCAAATGTCAGATCAATCTGCCTTCAGGCCAGCAGTGTAAGCAACCTTAAGCTTGTCCTTGCATTTGCATTGTGGTTGCATATGCTTTGTCTTACAGTTTCCATCCTGACAGCAAGCACTGTACAAATGCTGGCCACATAATGTCAAATGCAGTGAAGAAAACTTAAAATATAAGATAAATGTTTATGCAAAGAAAGCAAAAAAATATTAAGTCAATTAAGTGAACGGAGATAGTTGAAAATGGAAAGGATGAAAAGGCAAAGGAAAAGGTAGACAAAATTACTTTTATAAGTGTGTTTGAGATTTGTGCAATTATCCTAGGTGGCGCAGAAATTATAAAACATGAACTAGATATTGCAAATATTAACTCTCACATGAATTTGCTTGGACAATTCATTTAGAACTAGAAGCAAACATAACAATTTATTAAAGTATTTGCAAACCAGCATAGCAGGAATAAGTGGAGGAGGATGATTTATAAATAAAAAACGAAAAGAGTAGCGTTTGTATGAGGATTCAAACTTCTGGAGAGGAATTGAATAAATATACTTTAAAACACTTAAAGAGCTGTAAACCCACTCCATGCTGTCTTGTTCAACATTCTATCTCGATGTGATAAGTATTTCTGTAATTATTAATGGTGTATCTAAATTATCAATATTTAAAGAAACAAATTTGGAATATTCATTTTAATTTTTAATCAATTTGTTTCTTTGACTAATTGTGCTCAATCCAAACATTTCAATCAATTTACTTTCTATCAATTAACTAGGCAACATAGTACCATAAATAGAAAGGACCATGAGATACAATGCCTAGCTTCATTTTTTGTAATTTATTTGAGGAGAAAACGTATGGAAAAATTTCTTAAGATTTCAATAATACGTCAAGACACCAATAGGAGACTGGCGACAAGGCTTAATTATTGATTATTAATTATTAAATTAATATTAAAATTTGATTATTGATACTGATTATTAATAATAATTAATATTAATCAATTGTAAACTTCTGTTTCTTATGTAATGTAATGTATAGGTATTAGTACCACGATGATACAAAACACTAAGAAATAATGGGTAAAACATAATAAATATCCTTTTTTTAAAAAAATACTAGCTGAGATAACAGGAAACTAAGAGAATTCTCCCCAAGAACCAAAACTGAAGAGGAAAAGTGAAAAAGGAAAGTTATATGGGGGCTTGAAGCTCTTGCTGCTCAGGGTTTGGGGGGCAGTTTGCTGGTTTCTGTAACTAAGGGGATCAGGTTTTAACTACCAGGTGGGAACACTTCAGGCTAGAACAAACCAGAAAGGAATGACCACATAAAGATATAATTCTCAAAGGGCTATGCCACAATGAAAGGATAGAGCAGAAGCAAAATCTATGTACTGCCAGCAAGACAACCACCCCGTTCTCCAGGTCCCCTCACCCCTTAAAAGGTAGGACCTTAGATTTGCTCTCAGTTGAATTTCTGGCTCAAATACGTATTTCCTTTGTAGTTCAGCAAACCCAAACCCACAAAATGAAAGGAAAAAGTGGTGCCCATCCAGTCATTCCCCGGTAGAAGTAAATGCCAATGGTGTCTGGACAGTCACACCCTCCACCCAGACCACAAAGGACTCCTGAAGATAAAGCCCCACTAAACATGAGCTCACCTCCGAGGGGGAAAAAAAAAGGCATTGAGATACATTGGCAGCCAACACAACCAACACTTTGATTAGACCCTCAAGTCCTTCAAATGATGAGATTATTAAACATGTGCTTTGAGGTATGACTAAACATATTTAGAAAAGGAGAAAAATATAATAAAATACCAAGATAATACCAAAATGACCAGGAAGGCTTAAAAATAAATCCAAAGATCTGCTTTGAAATGAAAAATGTAGTCATTAAAATACACAGTAGATAGATTAAATCACAGATTAGACAGAACTAAAGAGTAAATTAGTGAAATAAAAGATAGAGCTGAAGAATTTACTCAGAACATAACATGTTCTGGGAGTGTGGGAGCAATCACTTTAGATTGGCACAATCAGGGGAAGTATTGTGAAGGAGACAGAATTTTAGTTGAATCTCAAAGGCCGTGTAGGGATAGGCAAATGAAGGTATTTCACAGAAGTGGCATGGCATGAGCCACATTTCAGAGACTACATTCGAAACTTATTTAGGTCACAGTGAGTTGGCCACTTTGGCTGAAATGGAGAGTTTGTATAGGGGGTAGAAAGAGATAAAGGCTGACTTGGAAAGTTAGGGCCTATCCCTAAAACTACATAGAAAATATGGCAATAATTACATAAAATTAATTTGTTTAAGACCAAAGCAGACATGTAATATATGCTATGCAGACATGGTGGTCCTTTTGACATGAAACATGCCAGCTTGGCTAACCTCCCTCCACTGAGCATGTGCTGCACATACCTACTTAAAAATGGAGGGGTCTTGAACTCACCTTCCTTCTTGTATTCCATCACTCCCCACAGAGGTACATTTCAAAAGCTTTCAGGTTGAAATCTGAATGAAAAGAGAAAGTCTATGAAACTTGTAGTTGTGCCAGGCTGAGAACGGTGCTAAGCAGTCTATAACACTTTTTCTCTTAAAAAAAAAGGCTTTATGCTATCTCCTTAAATTAATCCTCCGAAGTATAGAAGGCTTTGTTATCTTTAATCCCTTTCAAATGTGATGGTAAAATGGATCCCAGCACTGGAAATTTAATAAGGCCTCAGAGGAAAAAGCAGATTTCAGATTCCCCAGCAAAGGATGAACTCCGTTCCAGGTGAATTATCTCCATTGCCCTCTTCATCTGGCTTCCACCTATACAACAGAAGGCATCACCTAGCCCTGCAACAGGGAGAAAGAGATTCACCCTGCATAAAGTGGGTAACATGTCAATTAAAATTTACCCACACAACTTCTGAGCAGATAGATTTGCAAAAAGCTGCTCACATTCAGCATTAACAAGACGAAATTAAATGGCAGGGAAATAATGCAATCATATTATAGCTAAGTAAGTGGGTCGATACATAAATAATAGAAGAAAGGTAGCTAGAAAGAAAGTAACACAATAATAAATGAATGAATGAATAAAAGGCAGAAGACCCCCTAAAACTGGAAGAATAAGGAAGACAATTCTTAAGTGTATTAAAAGTTATAAAAGACTAAAGAATATAAATTCAACAAAACAAGTAGTAGACAAGATGATAAGACAACAGAGAAGGGAGATTGTAGAGGCTAAGAAATTTGCTTATCCTTGTACTTTAAATAAATCAATTTGAGACAGCAAAGAGAAGAATATTTAGGGCTGAAAATAAGCATGGAAAATTATTTGAGAGAGTTTCAGAATATGCAGAAGTAAAAAGATGAATAAGAGAGATGAAAGATATGGAAGACAGACAAGATAATTAAACATACTAGACAACTGTATTCCTGAAATGTAGAAAGACAGAGTCAGAATAAGGGAAAATGTATTTTAAAATGAAGGTAAATGAAGGTAAAAGGAAATTTTAAGATCAAAAGGGATTCCTTTGTACCAGGGGGAAAAGACACAGAACTATTATCCAATATTAAATTTCAAGTTTAAAGAAAAAATTTCAGGTATGCACATAATTTTTTTTTTTAAATATGGAATGCTTCACGAATTTGCATGTCATCCTTGCACAGGGGCCATGCTAATCTTCTCTGTATTGTTCTAATTTTAGTATATGTGCTGCTGAAGCGAGCACCGTAATTTTTTTTTTTTTTAAAAAGCAAGTCTTCTACAAGGTGAGGAGAGGGGAGAGTAATCAGATTTTCCTTCAACTTTTCTATAGCTTCATTAGGGTTGCCCAAATGCAGCAAACAAACAAACAAACAAACAAAAAACCAGAATGCCCAGTTAAATTTTAAATTTTAGATGCAACATTTGGAACAGACTTCTAAAAAATTCATTGTTCATCTAAAATTCGAATTTAACTGGGCATCCTGTATTTTATCTGATAGTCATAAGCTGTGTTTAATGTCAGAAAACAATGGGACAATGTCTGTAAATTTCTGCAGGAAAGAAAATGGTTCTCAAGACTATTATACCCAGCTAGCTGATCATTCAATTACATAGGCAACAGGCAGATTTGAGACAATTAGGGAACAGAACTACTCAATGAGGAAATTCTGTTAACCCTGTGGATGATCAAAATAAAGAGCTTGCGAATGGAGAAGCCACAGTAAAAAGGATGCTGAATCTGGAAAGTTCTAAGGCAGTTTGATTTAGCGGATCACATATTGCCAACCACCTTCAAAGTCTCTTCATCTCTCAGTCTACCTTCCACTGGCAGCATCGATCTCAGGACAGTCTCTTCACATTGTGACCTCCAGAAGCTCTGGACTGACCTTCTACCAGCTTGGCAACCTCTATGGAAAGAGGATGCTTTTTCTTCAAAGCATTTCAGAAAAATTCCAGGCCTGATCCTCATTTGCTTTTGTTGGCTGGACTAATGAATGAGCCCATTCATTGCTGGATCAATTATCATCACCATATAAGTAGGCTACTATTTTTACTGGCTAGATTGTATCACATGGCACCAGGGGTGGGGTCAGCCCCACACAAATCCCTGAAAGTGGAGGAGAAGTGACCTCCCCAAAGAAATTCAGGGTGCTGTGACCAAAAGAAGGGGAATGGATCCTGAGCAGACCAGTAGAGCACCTATTTTGAACACTATTTTGTTATTTCCCCAACTAAAGTATAAACATCTTGAGAATAAGAGCTCTGTGTTGTACTTCTTTTTATCTCACACAATGACTACTTCGGTTCCTTATTATAGTGAAGGTGCTCAAAAATATTTATTAATTTCCCTTAACATAACTTCCTTTATTTGTGAAATGAGGAGGTTGGAATGTTTGAATTCAAGGTGCGTCCAGCTTTAATAACGTTCTATGAAAAATTCCATGGAAACATATCATGTGGGGTGCTACAGAAAGTGTTTTTTGTATACTCTATAGTAAAACATTTAAATAGTTATGTGTAGGTATAGCTCACAATAGATGTTTTCAATTTCAGAAATGTCAAAAGTTTTACAAGGTCATATTGGATGACTGTATTCTTGTATGTTTTCTTCAAGTCAGTGATTCACAATATGAAGGAATAATTTTCCTAATTATGCACAGGTCTTTTCCTAAAGTTCGCTTTTTTTGTTGTTGAAATATGTTTGCTTCACGTCACTTCTAAGGCTCTAAATAATAAATGAGAGTCTTAACTTGATCCCTTCTCCTCCCACTTATGCCTACTTCAAAATTCAGTTTTGATTAATTACTATCTCCCATTTTGCTTAGCCAGAAACTCTACCACCTTCCTTCCTTCTCTCCTCCCCATCCAATTGTCCACCACATCCATTAGTTCTACTCCTTAGATACATTTTAGATTTCTCCTCTGCTCTCAATTCTTACTCCCACCCTTAGTGTCATGACTCAATTCCTTTAGATACTTACTGCATATCTCTTCTATTGTGCTTGTCATGTGGATATATGGCGGTAAGAGAACAGGCTCCAGCCAGTTGGCCTCATTCAAAACCTGGCTCCCACACTTACTCTGTGTGACTCTGTGGGACTTATACAACCTCTCTGAGCCTCAGCTCCCTCTTCTATAAAAGGAGGCTGAAAATAGCACCTCATAGGGTTATGGAGAATATTTCGTGAAATAAAACATGTAAAGCACTTAGATCAATATCTAGTAGTGAGCAACAAGAAAAATTTTAAACTACTATTATTATTATTATTGGTATTGCTCTTGCTTACAGCACCTTAAGTGGCTGATTCCTCCACTATGCTGGGTGCTCATCTACAGCAGGGTCCTATCATCAGTAGCAGTGTTTTTAGTATTTTAATTACTAGCTCTCTGCACAGTATAGGGGCATTTCAAAATCTAGTTCAATTAATTTCACTTGTCAGAATAAGACAGTTGTACACAATAACCACTAGATGGAAGCAAAACCTTTTATAAAATCAATTCTTAACCAGAAATTGCCGTGGTATACAAAGATCTACCCCTTTTGTCTCCTTATTTGTACAACCTCATCGTCGCCAACAACAAAATAACATCCTCTTCCTCCTCGATAACAAGAGCTGCAACAAGGGTGGCTCGTGAAAAGGTCCAAAACTTTGTAAAGTGAACTCAATTTAGAATTAAGATTTTGGAAAACCTTTGCTGCAGAATTTAGAAATTATTAGTCAAAAAATGCTGAAGATACCATCATTGAACCAAAGCCAGCTTCCACCCAGCCACGTTTACATAGTAAGAATCTCTGAAGGCTCGTGATGGGAGAGATGTGGACTCCCAGCTCTGTGCTCAGTGACAGGCACATAATGACCAACCGTCCCTGTGAATGACACAGCTCTGTTGATGAACAAAGAGTTGTTGTCTTACTATCTTGTTTGAGATGGAGGGATTACTGGTATTCAATGACAATTACTGGATTTACTTTCCTCTTCGAGGGTTTCTATATTTTAGCTTTGCATATTGATCAGCTGTCTTTCATTTGCAGTGAAGGGATTACATTTCTTTCTCCCTTGCTCATTTCCAGGGATCCTCAGCCTTTTCTTTTCCCACACGATTCTCATGTATGACATCGTCACATCAGTGACACCTCCTGTTACATCAGTCATTATTGTTATAACATTATTGTCAGCCAAGATTTTCCATGGGGAAGGGGCTGTGCATAGATGAAATGGCCCTAACCTCAGATTCTGTTGAGCTCCCATGAGCTCTTAGCTTTCTCTAATTAGTCCTGTCTCACTGCCCATTAGCAGCAATGAATTGATATTCTCTTAGAGAAGGACTTGTTCTCCCTCATACTTGCAAATATTCCTGGACTCTTTCCTTTTCCTACGTTTCTTTTCTCCCCTCTCTCTTTTCTTTTCCTCCCCTCCCCATCTCCCGTTCTCTCTCTTCCCTGTTTCCTCTCCCCCTTAAAATTCAAATTATGTCTGTCCTACGATGCAATACTATCTTAAACATCTAACAAGAGAACATCCTTAGAATATAAATTTGATCTCAAAAGTGAGAGAAGGGAGTTTTGTTGCATACTAAATGTGTGTGATATCTTGGTAGGAAATATTATTTCCACTTAAAAGCAATGCTCTGTCGTTGCTATCACCCGCCCCAAATTCAACGAGCATCAGCTGAATGCACAGCAGAGACAAAGAGCAAAGGCCCATTTAGGATCCACTCAAATCACGGGGATGAAAAAATGACTTCGGTTGTGGTCTCTATTTTTCTTATCACAGTCTGTTTCCAAGTGCAGAGAGGTTTCACTGGCCTGCTCATTTCTCAAACCGAATCTCCGTCCGAGATTTAGACTTCCCTAAATGTAGCGTAGAGCCTTAGCAGCTAGGATTCAGGTTATCGCAGAAGAATTCCATTTCTCGCGATGCCCTCTTTTCTTCCCACAGAGCAGCCAACCGAGAACGCTCAGGCAAGGAGCAGAAAGAACGAATTTGGGTTACCCTCCTGTGATCACAGCTGCTCTGTTCACCCCAGTCACTAAACAAACACGCGCTGACCAGGTAGTAAGACAAATGAGCTAAAGCCATCCCCAGCTCACGGTTATCCTTGATAAAGAGTTTAATGACTCTCAAAGGAGGACAAAGCATGTTTCTGTATTCCCCCGAGGCAACGTGAATTCTGCGAAGTATTTCGGTTTCAGAATACAGAGACGGAGAGAGAGATTCTATTCTCTAGCTATGTTCTCACCGCCTGGCACAAAATGTACGCACAGCTACAGACGGCTGCCTTTGCTTCTCCCAAGGGGCTGGTGGAGATTCTCCAGGGACGTGGGTGAAGCTGTGGTGGTGTGATCTTCTTTCCTGGTCTCATTGCTGGCCTCGCTGGTGCCTTATGTAATATGGTCTGTTTGCGGATGGGCTCCTGCTGGATTGGCTCAGAGTGGGAACTGCAAAACCTGGGTGCAGCCCGGTGAGCGCTAGACTCAGGCAGCTGATCAGATTTTGTATTTCTCCTGCACCAAGAGGTTAAACTGAGCATCGCTAAGGAAATAAACGTGGGTGCTTGTGCACAGCGTGGTGAGGAATGATTTGCATGAATAATGGAGGCAGTTGAGGTGGTCTGAATTAGGAGTGGGTGGGTGGGTGGGGAGAATGAAAAAGAAGAAGGAAGAAAGGGAATCGTGAGGGAAAATTCTCTTGCTACTAGCAGGGAACCATAGATCATTGGAATTCGTTCCTTATCAAATGCAAGCAGGAGCCAGAGGACAGAATATTGTTGAGTGGAATGCCTAATAAAGGAGTTGGCTTTCTCTCAATGCCCTTTCAATCTAAATACCGAAGGAAAGATATGCAGCAGATTGCAGGCTTTTACAAGGAGGCAAAAAGGTAGAAAGACAAGACTCTTCAATGGAGGATTTTCCACAACAAGGCATAGCTTATTGTGCTGTCTTAAAAAAAAATTCCTCATTTGTATTTAGTCAAATCACTTTTTAAAAGTATCTCAATTTGCTCTGAAATTCTTGTCCATTTTTCCAAATTAAAGGGACCTCACGCTACTTTTGACTATTTTGGTGAGAGTTTAACATACATAGCCCAAATCTTTACACTGCTACCCTGTGGAGTTGCTTTATTTTTGCCTCTCTATAAATATGCCCAGCAACAAGGTATTTGGAGAGCTCTCCAAGTTAACAGAAGTATTTTGAATCTCTCCTGTGCAAATCTCCCTAAGAACTAACATCTCTCAGTGGGTCCTCCATAACCGCTAACTTATGACTATAAAGTTGAACATTAATGAGCTATCTATAGATCTGCTCCCCCTCCAATAAAAAATTCTTTTTGGTATGATAATTTTGTTTACTTGTCCTGAGAGCCCATCTTTACCTAAATTTATCACCAGAGGGCGCACTTTCACAGAAAATACACCAGTTCCCTGCTCTGACTTCTCCCTTCCCCTCCCATTTGCAGGAGGAAGAAGCAGGTTTTATTTGGAGGTTTTTTCAGTTCAAATCAAGTTCTAGAACTTTGGTTTATTATTAGACTGTTCTCTTACTTGGGTGGAAGGGAAGAGAGAAAAACAGGTCTGTCTGCAACCGTTGTGTTCCACTCCAATTGGGGGATAGCCTCAGAAACGTAAGTTTTCAAAGATAATCAAAATGAACCTGACTGGGTATGGATCTGAGAGCATAGTCTCTGGCCTCACTAAAATGACAAATCGCCTCATGTTACTCAAGAAACACAGAAGATTCACACCCACCCTCGCCTCCCCCAGGCCTTGTCCTTTTGCAAGTGATTTGCAATCCCAGACAAGTATTATGTAATGATGAAGCAGAGCCTGGAGCTTCGGCTTGTTATTTCTTTCGGAGAAAGACATTAAAAAAAAAAACAACTGTTATTATAGCACTATCCTAAATGCCTGTGAGAAAAACATTTCTGAGAATTGTTAGAAATGCGGGGCAGTGGAACTGATCAAAATCTGCATCAGTGCTAAAAACTGTGACCAGCTGCAGTTGCCCAAGGGCGCAGTTTGAATGAAAAGACACAGTCTGGTGGGGTGAGTGAAAAAGCTACGGATCCAAAGTCAGAGAAACTAGGATCTCATCAGAGCTGGCAGCTAACTAGTGAGCTGAGTGTCCTTAAGTTAGTTACTTCACTTCTCTGGACCCTAGTTCTGCAGGCTGGTGATCAGATGATCTCAGATTTCCTTCCATTCTAACCAGTTATCCTTCTAAGAACAAATATAGATGACATTATCAGTTTGGCTTCTCATGGCAAATACAGCAGCACCCATTCATAAATCAACCATTTTGCATGATATTTTCATATTTCAGACTTTCTGAAGTACTCTCTATTTCACATTTATGAAAGTAGCCCATTATTTACCAAGAATTTCTTTACTGTTTATACGGCAATGGGTCCTGGGGCATTTTACTCCAGGGAATGCGAGAAAGGCACCAGGCTTAGGTTTGGGTCCTGGGTTGGCTTTTTATTTGCTATGTGACCTTGGACAAATTGTTTAACATTTGATTTTTTTCTTATTTTGGGGGGGGGCAAAGGGATGGAAGGAGGAAAAATGTTGGAAGGCAATTTTGAAGAAAATGATGAAAGTTGATGTGACAATAATGTGTGAGAGTCACAGGAAAGAGAAGAGAACTAATTTGAATTTCCCCTACCTGTCTGAGCCAGTCTAGAACCCTCTTTCCCAGACCTGGCTATTGTCAATCTGAGCCACTTGCCATTCCATCTGTGTGAGTGGCGCCTAAAGCCTATAAAACTTGGGGCATGTTAAGAATGGGTGCTTCTGAAGTGCTGATGGACATACCCATGGGCTTTTGATTTTTAATCTGCAAGACTCTCTTAGGGTTATAGTGAGAAATAATGAGCTAGCCAGATGGCTGGGTACAGCGGGCGCCCTTAACACACCGCAACTCTTGAGTATTATTACTATTTATCATTACTACTAAAACGTCCAACCTATAACATTATTTAGAGAGTTATTAACCCCAAAGAACTAGATGATTTTTAGCAGTCTTGGTTATATTTTTTCATTTAGGAATTTAGAATTGCAAAATCCTGAATGAAGAAGTTCAAGGGTTTTTTTTTTTTCAGACATAGGATCCTGCCTTTGAAAATGACCTCATCTTGGTCTCCAAAAGTTGGAATCTGGAGACTGTTAGAGTCTAGTTTTCGAACTCCTAGGGAGACAGTATGAAAAATCTTTTATCGTGGGGAGGCTACAGATTTCCACAGTGTGGGGTAGTGCTGGCAGGTAGAAAGTTCTGGTTTGCCGTGGTGGGTCCCATTGTTTCTGGAAGTAGCGGCCCCAAAGGGGTCATTTCTGTATCTCCTTGAAAGTTCATATCGCTCAGCTGGAGATAGAAAAGAGAATTACTGAGAAAAAATGGTGAAAACCAGGGCTGAGAAATCCCAGGTGGTTAAGCTAGGTCCAGAGGATGGTGAGTAAAGCAGCATAACTGAATGAATGGGTTCAGGGAATGGGGTTTTTCCTCTTTCCTTTTTTTTTTTTTTGTCCCAGGGCCATATGCATGTAGGGTCTTGGTGTCCTGCCCACATCCTTCAGTACTTTCCTTTGCTTGCTATAGTCTGCTTTCTGTTGAACATCCGTGACTCTGTCTGAAGGCTTTTTCTGACTGGGGAGCATGCTTGGTCTGTGCTCAGAGCAAGCTGCGAGTGCTGCCAACAGCAGCTCTTAACCAATAATTAACATAAGAGTTTGTGGAGAAACGTCTCAGGTGCCTTGCCTACTGATTGGATTAAGTCTGAGGCATGCTCTAGGCTGTCTCCTAGAGTTCCTCAGAGGATGCACATCCTTCACTGGCTTCCTTCCCTTCCCTGTATACAGAGCACTGGCACTCTAATCCTTGTTTCTGGGTCTGCTTCTGAGAGAACCCAACCTACTATACCAGGTATGGGCTTCTATTTCAAAATTTATATGGGATTTTCTGCATACAGAACATGCGTTATGGTGCCACGCACCTCTAGGTCTGAAAGTGGGTCCTTTTGCTGATTTTGCGACCTCAGGTAAAGTTCTTTAACCCCTCCAAGTTTTGATTTGCTTGTCTGAAAAGTGAGGAGTGTAAGAATGCCTAGTTGGTGGAGTGATCTGTTGATGGACTATGATTATGCACATGAAGTGCCTGGCACGTAGTAAGTCTTAGCTTTCAAAGACATATTGTCAACCACTGACTATTATTGTTCTTATTTTCCCTCCTTGTGTACATAGGAGAGCTCTTACATTGGCTGCCAAAGATGTCTCCTAATGCTACTATGGAAATCAGAGGAGAAAAATGATTTGTAGCCTTTTCGTTCCCATGGCAGAAGAGAATTTCCTCAGGACCATTAAACTTCATTTTAAAAAATGCTACATGAGCAGGAAGAAATGGAGACCCACACACACAGTGCCAATGAAAATGATATGTCCCAGTTGGGCTCTGAACATGATAGGTGTGCAAGTGGGAACTAGAACAGTGAACAAAGCAGCATCTGAGGTGTTATTTTTAGAAGCTGGAGAAATGCTGGGGAAGAAGTAAGAGGGGAAATATGCAGCATTTACGTAACACATTTCCAAGTAGCTCTGAAAGGAAGTCTTATATTTAATAGAGTTGTTAACAATTGGGATTGAAAGCCTAAAATAGAAATAAGAACACTTAGCCAACTTGGGAGTATTTTGTTGAGTCTGCTGTAGAATATTAGGTTTGGAGAAGCTGTATGCAAGGATAGGTAATATATATGGAAATTAACATAGAATTGTTATTAAATTCATGTTTAATTTTGTTTTAACTTGTACTAATGATTTTTCTCCATCCTACTGATTGAACTGTATCTCTCCCTACATGACACTACCAGCCTTCTTTGCTTATCTCTTCTTTGGCATCCCTTTAATAAAGTAGTGTTTTCAACTTGAACGCTTTTGCTCACACTGCTTTCCTATTTAAGCATGCTTTTCTGCTTACTTTCCTCCTGCAGAAGTTCTATCTTTTTTTTTTTAAAGATTTTATTTATTTATTTGACAGAGAGAGAGAGATCACAAGCAGGCAGAGAGGCAGGCAGAGAGAGAGGGGGAAGCAGGCTCCCCGCTGAGCAGAGAGCCCGATGCGGGGCTCGATCCCAGGACCCTGAGATCATGACCTGAGCCGAAGGCAGAGGCTTTAACCCACTGAGCCACCCAGGCGCCCCTAGAAGTTCTATCTTTCTTCATATTTCTTTTACTCCTGGAAGCCCCAGAAACTCTTTACTTTGACTTACAGGTCTAGAAAGAGAAATTGGGTCCACGTCAACAAGGGCTTTTGATGTTATTGTCTTCACAACCTATAGAAATTGAAGTCAACGGCAGTCTTTCAGGAGGACAGTCATATTACCCACTGTGTGTCTTAGGAAGATATTAATAACAGTGGCATCACTGTGAATGACAGCTTCAGAGAAGAAGAAACCGGCACAAGATCAGAGGCTGCTGTGATGGCTTAGGTGCAAGGAGGCCAGAATAAATACTAGGCAGAGTAGAGCCACGGAGGCAGAAGAGATGACTCTGAGAGATGTCTGCAGTACTAATTTGAGAGAACTCGATGTCCAATTGGATGTGGGGAATGGGAAGAAGAGAAGGTAAGTATTACCCTGGGGGGCCTGAGATGGCCACAGATTATAGAGGGTGGAAATAGAAAGCAGGGAATGGGGGTGGAAGAGGTCATAATTCTATTTGGATGTGTGCCACTTGGCCATTTGTTTGCAGCTATTCCAGTGTACAACCAGAGGTGTGAGTCTGAACTTCCAGACGAGGACAGAGGAAGTGCTATAGATTTGGTAGTCTCCTCCCTAGACTTGGTAATGAAATTGTTGGGAAAGGGAGTGAGTAAGAAAAGGAGAGGTTTTTGGCAAAATTAATAGGGAAATCCAATATTTCAAAGGCTACAGATGAGACTGAGAAGCACTCTGAGAGGTCAAAGGAGAACGGGTGTAGACTCAAAGGAGAGGTGTTTTAAACGGAAGGAGCTGCTGAACAGCACGAGAAGAGCCAAACCATCATGTGAGATAAGAATTAATTGTGAAAGCCTACTTGAGGTAGGTTGGTTACCAGCAAGAGTGGCTGGGTAGAGGTTGGTGTAGAAATCAGATTGCAGAAGGCTAAAGAGGGAATGAGATGGCAGAAGGAGAGAGAGTGGAGCTAAACAACCTCTCAGAGGACTTTGATAATGAGGGGTCACAGCTAACCTAAGCTAGAAACAAACCAGGATCGCTTCTATGTGTAGAACCAGCTTCTATGTTGACCTCTCCTAAATGCTGATTTGGTCCTTTTGTCTCAATCTGCCAAGATCCAGAGAGAGGCTGGAGTGTGGCAAAAACAGGATCAAGAACTCCCGGGGCATGAGTCTTGTCAGGTACTGTTACAATGAATTGTTTAAAAAAGTAGAATGAGAGAATCCAAAGGTGTTTTCTACATTGTGTGAACCAAATTTCCTTTTTTTTTTCCCCTCATCACAGAGGGGAAGAAAATATAATCATGTCCAAAATGCTCAATTGTGTAAGCAGGGATATCATTTGCATACACAGCCCGGGTAATGTTGTTGGGAACAATGCACCTGGAATCTTAATGAGGAAATTTAAGCAGATGTGATGAAAGAATTGAAACTCATGTTAGCCTTTGCAGCCACTCAATTGCAGGTATGGCAATTTCTTCTTTTATATACGTGAGGAGAATTTAATGGCTAAGTTTTAAAAAACAGGCAGGTTAGGTGTTGGGGTAGTGGGGAAATCCTTGACTCTCTAAGAGCTAATGATGAGAGTAGAAAAGTACACACTTCTTTGGATACATTACATTCTAGAGGAAATATTAGTTTTCTGATTTAATTTGACCCACAGTTTTAGGGTGCCTGTGATGTCACCATGCTCTTAGCACCAGGGGCATAAAGAAGACTAAGATACAGTCTCTTTCCCAAAATGGATAGATCCCTACCTTAGATGTCTAGCTCCTAATCAAGTCAAATCTAGTTTCTAAAAAGTCTTGGAATAAATCATAGCAAAATCTTGTCTTAAAAAAATTGCACCTGGACAATGATAATCAATGGCTAGCATAGCAAAAGGAGCAGCAATTGGGTATATGCCCCCCTGATGAAAGTACAAAATACCATCTACGCAGTTTCCTTGTCAAATATCAAACCAGAATCTGATCAAGCCTCTAGATTTAACTATCAATTTACAGGGGACAGAGAAACACATTAAATGATACCATAGGGATGCAATTAGCAAAATCCAGACTATCAAAACTCTAAGGACAAGTAGCACGCTTTCTTCAACAACAAAAGTGCATTGAAAACTGTGTGTGCGTGCACGTGTGTGTGTGTGTGTGTGTGTGTGTGTGTGAAAGAGGGAGAGGGGAAGAGAGAGACAGAATTAGAAGCTAGAAATTGTGTCTCAAAAGAGACATTTGTTTTTGTTAAAATAAAAAAGAAATGGATACCACTCTTGAGAATTCCCTGAGCAGACAAAACCAGTTCATTCATATAAACAAAGTTTAATTTAGCTTATCTTGCAAGGTGAACTTGACCCGGCTCACTTCTTGCTTATGCCTCTGGAAACCATAAGCAAAACTTAAACTGTTTCCCAAGTTGATATGAGGTAACCACTGACCAGTTCCCCCATCATTTAAGAAAATTCTAGTCTCATAAGCAATCACTGTGAAGAATAGTCTCCTTTCTCACTATATAAGCTGCTTTGTAACAATATACCCCAGAACCTCATTCTGTGTTCTGGTTTGAGCGCTCCCAGTTTACAAACTTTTTGGTGTGTGCACAATAACCTTTTACTAATTACTACTTCAGTGATTTACTGCTTTTACTTTTGTTATTTTTGAACTTTTGACACTACTAATTACAAAGTATGGACCTTATTTTGATACTAACAAAAATTGTAAAAAAAATTACAAGATCGAGGGAATTTGGATACTTATTGGATGTTTGATTATATTAAGGAATAATTATTAATTGTTTAATGGTATTTGTTTCAAAATAATCTAAAAGGAGAGGGGATGTGAATAGGGGTATATATGAAACACATGAGTTGATAACTTTTTAAACTGGGTTATGAGTGCAGGGGCATACCTTTTAGCTTCTGTTTGTTTAAAAATTTTCCATAATAAAAAGTTTTTAAAAGTTGACAAAAAATAGGCCTAGCATCATTCAAGATGATTAAGTATTAAATTTAGAGCATTTTCCCAATCAACATACTAGTTATAGAGCTACTATGTGGCAGGTAGAAGGCACGTTTCCTCACATGGGATGGGAAGGATGACAGACTTAGCTACATTTCGCATGGCTTGAATTGAGACATCACTGGCATCCTTTTATCTGTTTTTCCTTTCATCTTGAAGATGTTACTTCAGATGGTGATGTGAATTTTGGCATTGAGTGGGCTGAGAGCAGTGTTACTGTATGACAAAACAAACTCAGAAACAGGGAGTATGGGGAAAAGAGGGGATGCTCTTCCTTCTCATTACCCAGACTTCTCCTCTTACCCCCTTTTCCTGGGAGACCAGTAGATCCTTTAAATACAGTGAGAAGGGACATTCCAGCCACTTAATATTGAGCTGAAGAGGTTTACAAAATAGAAGTAAGTGATGATAATAGTAATGATGATCATTTATTAAGTGATTTTCCACACACTAGAATGTGCTAAATATTTTACATGTAGAACCTAGTTCATTCCTCCCAAAACTCTTTAGATATTATGACAGTTATTATTATTTACATCTTACACACTTGAAGAAGACAAATGTTCTGTGTAGGGCCATACTGCTGGTGGCAGAGCCAGGTTTCAAACTCCAAAGCTTTTGCTCTTTACTACAACACCATATACCTCTTACCCTTTCTTTCCTATATCTTAGGAGTTCTGATGACGACAATCCAACAGATTTAGAAGGTCACCATTGCTCTCATTTTTCTACTTTATATTATTCACAAGTTCTCCAAATGCTATTTCAGTAGGGGCCCTGGCTCTTTGAACAGAAGCCTCCAGAACTTCTGTATGGTGCTTAGCTATTAGGCATACATAGCTTGCCCTTCGGATGTGAATTTTCCAAACTTGTCCTTAGCCTAGCATGGGGCTTACTCCTCTGGAGAAACCTGTGAGTTGGTACTCTGCTCACAGCATCCGGGCTTTGGAAATGTGGCCAGATCTAAATGGGTACAGAATTATCAAGACACTGCGTACCTCTGTTGTGGAAAACTGTCCCCCATCACCTGCATTTGAATCTGTGATAACATTTTACATACTTATGTTTATAGAATAAATCTAGTATGTTTTCATTAGAGTGATCCTGTATAAAAATGTGCCTGGTGGCAATGATAGAGTTTAGAATGGAGGCTTTGGAATTAGACAGGTCTGGTTAATACAGACAGCTTAGTAAGTCTATGGCCTTGAGCAAAGTATTAAACTTTTCTGGGGTTTAGTCACTTTATCTGTATAATGGAGACAATAGTCTAGTGCATTATTGTTGTGAGGCTGAAAGGACACAGCATGGCGCCAAACACATAGTATGAACTCAATAAATGGCTGCCCTTGTTGGCTTTACTGTTACTCTTTAGTATTCTGTTTGTTATTTCCTTGGCTTCTGGCCAATGACTTTAAGGTTGAGAACTCTCTCTGTGTAAAGAGCCAGATGGCCAGATGTCAGGTCTGGGGATGGCAGACAGGGTTGGGGGAAGTGAAGAGGGGAAAGGATGAAGATAAATTTAATAGAAAGGTTAATTTTAAAAAGTGTAGTTCAGTAACATTGCAGATTTGGATTTAGCCAGAGAGAGCCAATCCAGAGGTGAAGTTCTCTCCCTTCTTTCTAAGCTGTTCCTTAGGAAAGTAGGAATTGCCACCTTCTATTTGAGTCTTTATTTTTTAAAGATTTTATTTATTTATTTGAGAGAGAGAGCACACAGGCAGGGGGAGCAGCAGACAGAGGGAGAGGGAGAAGCAGACTTCCCACTGAGCGGACAGCCCAATGTGGGGCTCGATCCCAGGACCCTGTAATCATGACCTGAGCCGAAGGCAGTCACTTAACCAACTAAGCCACCCAGGTGTCCCCTATTTGAGTCTTTATATAGTCTGAATTCGTTCAGTTTGAATGATAAAGTGCTATTTGAGGAGGAACATTAAAGCAACCTAAATCAATATTAATTTAAGAAGTTTATACAGGTCTCTTTACAGATTGAATAAAATGAAAGAAAAGATATGTAACACAGATTTAGCAATTATAACTGGGGTTATGACTCCATTGCAATCATTTGCAATTGTAACAAATAAATATTTTAGTCTTTGCTTTATAGAGCAATATATTAAGATGCTCCATTGGAGGCACCTGGGTGGCTCAATCAGTTAGGCATCTGACTCTCGATTTCTGCTTAGGTCATGATCTCAGGGTCGTGAGATCAAGCCTTGCATTAGGCTCTGTGCCCAGTGGGGAGTCTGCTTCTCTCCTTCTCCCTCTCCCTCTGCCCCTTTCCCCAACTTGTGCATTCTTTCTCTCTCAAATAAATAAGCAAATACATCTTTAAGATGCACCATTGAAGAGGTACTGATTATAATACCCATAGGATAAATAAAATTTTTTAAAAGTGTACAAATGGGTACTTTGATTTGGGATAAAATTTCCAACAATCTCATCATATATGAAATCAAAAGATGCTGTACATCAATAGCTCAGAGTGAACTGAAGCTGATGTTGTCAAAAATAACTACAGAGTTAAAATGTCTATGCTACCTAGAGCAATCTATACATTAAATGCAATCCCTATTAAAACACTATCAACTTTTTTCACAGAGCTGAAACAAATAATTCTAAAATTTGTATGGAACCAGAACAGACCTCAAATAGCCAAAGGAATGTTGAAAAAGAAACCCGAAACTGGTGGCATCACAATTTTGGACTTCTGGCTATATTACAAAGCTGTAGTCATCACGATAGTATGGTACGGGCACAAAAACAGACACATAGATCAGTGGAACAGAATAGAGAACCCAGAAATGGACCCTCAACTCTATGGTCAACTAATTTTTGACAAGGTAGGAAAGAATATCCAATGCAAAAAAGACAGTCTCTTCAACAAATGGTGTTGGAAAAATTGGACAGCCACATGCAAAAGAATGAAACTGGACCATTTTCTTACACCATACACAAAAATAGACTCAAAATGGATGAAAGACCTAAATATGAGACAGAAATCCATCAAAATCCCAGAGGAGAACACAGGCACCAACCCCTGTGACCTCAGCCATAGCAACCTCTTGCTAGACAGGTCTCTAACGGCAAGGGAAACAAAGGCAAAAATGAACAATTGGGACTTCATTAAGATAAAAGCTTTTGTAGAGCATAGGAAACAGTTGACAAAACCAAAAGACAACCGACAAAATGAGAGTAGATATTTGCAAATGTCTTATCAGATAAAGGGCTAGTATCCAAAATCTATAAAGAACTTATCAAACTCAGCAGCCAAAGAACAATAATCCAATCAAGAAATGGGTAGAAGACATGAACAGACATTTCTCCAAAGAAGACATCCAAATGGCCAACAGACACATGAAGAAGTGCTCAACATCACTTGCCATCAGGGAAATACAAATCAAAAGCACAGTGAGATACCTCCTCACACCAGTCAGAATGGCTAAAATTAACAAGTCAGGAAACGACAGGTGTTGGCGAGGACGTGGAGAAAGGGGAACCCTCCTACACTGTTGGTGGGAATGCAAACTGGTACATCCACTCTGGAAAACAGTACGGAGCGTCCTCAAAAAGGTGAAAATAGAGCTACCCTATGACCCAGCAATCGCACTACTAGGGAGTTACCCCAAAGATACAAATGTAGTGATCTGAAGGGGCACCTGCACCCCAATGTTTATAGCAGCAATGTCCACAATAGCCAAAAAAGAGCCCAGATTTCCACTGACAGACAAATGGATAAAGAAGATGTGGTGTGTAAGTGTGTGTATACATACACACACTTACACAATGGGATACTACTCAGCCATCAAAAAAAAAAAAAAAAAAAGAAACATTGCCATTTGTAACAATGTGGCTGGAACTGGAGGGTATTATGCTAAGTGAGATAGGTCAATCAGAGAAAGGCAATTATATGATCTTACTCATATGTAGAATTTAAGAAATGAAACAGGATCATAGGGGGAGGGAAGGAAAACTAAAACAGATGAAATCAGAGAGGGAGATAAACCTTAAGTGACTCTTAATCATAGGAAACAAACTGAGGGTTGCTGGGGTGGGGTGGGGGGATGGGGTAACTGGGTGATGGACAGTATGGAAGGCATGGGTTGTAATGAGCACTGGGTGTTATATGCAACTGAAGAATAACTGGACTCTACCTCTGAAACTAATAATATACTATATATTAATTAATTGAATTTAAATAAAAAAAACTACAATGACAATGTAGACACTGAGGTACAGCTAAATGAGCCTGTCCAAGAGAAATAAATTCCTGACCCATGAATTCAGAAAAAAAGCACTATTTTAACAATATTTTATTTAATTCGTTATGTTAAATGTGTATGTGAAATTATAAAAGTACAGTATTATAAGTAGACAATCTGATTACTTAATCTATGATGCTACAAGTTTATTATTTAGATATGCTCCAGTCTGTGGGAGGCAGAATTTTCTCTTTGAAATACTAAGGAGTTGCTTTACATTTGGGCATATGAAGTAAGCAAACGTCTTGGCATATTAAGGGAAAGATATAAAGGAACACAGGACACTAGATGAGATGAGCGGTTATTCAAGGCCTGAGTATTCTAGAAAAACAAAGACAGCATAATGTGAGGTCAAGAGCATGGGCTGCAGGGACAGGCTTGGTTGGATTGGAATCTCTGCTTTGCCACTTACCAGCTCTATGAGGTTGGGTATCTTACTCAACTTCTTCATGCCTCGATATCATCACCTGTAAAATAATAATAATAATAATACTTATCTCAAATGTTGTTGTAAGAGGGCTTGGTATACTGTAAGAACCTATATATTAGATAGATCAGTAGATATATTGAGAGAGAAACCCTGTGTCTTTCCTTGATACAAATGGCCTCACCCGGCAAGAATCTGTGCTTCTGTTACCTGGTCTCTGTGTTAAAGGACATCTATGTTTCTTTGTTGGCTTATTTGTTTCTTTGCTTTAGGAGGACCAAAGTAACTTCTTTTGCAATGGAGAAGATTGCAGATGTGCATGCGGCTGATAACTTCATGCAAGACGGGGCATGTGGGATAAGGAGGGGAATTGTGTTTCTGGAGTCAGACTTGAGCCCCCACAGTTCTGGTGTGCTCTCTTTAAAGGAAGAGATCTCTCAGCCACCTGGAGGCTGTGTCTCAAATCCCTGTTAGCCTCTGCTCTAGACATGCTCTTCTTTATCAGTGTGTTGTCAGAAGGTTGACCTATGGAAAATACTGAAAAGCTGGCAAAAGTGTGGGCTGGCTGGAACACTCATATATTGTTGGGGGGAGGGTCAAATGGTACAACCACTTTGTAAACCTGTCTGGCAGTCTCTGCTAAAGCTGAGCGGATGCCTATCCTGTAAGCCGGCAATCCCACTCATGGGTGTGATGCTCCTGACAGAAATGTGTACATGGGGTCACCAAAAGTCATGAACTTGAATGTTCATGACAATACCGCTCATTATCCCCAGATGCCCATGAACTGGGATGCGGATAAATGCATTTTATAATATCCATACAAGGGAATACCATAGAGTGATGAGAATGAGCTACAATTCGGCACCACAATATCTGTAACAAACATTATGTTGAGCAAAAGAAGCCAGACCCACAAGAATACATCCTGCTTGATTCCGTTTAGATAAAGCATAAAAACAGGCAAGCGAATCTATGGTGCTGTGAGTCAGGATAAAGGTTACCCTCAGAGGAGACCAGTGACTGAAAGGAACAAAAGGAGGGGCTTCCAGAATGCTGGTAATATCCTTGTCCTTGACCTGGCTGTTGGTTCCTGGGGTGTGTTCAGTTTATGAAAATTCTTGGAGCAATATATATATGCGATATGTGCACTTTTCTGTATGTATATTAGACTTCGAGAAACATTTTAAAGAAGCAACATATGGAACTTTTCACATTCTGCGAACTGGGCATTGAGCGTGTGGAATAATTAATGCAGCCACAATCTAAGCCTTATATTCTACTTTCGTAAATGGGTTTGATTTTATGTGCTTATGTCTTGTTTCTCTAATTAAATTTTAAGGTCTTTGATAGGGATGACTGTCCTGTTTTTCTTTGTATTCCTGCAGTGCAGGAACAGTGTGCATGCTCATTAAATATTTGTTCACGTATCAGGAGGAAATGCAGTCTTGCCTACCTACCTCGTGGAAGGGTCTGGTTTTCATGTCCAATGGTAGCAGAATCTTTTAATAATTTTGTTCCTTAATTTGAGGCAGTCTTGGAATAGGGTGACTATTTTGAGCTCTTAACCTTGTGTTTTAGATAATCTGATGTGCCAAATGCTTTGACTAAATTCTCCTGAGGTAAAGTGCCAGTTTTGGAATAGATTTTCTGAGAAGCCAACTTTGAGCGCTGGCAGAATGGGGTGGCCGACCGCCAGCTGGAGGCGGGAAAACTTGCTCTGAACTTTGGTTGACTACCTTGTTAACTTACTGTGCCATGGATGAATTCTCCCTGGTTCTCCAGGGCTGGGAGAGAAAGAAAGACACAGAGAGAAGGGGCAGCTTATTTGGGGATTAAGTCACTGTTGGTGAAATGAGTCAGCATGTCAACTCAGCCATAGGACAAAGTCTCCATAAGTGAGCTATAATTGGAAAGAAAATTTACATTAAACTGAAAGCAAGCACTCATCCTCCCCCTTACAGTAAAAACAGACCTTGGTGGAAAAATTTTATACCATAAATAATGTACATGAAGTTTTTCTTGTTAAACTGTGGTGACCTATAGGTAGGAATTTTTTAAAAATTGTTATTTCCTTTTTTTTTTTTTCAGATTTTGCTCTGAAAATAAAATGGCTGGCTCTTTTTGAAATGACATGTAGAAGAATCTTTCCAGACCCTAGGTTACTAAATATTTATGCTGAAAAAAAAATGCAGACAAACACAGATTTTTCTGACATCTGTAATTCTTTTAACTGATTCCAATTTGAGATGCTAATGTGATTCTCTAGTATAATATTTCTCCAGTTGGAAACTCAGAGCTAACTGCTTGCTTTTGTACTCAGATTGTAGGAACGGCAGAAGGAAAAAGAATGGTGTCCTGAGTGACTCTGTGGAATTCTGCCCTGATTTCTTAGTTTGACTGACATTACTTTTGGGGATATGGAGCTTCCCTCACAATTTACTATACTTTGTCTCTTTCTTGAAAACACACACACACCCCTCAAAGGCAGAATTAGTTTCATCAAAAACTCCGTTGAAGTTAGATTTCCTTTTCTGGGATCTGGGATAAATTTGTGGAGTGCCAAAATCTTGAGCGAACTTCTAGGAGTCTGGAAAGTTCCAGAAGCCATTAGAGAAGGCAGGGGAGCCCTGCAAGTGTAGTTAGAGTCAATTTGCAAGTGCGCATGCCTTATCTTTTCCTTCTCATTCTTCTACACCCAAAAAGCTCGACCTTGATAGTTCTTAGGTCAAGGCCTCAACATTGATTGAAGGTAAATGTTCCTCCATTCAGAAAAAGGGAAACTGCAGCTGATTTGGAAACACTTACTAAACTCACACTGATTTATTCATTTTAGGTGAAGTAGGAGAGACTTCAATTATTTTTGACTCTTTCCTGAAACTTCCAAAGCTTACCAGACTTGTGCCCCAAAATATAGCTTTGGATTTTGTTGTTAGTCACAAGCATATATTTAAGGAGCTATAATTTTGTAAGTTGTCTTTCAAGACAGCCTATTGTCACCTCTGTAGTCCCAAATGCTAATGAATGGGGTGGTTGTGTGTTCTGGTGAATACTTACTGAATACTTATAAACCATGGCATAAATCGAGAATCTGACAAATGCACCAATTTAGACAGTTCAGGGCTCTGAATGTTCACCAGTTAGTAATGAACTTCTGGTTTTGTGGGTTTCATAGTAGGTGAAAAACCTGAGGTGGGGTGTGGGGACATAGTGTTCCTAAAATTATCAGGGTAAGGAATTGGGAGCAACAAGATACCTAGTGCACCTTACACAGAAGCTTGTATGGAACAGTCTAGAGTCTACCGGTGTCATGTTTGCCTTCAAATCCCTACCCCGTGACATCAGAAGGAACCCAGCCCCGGGTTCCCTGGAATGCTCTCACTGTTTTTGTTTCCTGCCATGCCTCTCTTCTACAGCCCCCTCTCTTCTTTCTCTTTAGTCCTTGTCTCTTCTCAAACCTACTTCACCCACATTCTCTTAATAGAGTATGCAAGAGCAGCTTCAGAATCATTTAGATAGCTTCATGATCTAGGTTCCTCGATTGTGAAATCAGATGCCACAGAAATGTTTCCCCAAATAACTACCAGATTAGATGGGGTTTCTGTGCTACCTTTCAGATTTAGATGAGATTGACACCCATTCTCTGCCATGAGCATGTCCCAAACAGGTGACCCTCACAGTCCTAGGAGATTCAGGATTGCTATGGACCAGTGAATGCCATGTATTTGTCATTCTTCCTCTTTCTGAATGAGAATGTCTATTATGGCGATCCTGTCTCATTCCACCAGTTAGGGTGTTAATTCCTAGGTAGTCAGAGAAGATCAGCAAACTTTTCTGTAAAAGTTAAGATAGTGAATACTGAAGTTTTGTGGGCCATGTGGTCTCTGTAGCAACTACTCAATCTGCCACTGTAGCGTGAAAGCAGCCATAGACAACATGTAATGGGTGTGGCTATGTGCCAATAAAACTTTATTTAAAAAACAGGCTCGATTTGTCCTGCAAGCTGTAGTTTGCTGCCTCCACACACATTTTGCTTTCCATCTTGAGACTCCTGTTATCAGGATTTTGTCACTTTAAGTCTCCATATCACTTGACTTTTATTTCACAATTTCACAATTTCTTTTTCCTTGTCCTTTCCTGTTGTTTTATGGCAAAGTACTCCAATCTGATTTCTAGCTTAGTAATTAGGTCTTTGGCTGGGTCCATCCTGTTACATATCCTAGCTATTAAGAACTTTATTGCTATGATTATATTTTTGACACTTAACATTTTCACTTGGTTCTTTTTAAAGTCTTCCTTTTATTGCTTCATAATTCAAATAACCTTCCTTATCTATTCAAAGATATTTAATATGCCATCTGTTCCAGTAGTCCTGGTTCATGTGGTATACATTGTTTAATTTGCTCTTTCTTTTGTAAATGTTGTATTACTCAGAGATAAAATTATTTTGGCCAACGTGCTCATGTTCCTTTGGTACCAGCTACCATGTCTAGTAATGTATATTCGGAATAGATGAAGCCCAGGCTCGAGTTGTTTATGCCCCTCGTGGTGACCGTAAAGAGAGAAAAGTAGATGAGCCCAAGTCTGGAAAACCTCAGAAACCACAGAACTAATCCTGATCAACTCCATTTGCTACCACTCCACAAGGCAACTCTTCTAATCCTTCTAAATCCTTTAAGAAATACATAAAGAAGCCACATTGGGAGGTGGTGGTCTCCTTAACTACCAGGCCTGGGAATTTAGGGTGGAAGAGGAGAGGAGTGACTGCCTGTGTGGCCCTGGCCAATCCATACCTGTTTATCAACTCCTGACTGTGAGGGTGCTTTCGGGCTACCTCAGGAGAACCCCATTGACACTGGCACTCTAGGCTGTTTCCACCTTTTCTGTGTGAAGGGACATGATCATATTGAGAAAATGTGGTAAAAGGTTAGGAGAACTTAGAGGCTCTCCCTCAATCTAATTCCTGCTGTCCGCTGCCCCAGGCTGCCGCCATTCTTGAGGCACAGATGCATGACTGCTTATAGCCTCCCAAAGCAGGGCAAAGAGGATTTTTTTGTTGTTAAGTCCTTAGTTCCATCCTTTCCTCTCACTCATGAGGTTTCTCGGTGGTTGACTCTCAGGGCACGGGGCCAGCAGCCTGTTAGTTGTTCACCTTGTCAATAACCGAAACCTCTCTGAAGCTAGATTTTATATCCACTTAAAGACCTGTTTGGCTAAATAATTAATTCAGAGATGTGTAATAGCAACATTAGTCCCTCCTCCAGAAGAAAACTTGACCTATCATTGGTAATTGGGAAGGAAAAAATAGGGAAAAGGAAAGAAAGGTCCTAGAGGGATAACAAACTATGACAGCAGAAGTAAGTCTTAATACAAGAGTAACTGTAACCAATGTAAATGTTCTAAAGTCACTATGAAAAGCCAGAGAACATTTTTTTTTTCAAAACAACATTTTCATTTTTTTTTTTTTCAGAAAGAATGAGATCTTGCCATTTGCAAAACATGGATGGAGCTAGAGGGTATTATGCTAAGTGAAATAAGTCAGGCAGAGAAAGACAAATTCCATATGATTTCACTTATATGTGGAATCTAAACAAAACAAAACAAATCAGAAACAGACTCATAAATACAGAGAACAAACTGGTAGTTGCCAGAGGGGAGAGGGATGGAGGATGGGCAAAATAGATAAAGGGGATTAAGAGGTACAAACTTTCAGTTACAAAATAAATAAGTCATGGAGATGAAAAGTATAGTCAATAATATTGTAATAACATTGCATTGACAGACGGTGACTACACTTATGGTGAGCGCTGAGTAATGTATGGATTTGTTGAATCACTCTGTTGCACACCTGAAACTAATGTAACACTGTGTGTCAACTATACTTCAATTAAAAAAACCCAGAGAATATTAAATTGAATTTAAAAATAAGATTAAACAATATACGGTCTACCTAAAACAAAAAAAAAAGGATAGAGAAAGACTGAAAATTTTAAAAATGGAAAGATATACCAAGTAGATATGAGCCAACAGAATCTGGAACAGCAGTCTCAATATTTGGTAAAATAGAATTAAGCAAAAAGTCTAAGGGATAAAAAGGTCTTTGTATACATGCAAAAGTTAAAACAGAATCAGAAGGAAAAGGGAATCATGAATATATTTGTATCTAAGAATATAGCCACAAAATATATAAACAAGCTACTTATAACATTATGGGGGCAAATAAATTATTCAGCAATAATTTGTTTAGATGTTTAAATACACCCCTTTCTAAAATTTGTAGATCAAGTAATAAAAACAACCTGAGACATGGGAGGTCTAAATATACAAATTAATAATCTTCAGCCACTAGATATTAATTAAATTCAACTCAACACATTCTTTTCGAGCACATTTTCAAAAACTGACATTGTAATAGGCCACAAAGGAAGCTTCAATAAATTTCAAAATATCAATATTAAAAACCTATGTTCACCTACAATAATATAATAAAATAAGAATATAAAATAAAATAATTACTTAAAATTCCTGAGAGACTAGAAACTGAATAGCATACTAAAACCCCCTTGGTTAATAAGTAAAGCATGGAAATGAAATTCAAGTAAATTACAATGAAAACACTACTTGTCAAATTTTGTGAGACACAGAGCAATGTCCTCACTTAGAGGGAAATTTATAGCTTTTAATGCATTTATCAAGAAACAAGAAATGTTGAAATGAAATGAGCTATACCGTTAAGTCAAGAAAATTTAAAACTATGGATAAAATAGAGGCTAAAAATAATAAAAAAGCATAATGAATAACTCCTAGCAATTAAATTTGAAAACCTAAATGACAGATTATTTTCTGAAAAAAATTTTTTTAAATGCTAAAATTCACCTAAGAATTTGGTGACACAGAACAGGAAGCATTTAAAAAATTTATGGCAATTAGGGGCACCTGGGTGGCTTAGTGGGTTAAGGCCTCTGCCTTTGGCTCGGGTCATGATCTCAGGGTCCTGGGCTCAAGCCCGGCATTGGGCTCTCTGCTCAGCGGGGAGCCTGCTTCCCCCTCTCTCTCTGTCTGCCTCCCTGCCTGCTTATGATATCTCTCTCTCTGTCAAATAAAGAAATAAAATCTTTAAAAAAAAATTTATGGCAATTAAAAACTCCCTTTACCTTTCTAGGACTATTTGTTTTTCTAAGTAATTTCTACCAAAATTGTAAAGGAATAGTTCATTTTTATCTAGATAAGTTGTCCTGGAAGCTAGAAAACATGTCCATTTTATATTATAAGGCCATTGAACTCTGGTTTCCAAAAGTGGACATGGGCAACACAGGAAAAGAAAATTGTTTACAGGCTCACTTATGAATATCAATGCCAAAATTCTAATGGAGAAAAATAATACTCTTTTTCTCAATTGATGCAGAAAATGCATTTGCTAATTCAGAAACTTTTTATGATACAAGTCTCCACAAACCAGGAATAAAAAAGAATTTTCCCTATTATGGGAAAGGTTATGCACCAAATCCCTAAGGGAAATATTATATTTAATTGAGAAATCTTGGAGAAACCTTAAAAATCAGAAACAAGGCAAAGATGCCTCTGTCACAGCTATTGCTGAACATAGAACTTGGACCCACAAAGTTGTAGGGAAGAAAAAATCAGTTTATCAAAATTGGAAGGTAAGCCACAAAGCTACCAGTATCTGCAGATGATATAAACATCTACCTAGAAAATCCAATAGAATCAAGAAACAAGGTTGCTAAACACAAGTTCAACTTATGAAATCAATAGTGTTTCTCTACACTAGCAATAACTGTCTCAAAATAACTTTTGTAAAAAAGATACCACTTAGAACAGCAAAACCGAAACAAAACTCAAAAACAAAATACCAAAAATGCACAACAAAACAAAACAAAACCAAAACCAAAAAATACCTCTAAAGCTGGCGTTGATGAACTATGGCTTATGGGCTAATCTAGCCAACCACTTGTTTTTATAAATAAAATTTTATTGGAACAGAGACATACCCATTAAATATTCTCTATGGCTGCTTTCATGCAACAGTGACAGAGTTGTGTCGTTTTCAACAAAAACTATACGGCCCAGAAAGCCTAAAATATTTACTATCTGGCCCTTTACAAATTTGCTGACCCCTGCTCCAGTGTATCCAGGAATTAACATAACCAAAGATATACAACACCTGTATGGGTAAAAAACTTAAAGCTCTATTAAAGGACAGAAAAGGTCATAATAAACAGAAATATTCTGTGCTCTTAGACTAGATGACTAGATTTTATTAAAATATTGTTACCTCTAAATTAGTTTAAATCAATCATTTAATTGATGTGAGACAATTGTTTAAAATAATTACAAAATATGGGGCACCTGGGTGGCTCAGTGGGTTAAAGCCTCTGCCTTCTGCTCAGGTAATGATCTCAGGGTCCTGGGATCGAGCCCCACATCAGACTTCCTGTTCAGCAGGGAGCCTGCTTCCCCCTCTCTCTCTGCCTGCCTCTCTGCCTACTTGTGATCTCTCTCTCTGTCAAGTAAATACATAAAATCTTAAAAAAAAAAAAAAAGAAAAAGAACAAATCAATGGAATGGAACAGAGAATTCAGGGACAGACATTGTGTATATGGGAATTTAATATATGATCAAAGTGGCCCCAGAAATCAATGGGAAAAGGAGACTGGGTACTGGGAAAACAAGCTCACTGTATGGAGAAAAAGAAAACTGGGACCCTACATAGTACCATGTTCAAAAGGGGACTGCAGGTGCATAAAACAATTAAAGGTGAAAGATAAAGCTATAAAATTAAACTACAATAATGCTAGAGATTTGTGTCCACAGGGAATGGGACTTCTTAAATAAATCTCGAAAGCAAAAACAAAAGCAGAGGGGGAGAAAAGGTGGGGGAAGAGAGAGAAATTTGATTATATAAAAATCAAGTATTTCTGTCCAATGAAGAAAATGTGGACAAAGTAAACAGTCAGATGACAAATCAGGAGAAAATATTTGCAGTGTCAAACCACAAGAAACTCCTGCAAATAAGAAAATGATACTCCAGTAGAAAAAAAAAAAGGGAAAAGAAGTAGCAATTCACAGAAGAAAGCAAATGACTATCAGGGATATGAACATATGCTCTAAATCATTAGTAATTAGTAATTAGAGAAATGCAAATTAAAACAAGAACTATCATTTTGCACCTATCAGTTTGGCAAACATCAGAAGAGTGGATAACACAGCCTATGGGAAAATAGGGACCATCATACATCGCTGGAGGGAGTGTGGGGTGTGGTAGATTGTTGCAGCTCTTCTAGGGAGAAATATGGCAGCTCTTAACCAAATTAGAAATCTGTATACATTACAACCAGAAGTTCCACTTTTGGTTTTACGTCCCAGAGAGTTCTCATAGAGGTCTGTAAGGTGGTTGCATTCAGACGTGCTCATCACAGCGTTATTTGTGGGAGTGGGGAGTCAGGCGTCATCCAGATGTACACCACTGGAGAACCATTACACACGTCAAAGGTGCAGCTCATGGAATCCTGTGCAGTAATCAGAAGCATCTGACCAGTTGTACACAGTCACACGGATAACTTAAAAACATAGGGCTGCGTGAGGAAAAACACTGAGGGCATGTAAATGAAAATGAGGGATGGGACTGAAAGAATCAATCAATAAAATACAACAAGAGCATGGACCAGTGAAGACAACATGTCACAAAGAGGATAATTAACTCAATCCTCTGCCACCCAACGTCCTTCGCTGAATGCCCACTGCCATCTTCTCTCAGCCTCACTGACGTTGTGGTGATGCTGAGCTTCTGCTGGGAAAAAGTCTCTTTGAAATGTCCTTGCTTTTGCCTGTACTGTGAAAGGGTAGGATTTCCCTCACTTCTCAGCTCTTTTGGGTGTCACTGTCAGGCCGATCCGATTGAATTTATAGCTACCAGATATTTCTTTCTTTTCTGGTCTGTTGCTGACACTGATCACAGACTCCCAATAGACTGTGGAATGATTATTTTTACACTTTTTCTTCAATGGTTTTTGTAAGAAAGAGAGGTAAATGACTGTGTTCATTCAATTATCTTGAATCATAAGTCTGAAAGATTTATTATTTACTTTTTAATTTTGTGCTTCACCACTCCTAATCTAAATTTCAAACCCAGGGTTGTTGGAATAGCTATCTTAAATATTTTAAGCTTGGCTTCTGAGAAAATTGCTTTAAACTCAGAACTCCAACAAGTTTAGACAGATCTACTGGTTTGTGGGTTTTTAATATGCCCTCACGTTCAACATCCTGGGTACAAATTTGAGAACACTAAGCTATCTTTAAATTGCTTTAGTACTTGAAGTGAAATTAAATTCATAAATCAATAAAGAAATGAAAGCAAAAATGCATAAAAGCAGTGATTTATTTATGCATTAACTGCTAATATTGACACATCTACTCTTCTAAATTCTGAGAATTTTCTAAACTTGTTGATTATTTTAATCTTATTGCTACTGTGCTTATAAATGTAGTTTTTTAGAATCAATTTGTATGAAAGTATAACATTTTTAAAAGTGCACAATTCATAAGCACATAGCTTGATGAATTTTCAGAGTAAATAGATCCCTGTGTAATCACCCACTAGATCAAGAAATAGGCTTTACTAACACCATAAAAGGGCTCCCCATGTGACACTCCCCCCAACCCTGTTCACTTAGTCCACTTGTCAAGGTGGCCAGTATCCCAACTTTTTAAACCTTGGATTCGTTTTGCCTATTTCTGAACTTTAAATAAATGGGACCAAACAATACAGATTCTTCTTTTCTGTCTGGTTTCTTCCATTCGACATTATGTTTGTGAGATTTATCTATGTCACTTGGGTAGATGTAGTTCACTAATTTCCTATTACTGTATAGGATTCCACTGCATGAGCGTGGTACAGTTTAGCCTTCTAATTTTTTTTTAAAGATTTTATTTATTTATTTGACAGAGAGAGAGAGAGATCACAAGTACAGAGAGGCAGGCAGAGAGAGAGGGAGAAGCAGGCTCCCTGCTGAGCAGAGAGCCCGATGCCCTTTTATTAGGTAGGTAGCTGCATCCCATGGGGGTTTAATTTGTATTTTCCTGGTGACCAGTACAACTGAGTACTGAGTACTGAATATTTGAATATCTATTTTTTAGAAATGCTAATTTAAATCTTTTGGCCCATTTTTCATTGGATCATCTTTCTCTCCTTCTCTTTCTTTCTTTCTCCCCTCCACCCTTCCTTGGAGTTTCTTCTTCCTTTAAAAATATACTCCTACATGTTGAAAATATTTTCTCCTGTTATGTGGGGTTTCTCTTCTCTCTTTTAATGCCATATGAGCTCTTCATTGTAATGTAGTCCAATTTATGCAGAGTGTAGTATAGCTTCTTTTGTCTAGTTTCCAGTTTTCTGCTCAAATTTTCCATTTGTCATTTGATTTCTTTTTTTTTTATTTTTAAGGTTTTATTTACTTATTTGACAGAGAGAGAGATCACAAGTAGGCAGAGAGGCAGGCAGAGAGAGAGGGGGAAGCAGGCTCCCTGCTGAGCAGAGAGCCCGACGCGGGGCTCGATCGCAGGACCCTGAGATCATGACCTGAGCCGAAGGCAGAGGCTTTAACCCACTGAGCCACCCAGGCGCCCCTGTCATTTGATTTCTTAAACATATTATCTGGCCCATTTCAAAATCTGTGTCTTAGAACTCTGGATTTTCTAAGGGTCTTTTTCCGTCTTTGTTAAAAATCATGGTTTTCAGTTATATCTTATCTCCTTAAATGATTATTTTTTCAAATTTTCTTTTTTTTAAAAGATTTTATGTATTTATTTGAGAGAGAACAAGAGGAGAGAGATCACAGAGGGATCACAGAGGGAGAAGCAGACTCACTGCCAAGGAGAGAACCCAATGCGGGGCTCAATCTCAGGACCCCGGGATTATGAACTGAGCCAAAGGCAGACGCTCAACCGACCGAGCCACCTAGATGCCCCTGTCCGATTATTTCTGAGAGCCACATATCTGCACTGAAAATGTTCTAGATGTTTTGATGCTATACATCATACAAACTCACTCCAGAGAGGATTTATTCTCACATTTGTTAGGTAACTAGGCTTGAGGATGATCACCTTTTTCCAGTCAGGAATCGAAATGACTTAAAGCTGTGTTTTAATCCTTTATTTCCAGTTCATCCCTCCTCCTACAGTGTAGCCCTTTGTGGTCCTGACTGACAGTTGAGATATTTGCCAGGGCCCCTTTTTCTGGGCAGTCTGAACTCCAACTTTCGCCCCCTTATCCTCTGGTGTGCTTAGCTTTTCAGCCTCTTGGTTGCTGCTTTCACGTTTGTAATTGACAATCGCCCGGGGGGGGGGGGGGGGGAACGTATTCCTAAAAGCCCTTCTCAAGTCTCTTGGCTTCCACCATCCTCTGGATCCTGACTCAGCAGATCCTCACCGCCTTGGTAGCCCTTTGACTCCTTCAAGCTTAGGTTTGTTTGTTCGTTCGTTTGTTTTTCAACTCGTTCCCCACCCCACCCCCAAGTTTTTCTAATTGTTCTCAGCAGGATTGTTGGTGTGAAAGGATCTAGTCAGCTATTGCTCCAGAGGAAACTTTTAAGAGTAGAAACCTGATTGTACCTCGTCTCTCCCCAGAAACCTTTATTATATCCTAATCTCTACCCACTCTCCAGTCCTACCTTTATTTTTACTTTTTCCCCTGAACCACGCATCCTGTCTTATGCTTCCATGAGTTTTCCTATATTTTGTCCTCTGCCTGGCATTCTCTTCTGTCCCTGCCCCCACCCCGCCACCTCCCCCATCTCAAAAACAGTCTCCTTCTTTCATAACCCAAGTTCTATTTTATCTCCTTCCTCAGACTCTCTTTGTGTTTGGCCTATTCTTTCATACATACTATTCTAACTGTAACTCTCATGCAACCTTATAATTATTTGTTCCTATGTCTGTCTGCTTTGCTAGAATGAGAGACCTTTTTTGGCCCAGACCATCTATCATTCATCTTTTTATTTCCAGGTGCCTACTGCAGTATTTAGCACCAAAGAGGCATCAGAGAAATGTTTCTTGGACCGAAATGAGTTGGGGCTACAAGAACATGGGTGACTGAAATTCTGATTTGCTGCTGAGGTTCCTGCCTAGTCTGTCTCATCTCAGGAGACTCAGTGAGGCCCTCATGTATGGATGACCACTGTGTGTTTGATTGTCTCCTTTTCTGTGTGTTTGATTGTCTCCTTTTATAGAACTGGCTAATTACTATCCCTCACTGTCTATCGTGTAATGACATTACAGACTGCTCAGTGCCTCCTACCCGACCTGGTGTTAACTCTGGAGATCTCTCAGCTCCTGTCTGAATTGCTCAAAGTCCAAACTTTAAGGGACAGAGTCTTTGATTTTGTTTCAAGCCATTTCTTATTAGATCGCCATGGTTCCTCCCAAATATTTTTCAACCCATCCTGCTTTGCAGCAGAAAATGGACATCTTCTGGGTTGAGTGTTACCTGAAAAAGTCTTTCCTACTGTGTAGAAGTCATCTTCTCCGTGGTTAGCCCCAGGATTTTGAACAGCAAATGGTCCCCTCTGCACCCCTCCAGCCTGCAGGTGTGTGTGGGTTTGCTAGTTCATTGTTGCATGGCATTTGACAAGCATGGCTCCTGAAAACCTTGAATGTTCATCAAGGCAGTAATAAATACTAAAGGTAGAATGTGGCTCAGCATATTATTTATTGATTCGTGTTCATTCTTCCAACTTCTTTCTTCATTCTTTCCAACTTTCAAAACTGCTTTGAGGCAGGTCAGGTAATATTATGAAACAACGACCACAAAATAAAAATAATTTTCAAATGGAGAAAAACTCTAGCCAGAGCTCCTCGCTCTAAGAAGCCACAGATTCTACCTTCCTGGTGGCTAGGGGGGAAAACAAGGTTGAGAGAAACTGAACAGTCTTTGTAACTTGCATTTTCTCCACTTCTAATCGACTCAGTTTCTCCAGAGAAACTAACAACATCTTTATGAGGACACCCTAGAGAAACTGTTCACTGAGTTCTTTGTGTTAAGGTTTTTAGTGACATTGGAAACATTTGTTTAAGTGCTTTACCAGAAAAAGTACTAGGATTTCTGGATTTCTCTCTTCTTGGCCCTCAGTGAAAGCCAATGTTTAGTGTTAAAATACTGTTTGGTAAAGACAGTTCTCGAGTGAGGGGAAAGTAGGCTAAGCACGTAGGTTTTCTGATGAGTTAGCTTAACCAAAGGATGGAACTGGAAGAGCTTTGAGAAAGGCCTGCTAACACCTTGCAATCTATCAGTTTCAAATCCCAGCTAAATCATCTGACTTTTTTTTTTAAAGGATTTTATTTATTTATTTGACAGAAAGAGATCACAAGTAGGCAGAGAGGCAGGTAGAGGGAGAGGGGGAAGCAGGCTCCCCGCTGAGCAGAGAGCCCGATGCAGGGCTCGATCCCAGGACCCTGAGATCATGACCTGAGCCGAAGGCTGAGGCTTTAACCCACTGAGCCACCCAGGCGCCCCAAATCATCTGACTTTTGAAAAATAAAAGATGTTACAAATCTCCAATTTTGGAAAAAGTGGTAGGAATATTTACATAGGTGATTAAAGAAAACAGCTTATTTGATTCAAGTCATAATAATTAAATTCCTTCTTTTGTCATGAAAATGAATGATGTCAGATATGGTTTGAATTACTATTATGTTTTCTGCAGGATTTAAATTATTGTTAATAACCACTACAAACAACAGGCACTGTGACATATGCTAAAGATGTGGAAGCAAACATGACACATGGAGCCTAGTACCATACTTAAACATAACAACATAGGTAGATGTTTAAAGGATGTACAACTTATCAGCTTTGTATTGCTGCTGTAAAAAGGTACTATAGACTTGGTGGCTTCAAACACGCAGTTCTGGATGTCAGAAGTCTAAAATGGGTCTCAATGAATAATATCAAGGTGTTGGCAGGGTTGCATTCTTTCTGGAAGCTCTAGGGGAGAATTTGTTTCCTTGCCTTTTCCAGGTTCTAGAGGTTTCCTGCCTTCCTTGGCTGTGGCCCCCTTTTGGCCATTATATCACTGCAATCTTTCCTCCCATCATCATACCTCCTGCCCTGATAGACTCTCCTGCCTCTCTCTTATATAAGGACCCTTGGGATTACACTGGACTCACTTGAATAGTCTAGCATATTCTTTAATCAGTCACATCTGGAAAAGTCTCTTACCATTCAGATAACACATGCAGAGGTTCTGGGGATTAAGAGGTGGACATTTTAGGGGGGTCATTATTCTGCCTGCCACATATTATAAGTACACAACAATTGCCATGGTCTTTATTTTTATTTATTTTTCTGTCTATGTATCACTGGCCATGGCCCTTACAAACATGGTCAAGTTAAAGTCTAATTTGCAAACTTTCCATCTCTAAAATGGGACAATCTCTCACTGGGACAATGGTTATGAAGATTAAATAAAGCGAGTGTGCAAGCATTTACCACTCTACCTGGCACATAGTGGGTGCTTCATAAATGTCAGCTGAATGAAAATTTATAGTGTGTCAACTTGGATTGATCAATTTTAACTTTAACTGGTATACCTTACTTATGCAACATGTTAACAATAGGGGAAACTGGGAGGGGGGCCGTGTTGGGGTGGAAGGAGGAGGTACGTGGGAACTCCGTCCTATTTGCTTTTTGCTTTCTATGTAAACCTAAAACTTCTCTAAAAAATAAATGTTTTTTTTAAAGATTTTATTTATATATTTGACAGAAAGAGAGATAACAAGCAGGCAGAGAGGCAGGCAGAGAGAGAGGGGGAAGCAGGCTCCCCACTGAGCAGAGAGCCGGATTCGGGGTTCAATCCCAGGATCCCGAGATCATGACCTGAGCCGAAGGCAGAGGCTTTAACCCACTGAGCCACCCAGGCACCCCAATAAATGTGGTATTAAAGAAAAAAAGAAAACTTAAATCTAATAGCTGAAACCTGTACACCGCAGAGAGCTCGAATCCAACTTGTCAGACTCTTTGGACAAAGGGAAATTTTTTTTAAATTAACATAGAATGTATTATTTGTTTCAAGGGTATGGGTCTGTGATTCATCAGTCTTACACAATTCACAGCACTCAACATAGCACATATCCTCCCCAGTGTCCATCCCCCAGCCGCCCTGTCCTTCCACCACCCTCCCCTCCAGCAACCCTCAGTTTGCTTCCTGAGATTAAGACTCTCTTATGGTTTGTCTCCCTCTCTGGTTTCGTCTTGTTTCATTTTTCCCTCCCTTCCCCTATGATCCTCTGTCTTGTTTCTCAAATTCCAGGGGGAAAGTTTTTATTCTTTTAGGTTGGTGCATATTTTCAAGAGAAAATAGGAAATGAGGCTTCAGCTAATACTAGCTTTGTGTCCCTTATTTGAGAACTAATCATATGGTGAAATATCACATGCTTTGGCATTATCTTCGGTAAAACATAAGGGTGAAGACTTAAAAATAGAAAAATAGAAAATCTCAACAATAATTCTGGTAGAAATGACTTGTAACTATTTAACACCTTATTTTTATTTCTGGAACACTTTCCATTTGAAAAGCTCAAATTACTTGGGACATGTTAGCTAATTCTTATGGTAGCAGATGTATCTGGCGTGGTGAGGGAATAGGTAGTAGCAAGGAAGGGAAAAGGGGGGAAATGGGGCAGGTGTGACAAGCTAAGGTTTGTGTTTGGAAGCAGTTCTTGGCAAAGGTGAAAATATTTTTAGGTAATCTTTTTTTCCCTGTGAAAGTCTGTAATACTCTAAAATTTGCTCTATTCTTACAGCTTAGAAATAGAAACCTGGGAATAGAATGACTGCACTTTGGTAGTTATTGTGGGCTGGAGAGTGAAAGCCAAGAGTGGTGGTTCTAAAACTTTTACTTTGTGATTTCCATGCCTCACCCCCTCTGGCTTCCCTGAGCCCCAGAGGCACATAACAACAATTTTCCGCTTCCTTCCACTTCCCCTCCCCTACCCCCTCCCCACACCGAAACAGCTCTATTTAAACTTGTATTTGCATCACCACCGCCTGATAGCAATTTAGAGTTCTATTGTGCTATTCTCTCTGATCAAATCTCAGCAGATTTCAAACCTTGGTCAGTCAGAAGACGGTACTGGTGGAAGATTCAGGTGGCAAAGGAGACACATTTCTTCCTTTAAATCATTCATTTAACAATTTTTTGGGGGGCGCCTGGGTGGCTCTGTGGGTTAAAGCCTCTGCCTTCAGCTCAGGTCATGATCTCGGGGTCCTGGGATCGAGCCCTGCATCGGGCTCTCTGCTCAGCAGGGAGCCTGCTTCCCCCTCTCTCTCTGCCTCTCTGCCTACTTGTGATCTCTCTCTCTGTCAAATAAATAAATAAAATCTTAAAGAAAATTTTTTTTTTAACTGAGTACCATTTCAGTAAGCTATTGGTGCTAGACATTAAAGATATAGCAGTGAACAACCAAGATATAGCTTCTGCCTTCTGAATCTTATGGTCTAGTGAAAGAGACAAATAATAAATAAGGAAACTAATATGTAAATTAGATAATTAAGGTCACCATAAGTACTAAGAATGAAATAAACAGGGTACCAAGGCAGAATGTAACAGGAGCTAGCTTAGAAGAGGTGGGGACTTGGTGTGGTTGAGGAACACAAGAAGGCTAGTGTGGCAGGAACATGGCAAGGTGGGGCAGGGTTTCATTAAATGATTTTAGGAAGGTAGACACTTTCAGTGATACTTAGGACTTTAGATTTTAAGAACAATGGGAAGTCATGAGAGGGTTTTTAATGAGGGTAATGTATTGTTTGATTTATGGTTTAAAGATCACTCTGACTTCTGAGTTTCTAGAAAAGGCCCAGAATGTTAGAAGGGCGATCTTTCAGGAAATGTTCATCGTGAGAGGTGATGATGGCATGGACCAGGGGGAACAATTCTGATGGACAGATTTGGGATGTGTTAAAGGTACAGTTGGAAGGAGAAGCTGTCAGATTGGCTGGGGGTTGAAGAAGAGAAAAGAAACTTAGGTGATCCTAAGGTTTGGCTTGACCAGCTGGGTGACTGATGGTGCTATCTACCAAAATGAGAAAGACAGATGGAGAAATGGATTTTATGGAGGGAGAGTATTATGGATTTTGGTCTAAGTCAGTAATTAGAGGACCTTTTAGAGCAGCATATCTGATTTCCAAGGGGATATGTCATGTTAGCAGAAGATACAGTTTAGGAGTATTAGAATATCAATGGTATTTAAAGCTACTGGACTGCATGAGCCCATTGAGGTAAGACAGAGAAGAGGATTCTGGGGCTTATAAACTTCTAGAGATCAGTTGGTGAAGGAGGAACCAGTTAGGTCACTGAAACCACAAAAAAATTATTCAAGAAGGAGGGAGTGATCAACTGTGTTGAGTGCAGCTGAGAGGACATTAAATTTGAGGACAGAGAGGGGACCGCTGGCTCTGGCAAGATGAAGCTGGTTAGTGAATTTGGCTGGAGTGGTTCCAGTGATATTGTGGGGAGAGAAGCCACTTTGTAAAAGAGTGAATGGGAGGGGAAGAAATGAGGTAAACAGATATAGACACCAGTTTCGGCTTTTCCAGCCTTAGTGTCATCTATTTGAAGTTTGTTGGATTGCCTTGGAGCACTCCTGGGGGATGGGCAATGGTATGGAGGAATGGAAGAATTTATGTTCCCCAGTTGAGCAGTATTTGTCATGAAACACTAATTCAAGTGTCTTTGTCAATATATTTGTATTAGATGGTCTCTTCACTTTGTTTTTAGGGTGACAGGTGAATCTTCTCTTTAACCCTTTGTCTCTCTTTGCTCCTAACTTTTCCCATTTCTCCCTTGAATGAAATATTTGTTTGCATGTTCACTCTGTATGTGCTCTATACACATTTGGCATGTGTTCTATACCTATTACAAACACTCTTGATTGCCTTTTAGTTCTTTCATTTTCCTCTCCTTTCATAAACCTAAGTGACATTCTCTTTCTTGCGGTTATATCCCATGTGCCCATTACTTTTTCTTTTCCTGCCTTTTTTTCTCTTGGGTTTTGTGCAGAGTTACTTTGGCTAGGTAATTTTTGTACATCCATTATATTGCTAAAATGGTCACATTTTCCCAAATGAGAACACAGTGCTGGAAGAAGGTAGATATTCATGGAAGAGATTGTAGGTGGTTGCTAACTCTAGAGTGAGTATTATGTTTGATTGGTTTCCTTTCAGTTAACTCTTATTATTATGGTCAGTGATAAATGACACCTACGACTAGACCAGAACTGTAAGAAGTGAATAAGACCATTCTGCGGGACATGGAATAAAGTCCAGTTTGCATAATGTAGTTGAGATTGCTACGCCTTCCCATCTTCCCAGGAACACTTCTAGATTACATATCTAAGTCTCCCTTGCAGTCGTATGTGGCCATGGCATTGAATTTAGGCCAATGGAATAAGAGTAGAAGTGATGAATGGATAAAGAAGATGTGGCACATATATATGTGTGTGTGTATATATACACGCACACATATATAATGGAATATTACTCAGCCATAAAAAAGAATTATCTCTTGCCATTTGCATGGATGGAACTAGATAGTATTATCCTAAGCAAAATAAGTCAGTCAGAGAAAGGTAAATACCATATGATTTCACTCATATGTGGAATTTAGGAAATAAAACAAATGATCAAAGGGGAAAAAAAGAGATAGAGGCAAACCAAGAAACAGACTCTTAACCCTAGAGAACCAACTGATGGTTACCAGAGGGGAGGGGTGGGGGATGGGTTAAATAGGTGATGCGGATTGGGAAGTGTGCTTACGAGGAGCAGGTGTTGTATGGTAGTGTCGAAGCACCAAATTGTATATCTGAAACTAATATTACACTGTCTGTTAACTAACTAGAATTTAAATAAAAACTTAAAAAAAAAGAATAGAAGTCAAATGAGCAACTTCCAGGCTTGACCTCTAAAAACTTCTAGAATGCTTCTCCATGTTCTCTCTTCCCTTGCCTTCCAGAAAGGTGCCCAGGATCCAACAGTACCTGCCAAGATTTTGGAGCTGGTATACCCATGAGATGAAAGGAGTCCGGGTTTCTGAAGACCACGTGGAAGGAAATCTTATACCTAAAAACACACTCTTTGGACTTCACATGAGCAAGAAATCAACTTAATAACTCATTGAGCTTTTGGGGTCTGTTTGTTACAGTTGCTGATGTTACTGACTCTAACTAATACATATTCATTGTGTGATTTTCATTCTGCCTCACTGTCTTGGAGTGCCCTCTTCTCACTGTATCAAGTTTGACAGGTACTTTGATGACCTGTTTTCTATTTTTTTCTGACCATCTCAGCTTGAGGCAATCTCTCTCTCTAAATTTCTAAAGTGACTGTTAGCTTTATGGTCTACTGGGTGAATAATGAAAAGATCCTAAGCTCTTAATACCTGTGTTACTTTGGATAAATTACTTAGCCTCCCTGAGGTAACTTTGCTTTTCCTGAAAAAAGGAACAGCCCATGCCTCATAAAATTGTCATGAGATTTAGATGGAGCAAGAAATGCAGAGGACTTAGAACTTTATCTGGCATATAGTAAACACTATCATTAGGGTCAGTCTCCTACCAGTTTAGTTTAATTCTGTATACTGAACTCCTAACTGTGTCAAGCACTGGGCTAGCACAGGGAGGGATATGCTGTTCTCACAGTTATCTTAAGTGTAACATTTATTAATGCATGAATGCAACTTGTCTTCAGTGGCATTTATTGAGCATCTACTGTATACCACAGATTTGGCAATTTAATTTTGGGTATATGAATATGCCCGCAAGGAGGTCAATTACTTTCCATGTCCCTGTAAGTCAGCAGATCAAATCAATTAACACAAATTTGAGGAATTGTTTAAGAATGTATTAGTTTCTTCTCCAGAGCTGAATTCACATAAGTTTCAGGGGTTAAAAAAACCCCTTACCTCACAGGGGTACTGTGCTGATCAAATGGTAGAGCATGTAGTATCGCTAGGTGCACTTGAAAGTGCAGAGCGAATGTTCATGAAGATGTGAGCTTTCAAATCTTTAAAGTTCTTAAATGAAGTTTTTAACTTTGTATGATTTTCTCTTCTCTCCAAATTGAATATAAGGTTGTTGTAGGTGAGGTGTGCATTATTTACCATAAACTTTTATGGTTTAAATTTTTGCATGATGTTTACCATGAAAACTGTTGACTCTTTCCCTCTCTGCTGATTTTCTGCAGAGTAGTACCCATATACCCAGTGGGGGATTTGGCTACATTGGTTTCAAAAGGAGAATCCTGTTTAAGGCATGTTGCTAAGTGGAACATACACTTTAAAAACATATACTTAATTATCTGAGCAAAACTATCTTAAATTTTAAGCACTAGTTTTCAATGAAGAATCCTACAGGCAAGGAATGATTACTGAGCTCTCGGTCTGCTCTGTGCATCTGTACACACAGTGTTGAATAAGCTGTTAATCCTTCCATCTTTACATGATATTTTAGGGATGCTCATGGTGAGGTCATACATTTCCATTTCTGTAGCGTTCTCCCACTCTACCCACTCACCATGTGTTCTGGTGCTGTGATATTTTTGTCCACTCTCATAGTACTCTCTCCTTCTTACCTTATCTCCCTCCCCCAAACCCTGGAAAAAGAAAGTCGATTCTTCATTTTTCCCCACAAATTGAAAATGTGACTGAGATTAGGAAGGAGGGCATTGCTATTTTTTCTTCTCCACTTCAGGTTGGTGTCGAAATGACTCAGAGTAAACAGCCTGATACTCTGTAAAAACAATTCCTCAGTTGAAGAAAAAATTATATCAATGATAAGAAACAGTGTTTGTTTTTCTGGAAGAGATTTTTTTTTATATTCCCAACTTTCACTTTCTGCTGTTACTGGCTTTTATGCAATTTAGGTCTGCCGGATTCTCTACAGGAAAAAAAAAGATCAATTCATGCTTTTTACAATGATGTAAGGTGTGATTTAAACTAAGATATATTTGTATTGGATTGAAATAAAATTTCTTTATTGTTAGTTTAGCACCACGGACAGAGAAATGACTTCTTTCTCTCTCCTCTCTCTCTCTCTCTCTCTCTCTCTTCCCACTTTCTCAGTTAGCTAGCAGTGACACATTCACCTGTAAAGAACAGTTTCTTAAGTCCTCGGTTCACCTTACCCTTATGTTAAATAATTTCATGTCAGTTCTTACCCTGGGAGTACTGCCTCTTTGTATTTACTATTAAAAAAAATATTCTAAGTATCATTTTTTTTCAGCTTTAGGTGGTTTGAGATGATTTAGATTTCCATTTCATGAATTAACTATTTTTTCAAACTCTATTCTCTAAATTAAAAAAATTTGAAATTATTATAGATTCACAGGAGTTGCAAAAGTGGTGCAGAGAAACCCTGCATATCCTTTACCCAGTTTCCCCCAATGTTGGTAGGGTTGCAAGATAAATAAACAGGATGCCCAGTTACATTGGAAATTCAGAAAAACAATGAATATTTATATCAGTATAAGTATTTTTAGTGTATGTATGTCCCATCCAGTATTTGGGACAGACTTATACTAAAAAATGATATGTTGCTTATCTGAAATTTGAATTTAACCGGTTTTTTATGGGGGGGGTCATTAAGCTCTCTCTAGCTAGGAATGTAGAATTATTGTGTCTTAAAATTACTTGAAATAGTTCTTTTTTGTTCAGTTATGACACCAACTGGGTACATAGGTATGTTCATTCATGCCATTTTACTTTAGAATATTTTAGGAATTGTTTTTAAATTTAATTTTGTTTTATAGAATATGTACGTTGTTCTAAAGTCGAACTTTTTTTTAAAAAGACTTTATTTATTTGTTAGAGAGAGAGAAAGCACAAGCAGGGGGAGTGGCAGGCAGAGGGAGAAACATACTCTCTGCTGAGCAAGGAGCCTGATGTGGGACTTGATCCCAGGACTCTGGGTTCATGACCTGAGCAGAAGGCAGACACTTAACTAACTGAGCCACCCAGATGTCCCACTAAGGTCAAACTTAAGTGAATATAATTTCAATGCATTTGTCCTTCAAACTAATTGGAATGAATTTGCTCATTTTCATATTTTTAAAAACAGATGCAATATTGTTTCCCCAGGTACCACCCTTTTATGATTATTTTATAAAATATGTTTTGGAAATAGAATGACAGAAATATAGGACAGAATGTCTGATAAAGACAGCTTGTATAACACTGGATGACCTTCTTTTGAATTGCTTTAGAACAAGTCACCTTGTGTTCAACCTAGAGACAAACTGGAATTTCATGCTAATTACCCTCCTAGTTCTTTTCATTTTGTACATGACTAAAAATATTTTCACAAAGTTCTTAAATGGAAAACTAACAAGGGAGTTTTGCAAATGTAATTCTAATTATGGTGCCTGGATTTTATTTTATTTTTTCCCATACAGGTGTTTTAAAATTAAAATCTTATGAGGCCCTGGCTGCTGCTGAGATGACAGGAGAATCTCCCTAGTGACTTTGGCATAAGCCGGAAAAACAACATGGGCAGACCTGAGGAGCAGCTTCTCAAACACGTCCTACTGGGCTGCCTTTATCTTCAACAACTTTATGTAGTTTTTTGTGTTTTGGATGTGAAAACAATCAATGAATTGATATTTATTAAAAACAACTATTTGGGGTGGTAGGAATGAATTGTTATTCACTGTTAATTCAATTAAAATTTAAACATGAGCTCTTAGCACAAGTCCTTTAGATATTTATGAATATTTGAATTTTAATAAGACAAAGAGGACAGTTTAGGTCTAGCCAATACTTGCTATTATTATTTCAGGGGTACTTTTGTGTCTGTCTACCCTCTTGCCTTCCGTATTTGCCTCTCTATCCTTTCTGAAAAGATAAACCTTAACTTTTGAAATGCAAGTATATTTTTTACCTTTCTGGTTTATTAAAATAATATATGCTCACTGTAGATTGTTCTTCACAGGAATTATCGAACTGTGACAGGGACTGTTCTTTACACAATTTATTTAGGAAGGAAGTGAGGGAAGCAGGCTAGGAAAAAGGGGAAAAAAAACAACTATGCAAGGATTGAGTATGTATATATATTCTATGTCTTCACAGACCTTTTCACGGGAACCTAGAGAATGCTGTCTCTAGACAGATTGTTAGCTAGATGTCATTTAAAAATGGGTAGCTTAAATAGCTTTAAAAATAATTTTAATTTATTATTAAATCACATAAAAGAGTGAATTCTGGCAGGTAGGCATAAATGGCTATAAAATTATATTCTTTTGACTTGCCACAAACAAATCTTCAAGGAACTTAATTCACCACAGAATAATTGTGATTAAATTGCTTGCGCCTGGGTTCACCTGAAGCTTTTGTAGGACTGTAACAAAACATTTTGGAAGTATGGTCTAAAAGTCTATGATTATGTAATAACACCAAAAGGTGGGGAGTATATGAACATTATTTTGCCGTACCTTTACTCAGACTTCTAATTGACAGCAACTTGTAGCTTGAGTCATTCTTACACGGCCCCTGTCTTGGCTTGATCTTCAGTTTTTTGCAATTGCTGTGGGCATGGCTGTGCAGGTAGCCAATACGGATTTACTGAAAACCTATAGGGTAGTCAATACTGTGTGTAGAGGCTGACCAAAACAGGAAGTGTAAGTTTTTTGAAGGTGATGATTTGCCAGAAATACAACCCCATAATTTCTGTGTGGACATGTGACAGAATGTTTCCAGTTTGGGTGCCTCCCATGGTTCTATTCCTATCATTTATTTAGTCATGCCACTAAGTTAACGGCATGGTTGTCAGGAATGAGGCTGCCGAAAATAATTATAAATATGTATTCATTTACTAGGGCTGCTGTAACAATGTACCACAAACTGGGTGGCTTCAACAATAAGAATTCATTGTCTCATAGTTCTGGAGGCTGGAAGTCTAAGATCAAGGTGTTGGCAGAGTCATGCTCCCTGTGAAGGCGCTAGGGAAGGATCTGTTCTAGGGCTTCTCTCCTAGATTCTGGTAGTTCCTTAGCTTCTGGCAGCAAACTCTATTTTTTTTGAGGCATAACTGCCACATAACAGGGAAGATGGCAGAGTAGGACCACCCTAAGTTTGTCTCATCCCACAGATACAACTAGATAACACTCATACCAGTATAAATAAACCAGGAAATGGACCCAAAACTGGCAGAACAAACTCCCCAACTAAAGGCAGGGAAGAAGCCACATTGAAGAAGGTAGGAAGGGTGAAGATGCATCCTGGGAGCAGAACAGACTATGGCTGTCCATGGTGGAGTGGGAGCCTGTGGTGTAGAAAAAGATGGAAAACAGAATTTCACACCGGGTAGTCCATGAATGAGGAGGATGATTCTCTATAACATTTGCCTTTGAAAGTGAGAGGGGCTGAGTTCCATGAGTTCTTAAAACCAGGAGGACTAAAAACCTGGAATTTTAAAAATCAGTGGGCTTGGCTCTGGGAGAGCCTGGAAGGCCTTAGGAAGCAGAGTCTATGCCCTAAGTCCAGCATGACAAACAGCCCATGTAGATACAGTGTAGAACCAGTAGTTTGAAAAACACCAGGGGCAGCCAGGAGGGAGAGTGATTTGCTCATCCCAGAACACAGCCAGGAGAGACAGGGATCACAGGGAGACCCCTCTAGGAACAAAGTTGCGAACAGGCACCATTTCCCTCCCTGCTCCAGCATAAGCAAAGGCCACCTGTGGGAACCAGTGGGGCAGCCACACTCCTTCCTTAACTTGCTTATACCAAGCCCTGCCCCGGTGATTTGGTGAATCTGCCCTTCCCAGTCATGCTGTCCTGAGTCCCAGCTCTGTGGGCCCCTTCCCCAGAAGACCGGTGCAAACCCTGCCAACACCACATCTCCTGACTTGTGCATTTTGTGAGACCTCAGTTCCAAAAACTATGGGGGCAGGTCTCCATTCACAAGCTGACCACCCCATACCTTGCTGCCCACAATAGGCAAAGAGAGCCTCTACAAACAACTGGACTGAAGGAAAAAGAGGCCAAGACTCAACAGCAGAGCACATGCAACACACTCCCTAGAAGACACTCCTTGAAGCACCAGATCCTGGGGAATAGTGGACACTGCAGTGCAGGGCACTACAGGACCTCTTCTTCATAAGCCTCTTATTCTTAAGAGCAAGAAAAGTAGCTGACTTTTTTAAACACAGAATGAATAGGACCAAACCACAGCAAGAGACCAAAGCAAAACAGATATAAGTAATATGCCTGATAAAGAATTTAAAGTAATGATCATGAAGATATTCACTGGACTGGAGAAAAGAGTGGAGGACATCAGTGAGACCTTCAACACAGAGATAACACAATAAATGAAATAAAAAATACACTTGATGGAATAAATAGCATGCTAGATGAAGAAGAGGAATGAATTAATGACCTGGAAGACAGAGTAATGGAAAGTAACCAAGCTGAGCAAAGGAGAGGAAAGAAAATTATGCAGATTTAGAATAGTCTTAGGGAACTCAGTGACTTTATCAAGAGTATTAACATCCACATTATAGGGATCTCAGAAGAAGGAGAGATAAAGGGGCAGAAAATTTATTTGAAGAAATAATAGCTCAAAATTTCCCTAACCTGGGGTAAGAAACAAATATCTAGATCCAGGAGGCAAAGAGAACCCTTCCCCCAAATTCAACCCAAGGACGTCATGTCAAGTTACATAATAATTAAAATGGCAAAAAGTAGCGATAAAGAAAATTTCAAAAGTAGCAAGAGTAAATAAGATAGTCACATACAAGGGAAACCCCACTCCCCCATAAGGCTGATTTTTCAGCAGAAACTGCAGGCCACAAGAGAGTGGCATGACATATTCAAAGTGCTGAAAGGGAAGAATCTACAGGCAAAATTATTCTGTCCAGCAAGGCTATCATTCATTCAGAATAGAAGGAAAGATAAAGAGTTTCTCAGACATACAAAATCTAAAGGAATTCATGACCATTAAATCAGCCTCAGAAGAAATATTAAAGGGGACTCTGAGTGGAAAGGAAGACCATAAGGGAGAATATGAAAAGTAAAAAACACAAAAGCAAAAAGAAAGGATCAGAGACAATCTATAGAAACAACCACAAAGCAAGTAACAGGGAAGGAGGGAGGTTTACCAGGTGGCTCAGTCGGTAAAGTGGCTGCCTTCAGCTCTGGTTATGATCCTAGGGTCCCGAGATGGAGCACCACACTGGGGTCCTTGCTCAGAGGGGAGTCTGCTTCTCCCCTGCCTGCTGTTCCCCCCGGCTTGTGCTTGCTTTCTCCCTCCCCCTCTCTTTCTCTCTGTGTCAAATAAATAAACAAAATATTTTAAAAAAGAGACAAAATGGGAATAAATACATTCCTATCAATAATTAATTTCAATGTAAATGGATTAACTGCTTCAATCAAAAGACAAAGGTGACAGAGTGGATAAAAAATAAGACCTATCTATATGCTGCCTACAAGAGGTTTATTTCAGACCAAACGACACCTACAGATTGAAAGTGAGGGGTTGGAGAAACATTTATCATGCAAATGGATGCCAAAAGAAAGCCAGGTAACAATACCATTGAACAAAATGCACTTTAAAACAAAGACTGTAACAAGGGAAAAAAAGGACACTCTATAATAATAAAGGGGACAATCCAACAAGAGGATACAACAGTTGTAAATATTTGTGCACTCCTCACGGGAGCACCCAAATACATAGAATAGTTAATAACAGGGACGCCTGGGTGGCTCAGTTGGTTAAGCGGCTGCCTTCGGCTCAGGTCATGATCCCAGGGTCCTGGGATCGAGTCCCACATCGGGCTCCTTGCCCGGCAGGGAGCCTGCTTCTCCCTCTGCCTCTGCCTGCCTCTCTGCCTACTTGTGATCTCTCTCTCACTCTCTCTCTGACAAATAAATAAATAAATTCTTAAAAAAAAAAAAAAAAGAATAGTTAATAACAAATATAAATAATCCATAGGAATACAATAATAGTAGGGGACTTTAACATCCCACTTACATTGACAGACAGAGCATCTAAACAGAAAGTCAACAAGGAAACAGTGGCTTTCAATGACACACTGGACCAGATGGATTTAACAGACGTAATCAGAACTTTCCATCCTAAAACAGCAGAACACACATTCCTTTCAAGTGCACGTGGAACAATTTCCAGAATAGATCACGTTAGGACACAAAACAAGTCTCAACAAATTGAAAAACCGAAGTCATACCATGCATCTTTTTCTGACCACAACGCTATGAAACTAGGACTTAACCACAAGAAAAAATCTGGAAAGAGCACAAATACATGGAAGCTAAATAACATGGTATTAAACAACGAATGGGTCGACCAAGAAATTAAAGAAGAAATAAAAAATTACATGGAAACAAGTGAAAATGAAAACACAACTGTCCAAAATCTTTGGGAAGAAGCAAATGTAGTTCTAAGACAGAAGTTTAGAACAGCACATGCCTACCTCAAGAAGCAAGGAAAATTTCAAATAAACAACTTAATCTTATACCTAAAGGAGCTAAAAAAAAGAACAGAACCCGAAATCCAAACCTAGAAAAGGAATGAAATAATAAAGTTTAGAACAGAAATAAATGATAGAGAAACTAAAAACCAATAGAACGGATCAAAGAAACCAGGAGCTGGTTCTTTGAAAAGATCAAGAACATTGATAAACCTTTATCAAGACTGATAAAAAAGAAAGAGAGTGCAAACAAAATTACTAATGAAAGAGGAGAAATAACAACGAATACCACAGAAATACAGATGACTGTGACAGAATATTATGAAAACCTATATGCCAACAAACTGGACAATCTACAAGAAATGGATAAATTCCTAGAAACATATAACCTACCAAAATTAAAGCAGGAAGGGACAGAAAATTTGAACAGACCAATCACTAGCAATGAAATTGAATCCGTAAATAAAAAATTCCTAGAAAACGAAAGTCCAGGACCAGATGGCTTCACAAGTGAATTCTATCAGACATTTGAAGAAGAGTTAATACCTAGTCTTCTCAAAGGATTCCAAAAAAATAGAAGAGGAAGGAAAACTTCCAAATTCATTCTGTGAGGCCAGCATAACCTTGAGACCAAAAGCAGATAAAGATACAACAACAAAAAAAAGAGAACTCCAGGCCAATATCTCTCATGAATATAGATGTACTGTTGGGGGGAGTGCAAATTGGTACAGCCACTGTGGAAAACAGTATGAAGGTTCCTCAATAAGTTAAAAATAGAACTACCCTACGATCCAGCAATCTCACTACTGGGTATTTACTCAAAGAATACAAAAACACTTATTCAAAGGGATACATGCTCTGCTATGTTTACTGTAGCATTATTTATAACAGCCAAACTATGGAAGCAGCCCAAGTGTCCATCAATAGATGAATGGATGAATAAGAAGTGGCATATATACAATTAGAATATTCTTCAGCCATAAAAAAGAATGAAATCTTGCCATTTGCAACAACTTGGATAGAGGTAGAGAGTATAATGCTGTGTGAAATAAGTCAGTCATAAAGAGACAAATACCATAGGATCTCATTTATATGTGGAATTTAAGAAACAAATAAGCAAAGAAAAAGAAAGAGACAAACCAAAAAAGAGATTCTTAACTGTAGAAAACAAACTGAGGATGGCGATTAAAAAGTACACTTATCATGATGAAAAAATTAAATATAAAAAATTTCCATGTAGCATTTTATTAGTTTCAGGTATACAACATAATGATTTAATATTTGTATACGCTGTGAAATGATCACCACAATAAATCTAGTTATCATCCCTTACCAGACAATTTTTTTTCTTGTGATGAGATCTTTTAAGATTTACTCTCTTGGCAAGTTTAAATATGCACTACAATATTACTGACTAGAGTCACCTTGCTATATATTACATCCCCATTACTTAGGTATTTTATGATGGGAACTTTGCACTTCTTAACCCCTTTACCCATTTAGCTCACCCCTCAATAACCCTCCCCTCTGGCAACTATCATTCTATTCTCTGTATTCACGAGTTTCATTTTGTTTGTTCATTCATTTTGTTTTTTAGATTCCACATATTAAGGAAAGTCATATGTTATTTGTCTTTCTCTGTCTGACTTATTTCTCTTAGCATAATGCCCTCTAGGTCCATCCATTTTGTCACAAAGGGAAAGATTTCTTTCTTTTTTATGGCTGAGTGTGTGTGTGTGTGTGTGTGTGTGTGTGTGTGTGTGTGTGTATTATATATATATTTCTAGAAGGGAAGGAACAGGGGATTTCTGGGTAGAGCCAATAAGACAGTTTTTTGGCTCTATCTATTGAAGAGGCATGAAGCAATAATGTGCAGGGACACAGGTTCATGTCATACCCATGTGGCTGCTTAAGGAAAAGCACTTTAATTTTTTAGTGAATTTAATTAACATACTTATGAGGCCAATATTTCATGGGAAGAAAAAGAGAAGGAGGGAGAGGAAGAGTGAGGGAGGGAAGAAGGAAAAGGGAGGGAGAGAGAGAATGATGCCTTGAAAAACAGTCCTGCTCCTTAACCTACAAACCCCATCAGCAGCCTTTAAAACTGGCTGCCCGTCAGAAACACCTGGGGAGCTTTTACAACACAGGGTGGAGGGGCGCCTGGGTGGCTCAGTGGGTTAAAGCCTCTGCCTTCAGCTCAGGTCATGATCTCAGGGTCCTGGGATCGAGCCCTGCATCGGGCTCTCTGCTCAGCAGGGAGCCTGCTTCCCCCTCTCTTTCTGCCTGCCTCTCTGCCTGCTTGTGATCTCTCTCTCTGTCAAATAAATAAATAAAATCTATAAAAAAACACAGGGTGGAGGCATGGCTCAGTTCCATTCCCAAAGGCTGCCTTAATTAGTATAGGGTGGGGCCTGGATAGCTATAAGTTTGAGAACCTCCCTAGGTAATTCAAATGCACAGCTGGGATTGATATTCACTGTTCTAGATCTGTGTTTCTTAAGCATCCATGAGCATATGAATCACCTGGGGATTTTGGTAAAGTACAGATTCTGATTCAGCAGGTATGGGGTGGGGTCTAGAGTGTACCTTGTTAACAAGCTCCCTAGAGATGCTCATGCTAATATAAAATGATTGCATTATTGTGTTGCTATAAAAATTAAAAAAAAAAATTCATAGTAAGTGCTGAGTACCTAGGTGATGGGGCTAGTCAGAAGTATTGCTTTCTCAGATATATTTAAATTGATGGGTTATCAGTGGTAGCTCCAGTGTGGTGTCTAATGTCCCTTGGATTCTTGCGTGCAAGGAGTTGATTTTGCTCTTGTTCCTTGTGAAACTCACTGCACACACTGCTGGGATTCAGTATGCTGGCCTCCTGTTTGACTAGTTGTCTCAGAGGCAGCCTTTTCCTCTTGGCTGCTACTGAGATAACTTAAGAACCTGGAATGAATTGTGTTAACTATCCTGTGATTGGATCTTGGGTATGAGAATTTGTATACTTGGCCCAGAAGGAGGCTTCTGCAAAGACCAAACTGGGTGGTGTATTCAGTTGTGTAGACGTCTCTTTCACAGCTCCTGGTTCTATAGAGGACTTTGGCTACCCCTTGCTCCTTTATGGGGTCTTTTAGACAAAAGCCACTGGGGGGTGGTTCAGAGCAGTCCTTTTCATTTTCACCCTTCACCAGTCCATATGGGTAATGGTGTGTAATTCTGAATAAGTCTAAACAGAGAAGGTGTGAATGGGACCGCATTATAATGGAGGTGCAGTTTGGGAACCCTTCAACTCTGACTGCTCAGCATGAAACAAAGGAATTAAACTAAATAATGCTTAATCATTATTTAAGTAAAAGTCATTACCACTTTCTGCTTTGGTTCTTGTTTCAGTATTCTTTGTAGTATTTAGTGTTAGAAGCATTTGCTAACTTGCCCACTGATATACATACAATTTCAAATTTGGGTTAATTTCCATCTCTGTAATGCTATAGAGGGTGTGTCACACCCCCTACCAACTCCTCACACTCATACTCTTTGCTTTCCACGGGGGACAGGGCCCATTTTCCTCAAATCTTTCTTTTTTAAATAACAGTGCTCATGGATAACTTTGATATCAGTTCCAGTTCCTGAACTCTGCCAGCCATTTCCAGGAAGCACACAGACCAGCGACAACCCTCCACAGTGTCTATTTTCCCCTTGGCTGATTCATGGCCAGATGTATATCTGCAGCTGACATTTAATAATACCAGAATGTTCTTATGAGGAGGAGGAGTAGGTGACTGCTTCTGGGGACATGACTCAGAGGACTGGGGAAACCCTCCTTTCACTAAAATGCTTTTCTACCTTTTGTCTGATGCCTGAAATTCTTGCAGGAGAATTCTTTTGGTTAAGAGTCTAGTTTCTTGTGAAATGCTCTGGGAGAGGGTAACACTCTAAACCAGAGCTTCTCAAACTTTAACATGAATTACCTGGGGGATCTTGTTAAACTGCAGATTTGGTTTCAAGAGGCCTAGGGTGGGGCCCATGGGTCTGCATTTTTAAAAAAATTTTTTTTTTAGTTTAGAGAGAGAGAGAGCTCGAGCAAGGGAAGGAGCAGAGGGAGAGGGACAAGCAGACTCTGCTGAGCATGGAGCCCGATGTGGGGCTCGATCCTACAACCCTGAGACCATGACCTGAGCCGAAATCAAGAGTCAGAGGCTCAGCCGACTGAGCTACCCAGGCACCCCCATCTGGGTCAACATTCTAATTAGACTCCAGGTGGGGTTGCTGGTGGGTAGTCCACACTTAGAGTGGCAAGGCCAGATCGGTGGTTCTCAAACTTGGCTGCACATTAATCTCCTGGAGAGTTTTTGTTTTCTTTTCTTTTGTTTTGTTTTACCAATCCAGAAGTCCGTACCATGCCCAAGACCGGTTAAATGAGACTGTCTGAGGGTGGGACCCAGATATAGTTTTTAGCCCTTCCCAGGTGATTCCAATGTACAGCCACATTTGAGAACACCTGTTTCAAACCAGTGGTTCTGGACCCTAGCTGCTGATTAGAGTCATCAAGGGGGCTTTTGAAAAATATCATTGCCTGGATCTGCCCAAAATCCATTAAATCTGTATTTTAGTTGGTAGGATTCAGGCATTAGTGCTTTCAAAAAACATCCTGAATGTTTTTAACCTGTGGTGAGGTTTGAGAACCCTGCTCTGTTAATCAGTCTTTGTAACTTCATGTGGATGAAATCTCTTGTGGGTAAGATTTGGTGGTGGCAGGGGGCAAGGAAGCAGGAGGTAGAAAGCTCAGAGAGCTGGGGGCCACTTGAAGGGCAGGAATGTGAAGAAAGCTGTAAAAATGGGGATGGTGGGGGACCTGAACATTTTATACACTATACAGTTTTTTCCAGGGCTACCCTGGAGGGTGTTGGCATTAGAGGACTGAGAAAGTCTCATCATGGTATTGTCTTTTTGGATTGTTGGCCTGAGTAGTGGGTAGAATATGATGTGAAAGTTGTGCCTACTAACTCTTTGTAATTGTTCTCTGACTTAGATGCCTCAGCAAAGATGACCAACTATCCCGGTTTACCCAGAATTGTCCAGTTTTAGCACTAAAAGTCCCACATCCCAGGAAAGTGCTCATGCCTGGGCAGACTGGGATGGTTAGTCACCCTTGCCTCACCAATGCAGCCATGATCCAGATCTTGGTGTGTGGTCACCACATAGGAGCTGGGTATTTCTTCTGGCTAGTCAGTTGGAAGATAATTTGCCTCAGTGACTTCTTAAGTGTATTTCATTCATTGTTGATGATGAGGGCTGGGCATTGTGAAGATGGTAGGGAATTTGGAGCAACTTGATCCTGAATGCATGACTTAAGGACAGTTTGGGTAGTTTATCTTCATTCTTGTTCTTTCTTTTTTTGAGACTTGTAGCGCCAACACACACACAGACATCACTGTTTGGTTGGCATAGCATTGACCTACATAGGCATGGAGACCAAATAAATTCCAAGGAGATGAGACAAAATCATGGTCTGTGCCCATGAGCTCTAGTCTGACAGATGGATGTAACCTACTCAGAGAGAGTTTCAAAGCATGTGGCTTGAATGAAGAATAATTCCATGCAAAACAGATATGCAAATCTTAAAAGGAGATCAAGTCAGAGTAAAATGTCACGTCAAAGGAGGATGGGGTTAATCAGGAAAGACCTTTTTGAAGATGTGAATGTCATTTTATGAAATGAGGATAATGTCACTTTTCTAAAATACAAAAAAGGCCCAAAACAGCAAAACTCAAAGCAAAACAACTTAAAGTGCTCGTTAAAGGGAGTAGGTAAAAACTGGATTATTCAATGTCCATGTTCTAGTTCACAGACTTTAATATATAATCTCTGAGATAATCCACCCTCTCCACAATGGAAATATGGTTTTGTATGATCAAGCTGCTGGTACCTGTTTTCCTTGACTTCGAAGTTATGGAATTCCTAACTGGAATTAGGATTTGGGGGTAGACTCTAAAGCAGTGCTTCTCACACGTGAGTGTGTGTTAGAATCATCTGGAAGACTTGTTAAAGAGAGGCTGAGCCTCACTGCCAGAGTTTCCAAATTTGTAGGTCTGAGGTGGGGCCTGAGGATCTCCCTCCAGGTGATGCTGATGCTGCTGGTCCAGATAGCACACTTTGAAAAAGAATGAACTAGAAGAGCATTGTCCTCCAGTAATTCTATAGATGCTGTAATGGGGCTCTTCCTAGACAACTTGCCATTTAGAACATCTCAACTAAACCTGAAGAATGTAAAAGGGATGAAAACTGGAAGTTGAGAAAGCTAGATGTCTTCTGGGGAAACAAACTGAAAGCATCCTTATTTTTGTTGTGGCTACAACGATAGCTATCCCCCAAAAACATGGTGTTTCTGGATTTTATAAATGTGCACTTAAAGTGAACCTACCATTGTGGCTCAAAAATAAAGAACATCCTTCTGTTTAGAATGAGTATATAAATCTTGTTTTTTCTTGAGGGTTGGCAGGGTCACTGAATTCTATTCTGAACATATACAATAGAATATGTCATAAAGTCTACTCTCTTCCTTGACAAGGTCATCTTCCTGGGTAATGATTGGGACAATGAATTTCCTCACAGTTTTATGCCAATGAGGTAATTTAATCAGTTGCTCAGGCAACACTAGAAGATGCATTTCAATTAAAACTGTATATTTTGAATTAATGCAAGATAGTTGTTTGCTTTCTTAGGGTAGCTCAACTATAATGCCTAAAGTAAATGCTTCTAACTCCTGCAGGAGAAATTTAAGTAAGGCTTAGTGGATTTTGTTGGTGACTGATCCATCATCCATTTTCTTTTTCCTTCCTTCTCAGTAGCATTCCAATTTTGTTCAGGTATCTGCAAGTCATTTATTTGGAAGGCAATCTCACAAAACACTGTTAGAGAGTGGAGAAATTAGAAGAGGGAAGGAAGCCAATCAAGGGAATATTATCAAGCTCCACTATGGAGCTCAGTCCTGCTGGGAAAGTGTGATGATCTAGGGCATGCTGTTGGGAGACAATTCTCCATGATTTTCTACACATCTTGTAACACATTTTGTCCTCTTCTAGGTCTTCAAGCATGCTTGCATTGCAAACAACCTTGGAATATAGAGATAATGTCTCAGTCGAGGGATACAGGGCAAATTTTTTTCCTGACTGGATAACAAAGAGAATGTCTTTCTCTGGGACAAAGTTGGGCAGGCTTGCTAGCAACCCCTTACAAGATTGGGGGTTTCTAAGCTTGGTGTCCTTCAGCTACATCACAGACCCACTGTGTGCATAGCATCCACCTGGACCACTCCACATCACCCCCATGGGATTTGGGTATCAAGGGAAACCACTGGAAATATGAAGCTCATGCTGCCTGCTGTGCTGTCATAAAGTCATTTGTCTCTGGCCCAACAGACTCGTGTCTTCTGTTAGCATCCAGGAAACTGTGGCAGGCTAACAGGATAACCTGCTAGCTTGCAGGCAGGATAAAATCTCAGACCCTTCGCAGTCCTTGACAGATGTCTCAGACTTGTTGCTCCTAAGGGATGATGAAGCTGGGGTATTTAACAACTTTCAGACTGCTCCAAGGAGGCAACAAATCTTCATTTCCAGCTTTTTGCATGAATGGGCTGAGTGACTTCCAACTTTGGAGAAGGTACCCAAAGAGATGTAGACACTGCCTTTTAGAATTGGCTGGTGTACACTAAGTGAGGTACACTTAGTGAGGTCTAAAAGATATAGGTAGGGCACAAAAATGGTCTCTTATACGTCCCCTGGTGTACATGTACCTCACTTTGGAGGCCACTGGTAGAGAGTCTAAGAGGGACATGTTATAAGATAAAGCCATCAGATATAAGGGGCACCAGATCATGAAAGATCTTTGGAGCCATGCTAATTAATTTGAGTGCAATGGGGAGCCATTGTTTTGTTCAAGCAGGGTAGCTACTATTTATTGAGCATCTACTATGTTTTAGGCATCGTGCCAGAAACTTTAACTATATTAACATAAATATTACTCTTCATAGAGTTTACATATAAAAAATTTAAAGACAATTTAAAGAAACTTGCTCAAAATCAAATATAAGATTAATTTGTCCATTTATTTAAAAAGTGAATGTGCCAGCCCTCAAGTCCAGTTATGTTTGCTCTGAAGCCAATGGTCTTTTCACTATGCCACAGCTACCGCTTTTCTTCAAACATTCCTTACATATGAAAAAATAAGATATAATTTGCCCAATGTGAAATGATTCACTTTAAGTATTGGATTGGTTTATAACCTTTCATTTTATTTTTGAATAAAAGAAGACTTATATCTTCATCAAGCTGGTATATATAATGTGATGATAAAATAGTAATTTATTCCTTATTTAACATAAACATTCTTAAGCTAAAGCCAAAACCAGTTTGTAGTTGATCAATAAGTTCCTTTTATTCAAGTTCAAATATTCAGCTATTATATTTTTGAGAATCATTCCAAGTTACCTTCTTATATTAAAAGTCTAGAAATTAATATAATATATACTTAAATAGAAAAACTCTAAATATGTTGAAGTTTTCATGTTTATCTGAGTCCTGTGTTTTTATTGCCATGTAGCTATATCCTATTTATATAAAGTAGATGATTATATCCCAAGAGCAATCTCCATTTATGTTGATAATGGTTCATAAATAAATCTCCTCGCCACTTCTAAATGTCAGAAAAACCCTTTGAGATTACATCTGCCCTGATTTATCTTAGCTCCCATGTGAGAGTATTGAGAAATGTTGGCAAAAAATAATCTAGTTATTTTAGAGCTAAGTATGGAGATGAAAGTAAATAGTGTCTACCATTTGAAAGCTAGCTAGGTATTGAATTTTTAAAAATATTTTCTCTAGATGTTTAAAAACAATGTAGAAATTCAAATGGAAAAATTCTTTATATAAATATGCTTAGTGAGAGGATTTTAGATTTTTAAATGAAAGCCTTCTAGATTACAAAGCATTTCTTAGAGTATTTTTCCCTTTATGCTTTTCTTCAGTTGACTACATGTCAGTGTTACATTAAAAAGGAGCATTAAGGATAAATGCTCAAGCTTTAAAGTGAAGCCATTACTGAAGTTATCTAGTCACCTACATACTTTTGCAAACTCACATTTTTATTCTGTCTAACAAATGATAATATGTCTGGATTCTATTAGTTTAGGAAAATTGATCTATTTCATACATAAGTATAACAGCATCAATTTATGACAGGTTCCAGAAGTCTTTTGATGAATATATTTATAGTTAGCAGGCATTAAAGTTTGCCTTAAAAATTCATTCTCAAAATGTCTGTGTTTGGTTTATCATTTCCTATTCTGTTGAGGTAGGGGCCTGGGGGTGATAGATCTGACAGGAATTAAGCACATTAGTTATGCCACTTCATTTAAAAATGACTTGAAATGCCTATGGAATTTGGTTGAAATCTACATCTGTGAATAAAGGTTAATAACCCATTGTGAACTAAAGGAAGTTAGTAAAAGTCAAAGCTTCCTCAGGAAACTGAAAGGTCATGGTCAGCCTCCAAGAATACCATTTTCCTTAGATTCCCTAGGTCCTAGAAAGGAAATAGGTTAGGTATTTGGGAGACGGAGGTTAATGCTCCAGACAGTGGAATTATCATATCCCTCACTTGAGGAAGGGAAACTAAAGTTGTCTTCCCTCCGTTGGGCCAGGTGTGGAAATTCACCTGAGTGGGGGAAGAGTTGAAAAATACAAACGTGTGACTCCGTGACCCAAGCTCATATTTGGGGAAGGAGGGTCATCAACTAAGGATACAAGCTGGGCCACATAAATAGCATTTCAGGTGACATCTTAAGACCCCTGGCTTGAACTCCTGACCGAGAGAGAGCTATAAATCCAGAAGAGGTGGAATCGCCTAGGGCCAGCTGGCCAGAGCAGCCCTGCCTTCAGAGGAGGTGTCTTTCTACTCGAGGCATAAGGAATTATGAGCGCAGGTAAAAACTGACAGAATAGGTGCTCAGCAACAGAGACTGCCACATCTAGGAGCAGAGAATAGATTTGGCCAGCAGTGCCTGGACAGGGCTCACTTAAGTGACTGGAGCTGTGGAGATTCCCAGATCTGTCTGGGCCTCATGCCTATGCTCCACATCCATATATATGAATGCCTAATCTCAGAATTCTGAAATTCAGTGTTTCCAGAAATGAACTTGTTGCCCAAATTAACTTTTCTTTCTGTATTCTCCAGCTCTGTCGGAGGCTAGCTCAGCCATCTGTCCAGTCAACCTGTCTATCAATTCTTGCATCCAATCAGACAAACTCCTTAATCTTCCCATTCCCCATACTCCATGTTTGCTACTGCTGCCTTGGGTCAGGCCCTTTTCTTTCTCTAAAGTCTACATAGGTCTACAAATCTGACTATATCATTCAACTGTTAAAAAGTCAGTGGCCTTCCCATTACTGCCTATGGAGTGAAAAGCAGTCTCCTTTGCATAGCAAAATAGTGTGTTGGTAAACCAGTTCTATTTAAAAAAAAAACACCCTGGGGTCCCTCATGGCTCAGTCAGTTAAACATCTGCCTCTTGATTTTGGCTCAGGGTCATGAGATCAAGCCCTGCATTGAGCTCTGTGGAGCCTGCTTAAGATTCTCTCTCTCCCTCTTGCTCTCCCCTTCCCCACCCCCTAAAATAAATAAATAAATAAATAAATAAGCCATAATTCATAGTGATTGCAATTTCCCTAGTGTAAATACTCCTATCATGGCCAATTTCAAGCTATCAGAGTTTAACACCCTGATCAGAAAATTTCTGAATATTTAACAAGTGGTTGCTAGTTGGCTCTAACACACCAATTGCATCAGACCCTTTAATATGTGATGCCTGCCCATTTGCTACTGCCCAGTCCTTTGCTTTGGGTTGTGCTTATAGCTCCCTGTGTATTCCAGGCTGTTTTCCATGTGTATTCTTTCGTCAATGTTGTCTTAAAATTGTTTCCATGGTGCTCCATGGAGCACTTCCATGGTGCTCCGTTTTTACCCTCTCTTGGAGTGAAACTCTTATCTCCTTCATCTTGCTAAATTCTTCCTTCCATTCCTTCAGGACCTGGCTTAGATGGACCTCAAGGAGGACTTCTCTACTCTTTCTCTCTTAATCTGGGTATCCCAAATGTAGGCCCAGAGATGAGGTTTCATGCGCACTTATCAGTAGGTTCCCGGGAAATAGAGGGATCGGGAAAGGGGACTGGGAAGGGAAGGAGGACAAACAAGTCTGCAAAATCACCATGGAGAGTAAGTTTGGCTCCATCCCACAGGGGACTTTTGGAGACAGGTTAGGATACTAGGATACACATCAGAGTTATCTTGATCAGGCGCAAAGGGGCTGGTATACTTGTATCCCCGCTCCTGCCAGTCACAGGGCTGCCTCTGGGGAATTAAATTCCCAGACAGTTCAGCTCCCTGTGCAGGGTTCCTATAGCCTGAGAACTGTCCTTCAACAAAGAGCCACAGTGCTGGCTGCTGGGAGTGAAAGCAGCCTGAAACTGATGTGCACAAAATTGGCAAAGGTGTTCCAGGAGATATGGATGGGGCACTGGCAGTGCCTGTTATCTCCTCCATAGTCCAGAACACACACACACATATATAAGGGGACACAGGCACGCACACAAACACACACACGCACCACAAAACATACACCCCTCATGCTGGTTTGGGTTCGCCTCTTCAGATTTCTCTATGGGCTATATCACCATCAGTGCGGTTACCCCAGGTTTTAGAATCATTTCTTCATGTATCAGTGTTCTTCCTTTTGCTGTGATCACCTTGAGGATAGGAATCATTTGTCTTTGCATTTCAGTGCCAGGCACACAACAGATGCTCAATAAATGTGTATAGGTTAAAAGCATAAGAGAGGAGACCGTGAAGGCAACACAAAGGGAAGTAGTTGGGGTTGGGAAGGGGAGTGGCTGAAACAGAGTCTCAGAAAGGCTGGATGGAAAGCTGAGGTGCGTGGATCTTTGAGGACAGCTTAGCTCTTAAGTTTTGTCTAACTGCACCCACCCCCCCGCCCCGCCATGTTTGGTGTGGCCTGCACAGACACCAGTAACATAAAATAAACTTGGCAACACTGGAAAATGGTTTTCCAGACTTCCTGTGGATTAGCTTTCTGCTCTTTTTCTTTCAAGAAGCATTCTAAATTATCAGGGGCAATTGGAAATTATGGGTAAAATGTTGGCGTTATAAAAGAACCTATGCCTGGCATCCAAGCCGGAGGCTAGAGGAGGCTTGAATGCATGGTTCATAGGGATTCCCTGAAGTCTGATTAGCATCTAAGGACACTTCAAACTACAACTCAGCTGCTTGCAACATGTAATTACGGATGTTACTAGCATGTCTAACTTGACAACTAACGTAGAGGGCACACATGACACGGGAGTTGTACCATTTGGCCAATACGTCCCCTGCTGCAGAGTTCATTTTCGCACTGCCACCAAGACCATCTGTGTGTGCCAAACAAAACCTTATGAAGATGACAGATTTTCAGAAAATAATGAGAGAGTAGTATTTCTCGCCCCTTCCCATCAAATTAATAGTTCGGTGTAATTGGTTAAGCTACAGTATCCACAAGGAGAATGGAATTCTAATTACTATTGGTAAAAAAAAATTCACCTCTCAAATATTGGGGATGTCTGTTTCTGGCTGATTCTGTTCTCTTGGAATTCAAGGCATTTGAACCAACTGGGGGTAACTAGTGGGCATGTGAGTGGCATGAATTTCAAGAAGAACAAGAGGAGTTGATAACTGGCAGTTAACTGTTAACTGATAACTGGCAGTGCCTGTCATCTCTTCCATAGTTATCTGGTGAAACTTATAATTTCCCCATAATTATCTGGGGAAAATTATAAATACCTTAATAAGAAAAGACTAAAAATTTGGAAAGAGGAATATGAGATTAGACCTAAATTAAAATATTGTTAAAGAATTTTGATAAAACAACACTACATTTAGTAAAAATCCATTATCTCCTTTGCCCCCAGTCTATTAGTGACCTTGTCCATTTCTCAAGAACTCAGGGTTGAAATTTTGAAGTCATCCATCTCTTTTAGCCCCTCTATCCAGTTATGGAGGTCCTCTTTCTTATTCCTTCGAGATGTCATGTACACAAATCTGGCCTTTGGATAGATATCTATTAACATGACTTTAAGAGGTTCAGGGGACATCATTGTGGGTTTGGGAGGTGATTTGATCTTCACAGGTACACAAATTCAATCTCCTTGAAAGAGGATGCCAAATCTATTGCTTGACGCCTACAGGCTTAAAGGAATTGCTTGGACAGATATTAAAACGGAGGTTCGAATGTAGGTTGGTGTAGGGAACAGGAAGAAGAAAGGTAGGAGCAGAGATAGGATATTGGTAGCAAAATATCTATTTCACTATTTTAGCAAGGTCTAGTTCTTTGTGTAACATTCCACGCTGGCTTGTCCTTTTCAAGATCACATCCTTCTATCCTTTCAAATAAGTCCATCGACCTGTCCAGAGATGTTGGACTAATTTATCTCCATACTTCTTTCAAGCCCTTTCATCAGTTCATTCCCATGTTAAATGTGATGCTCTCCTGGTTCTTTAGCTGGGCCCATCTATAAGGCACTGGCTAATAAAAACAAAAATAGTGGCTTTAATCTAGGGCAGCCACCCACCCCACCCCACTCTTGGTTTCTTATCAAGTCCCCACCACTTCTTGCCTCTCCGGTCCCAGATACCTGGCAATGAATCACTCTCCTCCTCCTCTTGTAGTTTTGTGCCCTTGTGTTTCCACTGGCATTGATTTCTTGGCACCCCTTTTCCAGTTTCAGTTTTGCTTACTATTGCCCTCCAAAATGCTTCCTGTTGCCTGCTCTAGCCCCCAACCCTGCACCTCGAAGGAAAGAAAGGAGAAGATGTTCTTGTCTAATTCCCACTGCAAATCTGGGAGCTAATTCTGCCAAAAGAGCCATGTGGCATTTTACTGAAAGATTGGCAGCATGAGAGGAAGGGGGTAGTGTGTATGATCGGCCGTGTTGAAATACCCAGCTTCATAATTTGAGCCACTCTCCTTGTAGCACCTGCCTTTTGACCTCTCTGTGCAGGGTCAATTAGCTTTTATAAACTGTTATTGCTGGCTTGCCTTCAGTATTGGCTAAAAACTTTTTTTTCCTGGTTAGTATTTGTAGCTCTGCTGAACATTTACTTCTCAACCTGTTTCCTATTAGGAATAGAACTTGATGAAAATTACCTCAAGAGAGAATCTTGAGTAGTGCTTCTCACACTTAGGAACCCACACAGAGCTCCCGAGGGTTTTGTTAAAATGCAGATTCTGATTTAGTAGGTCTGGGGTGGGGCCTGAGACTCAGCATTTTGAACAAGCCCCCGGATGCTGCTGCTGCTGGTTCAGGAACCACGCTTTGAGTAGCCAGGATCTGTGTGTCTTTTGATGTCAGACTTTGCAGCCATGATTAATGAACAATAATTCAGCTTACAATGGTTGCATTTAACACCCCACAAGCGTGTGGGTATACTCTACATACCTCATTCTGGAAGGTATCTGGTAGAACTTTGAATCTGCCAGCAGATAATGATCAAGTGGCAAATTTCCTCGTGCATCTTCTCAGAGATCTCTTCTGATGAATCTGAGAATGAGGAAAGAAGATCACAATCTTGATCCAGAACGATTTTTGTCTGCAGGGATATTTTAGGTTGATGTTGCCTGGAGAGTTAGAGCTGAACTAGCAGCTTTCTCAGGGGAGGCTTTCAGGTGTTCTGGATCCGAGACCCTGCGAGATACAGAAGTATTTAATACCAAACCTTCCTAAATGCAGCATTCTTTCAAACCGTAAAAGCGCGTGTGTAATTAACACTGGTGGCAAACAAGGCAGTGACTATTTCTCATCTCCTATTTTTGATCATTCATTACCCCCACCTGGAGATACTTCTTTTGATTTCAGCTGTTGACGCTGTATCACAGATATTTTCAAAGTCACAGCAGAGAACCTAGCTTTTTCTAGCAGGAAAATTAGCCTTAGGCATAACTGTCTTTGCAACCCTCTACCTGCTGCATATCCAGGAGAAAGCAATGGAAATATCAGGAGAAGGCACAGGAAATGACCCAGAGATGGCCACAGGGCCCATCTGTCGTGACACTGTATTATAATCAATTGTCTCTACATTGACCTGCCTCCTCCCAGTTTCCTCATCCCAGAAACATTTCTTTTTCATCTTGAGCCTTAGCAGATAGCTTTTCCTCCCAAGTCACTGATGAAGGTGACTAAGATTTTCTAAAGTGAAAGTGTATTATGCAGTCCCAAAGTGGAATGTCCTCCCTTTTTTCTGCATTATCTACTCCTGTTAAGAAGGTGCCTTGGAATGGTGTAAACATTTTTGTTCTCATATTTAGGTTCATACTTATCATTTAATGAACTAGTGCTCCCTGCTGAAGCTTGAACTAATAGGAAGCAATAGGTATAGGAAATGAAGAGAGAAAAATCTCTTTAGGTTGTGGATGGCCAAAGCACAAGTTCAGAAACTTGGAGTTTCAGGGATTTTTGCTGACCCAGCTTTCAAAATCCTAGGGATGATTTAATTCTTTACCTTCTCCTCTCCCTCCAGGCTGCTTTCTGTTTTTCTTTTTCTCCCCATGCTTTAAGCAGGAGACTGGGGCAATCTGGACACACAAACATTTAGTTTATAATTTTCTATGACCATGGTTAAGCCAGTGGGAGAAACCACAGGGCTGCAGTACCCAATAAATTCCCAAGTGAGCAGACCCAGCTCCAGCCCAGTTCTTACCCTCATGAGCTCATCTTTTATCTGATGGATGAAACTATTGCTGAGATCATTGTTCCCTACCTAGTTGCTGTTTAATTCATTTTCATGTGGCAATTCTATTATAATATCAGTGAAGATCAATGAAGATTAAGTCCCAGGGCAGTCAGGAGTGGTTCCGTCTTTGATAAGGTCTCAGGTTTACTTGCTTAATCTCCAGTGAAGTTCTTGGCTCATCTTATTGTAAAAGCCACAAGAGCGCAATCTTTCTGTAGCACTACAGTTGCTTTTTCTAGATCCCTCTGACCCACACATTTCCCCCCAGAGCTACTTTATTTACACCAATTAACCTTGATACGTTTCTCTCCTTTATTGCACTAAAACTCCTATTCAGATCAGCGTTCAATAACATACATTTGGAATCCATCTTGGACTTTGTGGAGAAATGCCACTTTTTACAGGACAGTCCAGCCCTGATGTCTATTGTGGGGCCACCCAGCTGCATATCTCTGCAACTCAGAAAGAAAATTCATGATTCGGACAACTGAGTTTGTGAGCTTCCCAAAGGAAGGGCCTGTATTCTCCTCAATCTCTCTCCTTTGCTATGTTAGCACTGTGAACCCTTGTTTTTGTTCCCCCAAATGAAAATGGCTTTATTATTTATGTCATTATAAAAATAATTCATGCTTAGCGTAAAACATTCAAATAATACAGATTAGTGTACTGAAGGAAAACAGTACCTTGAGTTCCACCACTTGGAGATTAATGCAGTTCACAATCTTCCAGACCTTTTTCTACATATAGACACAATTTTATGCAACGGGAATGCACTCTTTTGGCTAGATAATACATTGTTATCATTTTAGCAAGTACAGATATTGAAATAGGTATTTATTTGCATTGGATTGAATTGCAATATGAACAGGAGCTAAAGGCTGTTTGTAATTCCTTTACTTTCACCTTATTTTTCAAGGCCCCCCCCCATTTCTTTCCTCTCCATTCCTCTCCTTCCTCTTTAACCAGGCCTCCCAGCAGCCCCTGAGGGGCAGCTTTGGCTGGGGCAGTTGCCAGGGAGAGGAAGAGAAGGAAGGAGGTGCAGGTGGTCAGGCAGCAGGAGGCGCGTTCCATGCTGTCACTTCCAGGAGAATTGGCCTCTCTACTCCTGCCAGGTGGGAGTTGAAATGACGTCAATTTCTCTTTTTATACCATCTCCTTATTTTCTATACTCTCTCCACCCTTTGTCTCCTTCCTCGGCAGCAGAAGGGAGGTATTTGCAGAGAGGTATCCGCACAATCGTCAAGCTCCTCAGGCCATTCTGATTTAGGGGGTGCACAGCTCCTCTTTGAGACATGCTGCTCTACTCGTTGCAGACCAGGTGCAGCTTATGGCCGAATAGGAATCACCTGGGGAGATGGTTAATAATACAAACTCCTGCACCTCATTCCCGGAGATTCTGATTTTGTAGAGCCGGATGTGGCCCAAGACTTTGGGTTTCTTTTATTTTATGTTTTTAAGCAAGATCCCTAAATGAGCCTGAGGAGCAGCCAGGTTAGCCCATGCTCTACTTCCTGGATACTCAACGTGTGGTTCATGGACCAGCATCAGGCTGGGTCACATGACCACCTCTAGATGAAATGGAATGTACGCACATTGCTACCCCTGACCTCCAAAATGGAATTCTGTAACTAGAAAAGAAGGGGAAAATGGATATTAGATAGGCAGTTAGCAAGACCTGCCACTATCACTGAGTTGTAAGTAACTCATAAGATATTTTGATTTTAAAGGGGAACAAAGCCTTAAGTCAAAGAAATAAACCTCGGATAGGAGAATTTCAGGCCTTAGCTACTGTGTACTTAGTCTCTGTGTCTAGGGATGAGAAATTCTGTTGCCTCTCAGCTCTCGCTATATAGAATACATGCCTGCTCTGTCTGGGTAGAAGTTGGAGCCTGCTTAGATAAGAAACCATGCACTCCCAATGTGAAGCTTAAATCCCCCGGCTCAGCCCCAGCTGTGCTTTGGAAAGTGATTTTCCTAATCAGAGTCTCTAAAACAGAAAGATCCTCCCAAATCCTTGCTTTTATTTTGGGAAAGTGTTAGAATAGTTACCTTGAATTGTGTTTTCTATGGTCAGTTAATTGTTTTGATCTGATTGAGATTCTAGTGCAATCCATACATGCTTCATTTTAAAAAATGACAATGTGTATTTAATGTAAGGGCTTAATAAAATCAAATTTTTACTAACCTCAGTAATTACTAAGGATGCTCTGCTTTTATTCTCTGGACAGACCCTTGCTCTGGCACTGATGCTCTCTTTAGGGGAGAAGACTGAAGTAGGGTTGGTAATCCGGTCTTGAGACTGAGAGCAAGAGAAACTAGGGGGGACACCCTGCTTTTAGGGACACAGAAGGAGAAATGTTACGAACACAGAAGTCTCAGTGCTAGGAAGGGTCGGAGGGGAAAAAGATGCTTTGTGTGACTAAGACAAAGTTCCAGGTAGAAAAAGACACTAGAAAGGTCTAAGGAGGAGTGAGAAATTGCTGGGCCAGAGTTTTAGAAACAAAACCCAGATCAGAGTTTGGGCCACAGACCTTGCTTTCTGCCCCCCAATAGCTTAGAGGGATCTGGGTGGCAGTCGTGGCTTTTCCATGAGTTTGTGAGACTCTGTGGGATTGTGTGTCATTGTAAGGGCACTGAATATTTAAAGTTTGGGGAAAGGTTTCTGTTACAGTTGGTATTGCTGCTTAACAAACCATCCCAAATTAGTGGTGTAAATAACAACCACTATTTTATCATGCTCACAGCTTGTGGGGTTCAGGAATTCCGACAAGGCACAGTAGGGATGGCTTGTCTCTGATCCATGACGCGTGGGTCCTCAGCTAGTTTGGAGTAACTTGAGTGGCTGGGGGCTGGAATCATCTGGAAGCTTCTTCCCTCATATGTCTGGGGTTTGGGCTAGGGTGACTCAATGACTGGGTTCAGCAGGATTGCTGACCAGAGGACCAACACATGGCTCTCCATGTGGCTTGGGCTTCTCACAGTATAATGGCTGAATCCTGAGAGGGAAAGTCCCAAGAGAGAGCCTCTGAATGATATAAGTGCTCCCAGAGGGTCGGGATCTAGCCTCAGATCTAACCTTATGATCTAGCCTTGGAAATAATCACATAGCATCATTTTCATCTTTCTCTTATGGTCAAAGCAGTTACAAGTCTGCCTAGATTCAAGGCAAGGAGTTTTAGGGCAGCCCCCTCTTGATAATAGGAGTGTAAAAGAATTTAAGGCCTTAAACAAACAAATGAACACTCACTCCCTGAACTTGCAGTTGGAATCTTGGCTGTACATTTCCTAGCTATGTGACCTTGAGCAAAAGACTAAACTTCTCTGACTTCTAATATTCTCATCTACCAAATAGTAAGTTTGGGTGAGGGCTAAATGAGATAAACTTATACTGAAGCATCTAGCACATTGCCTAGAACATGATGTGTTCAATATTGCTTGAGTCTAAATCTGAAGAAACCTTGGGGAATACCAAGTCTAAAGTAAGGGTTATTTTCTCAGGTGTGGAATCAGGGATTAAACTGAGAGATGTATTGTGCTTTTAACAAATACACACCTATTAAATACCTACTGCATGCCAGATATTTCCTCCTAACCAGGAACGTTCCTTATTTAAGATTTAGACTTGCACCTAAAAATACCAGACATGATATTTTAGGTGGTTATGGACACAAATGTTCTCTAAGCATCTTCTCCTTCCTCCAACCATAAATACTGTCCAGAAGTGAACCTTTGAAGATTTCTTTGTGCATTCTTGAGTTCTCCTTCTCTCTGCACCTTTTGCAGGTATTTTATTTTTTCCATTTTTGCATCTATTAAGCTTCTTGTATCCTGAAACTATGGGATTGATTTAGTTAAAATTTTCTGGAAAAATAATGAACACTCTGTGCTCAGATGAAGTCCTCATTGGGAGATGTTTTTCTCTTAGCAAATAACAGTGGTTTCTGGATACTGTACCATTTTGGTGAGTTGGCGCAACGGTTTTAATTAATAAAAGAGAAGGACATGCCAGATATGAGGAGAGTCAGATATGACAGAAAACACTTCATGGTGTAATATCACACATACCTTGCCCCTTGAGGAACAGCAATCATGGGTAATACCTTTACCTATGTACTGAAGATTACCAAGAGGCAGAGACAGTTTGGATGAGGGAGAATTCTCACAATTCAACAAGTGACATTGCTGATGAAAAGGTGGATTGAGAACTGCAAGCTAACTTTCTGTCCATGGAATGACTGCGTTCTTTTTAGTTATGGGTTCTGTGTGGCATATTGTAGATCACATCCTTCTAGCAAAGTTCATTTTACATAATGAAAAATGAAAAGTTAGTAATAGAATATGTAGAAATAATTTGACCTTGAAATAACTAAAGCTGTTCTTAAAACCAAATGTAGCTGATGTTTTTGTGTCCCCAAACCCATTCCCTCTGCCTTCCTGTGATTTCAGCAGTAGCTGTCATGGCCATTTCCTGTGCATGTTGAAGGATTATCTCAAGTTACTATTAAATTTTGCTCAGTGCACACATATGGCAACCTGAGAGTATGGCACAGAGTGGGGCATGGGAAGTTAACACCTCTGGATGTCACTCTGAAACAAAGAGCTACAGGAGTGGACCCATAAATGCTTCCTGTCTGATGGAGGAATAATTCCAAGGCACATTCTACACTGTTTCCCAGTGGGGCTCAGGCAGGAGTCAATTCCAGTTGCCTACAGCAGTATCAGTTCAGTAACATACCCTTCATTAGCTTTCCTTCTTCTCTGCCTTAATCTCCCTGCTCCTTCATTCCTGATCCCTGGGATCACCTCCCAAGTGAGTCCATATCTTTTTTTTCAGGTTCTGCTTTGAGGGAACCCCAAATTAAAACACCAAGTGTCCTGGCTGAGTTAAACCTGAAATTCAGATATGCTCCAGGGAAGGAGTCCCCTCGTTCTAACTCCAGTATCTCTTGCCTTGCACTGGTTGTCATGGGAGCTGAGGACCCACCAGAACAAAGAATCAAATCGTGTCCTCAAGGTAGGATGGTCTTACCGCAATGCCACCTGATGGACTGGGATAGGGAATAGGGCTTCTGAGAGAAAATTTACCTTAAAAGAAGGAGTCTGCTGTAATTAATTTATTTATTCAGCAGATATTTGTTGAGAGTTTTCTATGTTACAGGTACGGTTCTATATGCTAGGGATACATCAATGAATAAAAGGAATAGAAATATTTGCACCCATAAAACTATACTCTAGTAGGAGAAGATAGACAATAAATGATTAAAATAATAAAAAGTGAATTTTAGATTATTTTAGAAGATCTTAAGGGCAAGGGTAGAATAAATAAGAGAGATAAGCAGTATAAGCAAACAGGGTGATGGTGTTAACATATGGGTGGGGTGGTATCTTGGTCTGCTTGGGCTGCCGCGACAAAATACCACAGACTGGGTGGCTTAAACAACAGATATTTATTTTCTCACAGTTATGGAAGCCAAAAATCCATAATCAAGGTGCTGGAACATTTGGTTTCTAGTGAGAACTCTTTTCCTGTTGAATAAATGGCTATCTTTTTGCTATGTCCTCATATGACCTTTCCTCTTTGCACATGGGTGGTGAGAGAGAGAGAGAGAGAGAGAGAGAGAGAGAGAGAGAGCGCATGAGCAAGAGCACATGAGTGAGCTCTGGTCTCTTCCTCTTATAAGGCAGACCTGCCTGCCCTGACAGGAGTGTCGAAGAAATAGTGAGGACATCAGTGTGAATGAAGCGGGGATTGTCAAGGGAGTTGTAGGAAATGAGATTAAAGAGAAAAAGGTGGGGTAGGAGGGTAGGGATGGGGTGGCTGGGTTATGGACACTGGGGAGGGTACGTGCTATGCTGAGCGCTGTGAATTGTGTAAGACTGATGATTCACAGACCTGTATGCCTGAAGCAAATAATACATTATGTGTTAATGAAAAAAAAAAAAAGAGAGAAAAAAAAGGTGGGCCAGGTCATGTATGGCCTTCTAGGCCTCTTAGGGCATTGTAAGAATATTGCTTTCTACAACGAGAGACATGGAAAACCGGGCCCAACAACATCTAAAGTTTGGGTGAGGAGCAGTGACTTTAGGTATAGATGGCATGGTAGCCCTTACTTGACAATGTCCTGATCCAAGTACCCTTGTGGTCTTTTGTTGAATGAATGAATAAAGTCTATGCTAGAAAGAACAGAGGACTATGATTATTGGTCAAAACAAAGATAGAAACAATCTTTAAACTGTATAATTTATTGTGGCTCAAGTAACCTGTCTATGAGTGCCATGTAACAAAGCACAAATCATAGGGAGAGAAGTCATCTTTTTTGCCTCACTTCAGGGAAGACTGGAAGTGTCAGAGGGGATTGTGGCCAATGCGGACACTGCTCAGCTGAGGGGAGGCCCGGTGTTGGTAGAGGACCGGCCCAGTAAATGCACGGATCTTGTTGCATAAAGAATCAGATAACCCAGGGGAGAAATAAGAGTAGAGAAACAGACTGCTGTGTTGGAATATATGAGAAAAATGGCATCTCAAATTTGTGCGAAAGACGAAATAATTAAATGATGCTAAGACACTTGGTTAATGATGTGGGAAAATTCATTTGGAGCATTCATTTGGTACATGTCTTAGGCTAGGAAGGACTTTCTAAGCGTTATCTCAGGAAGGAAAAAGACTGAAAAATTTGACCATAAAGAGGTTTAGAAGTTTTCTATGGCAAAAGAACTGTAAAGATATCTGTAAAATTGGAATAATATATTTGTAATAGCCATGATGGAGAAAAGATTAGTATCCTTAGCATTTAAAGAGCTTTCTTATAAATAAATAAAAAAATAAAAACTAATAAAAATGGATTAAGGTTGTGAATAGTAAACTTACTAATGAAGAGACAGATGAAACATTAAAACATGTGAAACAAATAAATGCAAATTAAAATAATAATGAGATATCCTTTCTCAGAATAGCAAGGATAAAAAGATTGCAGACACATGGTCTTGGCTGAGATGTGGGAAAGCAGGCACTTTTTCACATACTGAAGGTTATTACTGATAGAACTATCCTGCTGAGAAATTTGGCAATATATGTCATATCCATGTATATATTATTTAGCTCAAAAATTCCACTTCTAATCATTACCCCAAGGCAATGATTCAATATACATGTAAAGATGGGTAGACAGGAATGTTATTTTTATACTGTTTATGATGAATAAAAACAGCGAATAATCTAAATGTCTAGCAATAAAATGACACATAAATTAAGGTGCCTCTAAAATGGGATACTATGCAGCAATTAAGAATATGATAAAGCTGTATATTAATATGAAAAGTTTTCTTTATATAATGTGAGTAGAAGATACAACTCACAAATCTCCAAGTACTCTGCAGTACAATCCCATGTGTTTGCATGTATATACTTGCATAGAAAAAGTGATAAAATGGGAGCAGTATTCTTCCTGAGTGATGTTACTATGTGTGAGTTTTTGAAAGACTTTATTTATTTCAGAGGGAGGGAGAGAGAGAGAGAGAGTACACAGGAGCAGGGGGAGGGGCAGAGGGAGAAGCAGACTCCCCACTGAGCAGGGAGCCTGACATGGGGCTGATCCCAAGACTCAGAGATCATGACGTGAGCTGAAGGCAGATGCTTAACCAACTGAGTCACCCAGGCGCCCCTTAAAAAGTTTTCTTTTTGTTTATCTGTATTACCTATTTAGTTTACAATGAAGTTGTGTAACTTGAATAATAAAGGAATATTTTCAAAAATTAAAATTTAAGTTACATGTTTAAATTACTAAGTTCTTACATATCTAATATTGAAACATTTATAGTATTTCTCAAGTTGAGGTTTTCTCAAGTCCAGCTGATTTGATTGTTAAAATTGACATAAATATTGTGTCAAGAAAGTCTTGTGTTTTACATAGATTTAGTATTTCCTCTGGCTGTCAGTTTTGCCTCTATCTCATTCTTATGACCAATATATTTATCTCTCTGACATTTGACATTTTAATAATATTGGAAGGAGCAAGAGGAGCAATTAGAACAGAGGTCAGGAATATACTTCCTCAGAGGCTGACTGAAGCAGAAAAAGTCATCTGTGGGAACATGAGCTCTTTTTTTGTAATAACTTAATTGAGATGTAATTCACATACCATGTAATTCAGCCATTTAAAGCAAAAAAAAAAAAAAATCAAGATATCTTAGTATAGCCAGAGAATTGTGCAACCATCACCATAATCAATTTTAGGACATTTTAATCACTTTAAATACAAACCTCATACTCTTAGCAATCAACCTCCATTTCCCCCAATTCTTCCACCTCTATGCAAACACTATAGATTTGCCTATTCTGGAAATATATGAATGGAACCATACAATATGTGGTTCTTTGTGATTGGCTTCTTTCATTTAGCGTAATGTTTTCAAGGCTCATCTAGTTGTAGGATGTATTAGTGCTACAGGCCCTTTTATTGCTAAATATCATTATTCATTTTATTCATTAGTATATTAATATTATTACTGCTGAATAATATTACATTGAATAGATATTCCACATTTTATTTATCCATTCACTGGTTCATGGACATTTGTATTGTTTGTACTTTTGGCTATTATTAATAATGTTGCTATGAAAATTGTCTATAAGTTTTTGTGCGGAATGTAGGTAGTATTTTGATTACTAATTCAATCTCTTTTCTTGTTATATGTCTGTTCAGATTTTCTTTCCTGAGTTTTTATAGGAGCTTGTCTATTTTATTTATCTAATTTCTGGGAACATAGGCTTCTGAAAAATATCTGGAGTATAAAGGGGAGGGCAGGAGAATAGTTGAAGATTGTGTAGCAGCCCTGAGATCCCTCTTATAATTCTGGAAGTCTTTAATAAAGTGACTGAACTCACAAAATCTTGAGTGTGACCTGATTTTTGGGGGAATAGGAATAACAACAATAACCAAAAGCAGAAACAAAAGTAACAAGAAAACAGGGACTAAAGTAATTTTAGCTCGAGCTGAATTAATTAACAAGAATGACTTTGCCATATATTTGTAATTCAAGCAGCTGGTTCTGTGTGCTCAGTTGTTTGACCAAACTTTGTACTTAACAGTGGCCTATATGAATTGAAGTTGGGATGCCAGAAATACCTTGGCATGATGTGAAGTAAGGAATTCAAAGGCTTAGAGAAATAAGAATGCTGGAGAGGATTTATCATGTGTGACTGGCTTACCCAACTCATAACTATGTCCTCTGAGGAGGCCTAGAAAATATTCCGTTCATCATGGCAATAAAAAATAAATTGGTGAAGGTGAAAACAGCATCCTTGAAAAGCACTGTATTGCTTTTCTGTAGGTTCTGTATAGGCAGGGGACAAAGACAGGAAATCCAACCATCGAAATGGAGTGGTTGAGGCAGAGTAGTGAGTGATAATAGTACTTTGCTGCTAGATGCCACTGGGTGTGGTTACCATAATAGGCAACAAACCCAATGCTTGTCAGAATGGCTTAACCCACAGAGATCTTTGGTGGAGGCTAATTGATGATGATGTCTCTGGGACTGAAATAAACGACAGTTCACTAAAATTGTTCCTGATCTGTAAAATCTAGAATCTTTTTGTCCGGTGAACAGAGACTGAGTCATAATGTTAGAGAGTATGGGATCCTCTTTCAATTCCTAGCCTTTAAACAATCCATACATCTAGAGCCTCTTTAATACTGTTGTTGGAATCATCCATTTGAAATTGAGCCTGAGCTCTGATTGGTGGATGAAGGTATTTAAGAGAAAACATTCTCTTCATCTAGTGCTGGAAACTCCAGCATAGGAATAGGTAGTGAAAAGGAATTTGTGGACCAAGGCTACTGCAGGGTCTTTAAGACATGCCAATCCCACTGGATTATAGACAGTTTATAAGAGCCTGCCAGTAGGGGTGTTGAATCTGCTCCGATAGGTGAAACTTGTTTCTGAGATAGCTCGTGCTTATAATGACCATAGCTTAGTATATCTGCAGTTTTCCCTGGTTGTTCTGATTGACCTGACACAATCTGTAAACTAATGGTAGAGACAGTTTTAAGTTAGTTGGTCTTTGGAGACTTATCTGTTACAATCTTATGATTTTAAGACCCTTTCAATTAGCCCACCTCAACATTTGACGCAGTGATTCATACATAGTAGGTGATTAATAGCTGCTTGTTAATTTATTATCTCTTTAAGACAGGACCATGTTTTAATCTTCCTAGACAACCAAGAACTTGTCCCAGTTTCAAAGTAATATGTATTTTTTCTTATTACGAAAAGAACACATCCTTATTGTTGAGAATTTGGGAAATAAGAGGAAAACTAAAGAAGAAAATAATAATGGTTTTGGTATATACTTCCTTTTAGTCTGTTACTTGCCTCACCCAAACACAAAACCAGACGGATCACACTGTTTATTTAGGTCTATATCCATGATTTCTGACAACAAGGATCAGGTTCCATGAAATGATAGTTCATTACATGGATATACTTTAATTTTTTAACTATATCATTCTATTGTTTATTAGACATTTGTCCTGATTTTAAAAAAATTATAGATAACAAACACCTTTAGGTATAAATCTTGTTCATATTTTTAATCTTTTCTGTAGGATAAAACTCTAGAAGGAGAATTACCTGATCATATTCCAATTTGTGCTCCTAACATTATATTTTGCTAACTGTTCCTTCATTAGTAATTAGTGTTTTCTTTTTACTTTTAATTCTTTGTTCATTTGGTAGATAAAAATGGATACTTGTTTTATCAGTAAAATACTCCAAAGCATAGGAAGTTAAAACAATGATTTATCACATCTTTTGATTCTATGGGCCAGCAATCCAAGGCTATGTGGTTCTTCTCCTGGTCTTAGATCATTTATGCATCTGCAGTTCTGTGACAGCTCATCTCCAGCTGAAGAGGCTAGGACGGCTTCACTTAAATGTCTGGAAGTTATTTCTAGCTGTTGGCTGAATCACCTTTTTTCTTCCCATCATGGTTTCTAATCCTGAAATACATGTTAGACTGAGCTTCTTCACAGTCTCAGGGCTCCAAATCAATGGCAAGATAGAGAAGCAAGGCCCCATAAGGCCTAAGGTCCAGAATTAGCACAAAGTAATTTCTATCAGATTCTTTTGGTCTAAGCAAGCCACAAGGCCATCCCAGCTTCAAGGGATAGATACAAAGATTTCATTTCTTCATGAAAAGAGTATCAAAGCCACATTGTAAAGGGGCATGAAGCCAGAGAGTTGTTTTTCATTGGTGGACCATTATTATTATTCTCTGTCATACTTGTTATTCGATTTGGTTATTTTCAATTGCGAATGAGATTATTTTTCTAGCCATTTGCATTTCTTCTTTTTTAGATTGTTCTTTGGACATTTTTATATCATGTCTTAGAGTTATCTTAGCAATTTTAAGAACTTATATCTTACGGATATTAATTTTAGTCTATCGTATTTGTTGCGAATATTTTTCTCAATTTGATTTACTTTTCATGTTGTGTATCTTCTTCTTTGTCATTTTAAAAATTATGTTGGAACTTAGGAAACCTTTCTTTACTCAAAAATCAAACACCTATTCTTCTAGCTTTTATGTGGTTTGATGATTTATGTTAAACTTTTTAATCTATTAAAGTTTATTTTGGTCCATGATACGGTAATAGTTTAATATGATTTTCTTATGTAGCTGTCAGTTTCAACTCTGCACTTCCTATGGAAAAATCCATCCTTTCCCAACTGATTTGTAATACCTACTCGATCATATGTTAAATATTTATGCATTCCAGAGTTTTGTTCTTGTATTATTGCTCCCTCTATAAACCTTTTATTGGTCTCATTATTTCAATTATTTGAGATTTATAAATAGCTTTAATATGTAGAAGAGCAAGCTTACTATAGTTTCTCTTCAAAATTTTTCTTGATTATTTTTTGCCTGTTTATAATTCCAGATGAACTTTAGAAATATATTGTCAAACCGAAATCAATCCTCATGAGATTATGATCAGGACGGCCTTACCCTTCACTTAGGAAGAATGGACATCTTTACAAGATTAAGTCTGCTCAACCAGGAATATGATATTCAAATCTTCTTTTATTTCTTTTAATTTTATTTCTTTTCTTCTTTTAATAAAAGAAGCTTTTATATATACAGGATCCAAATATTTGTTATAAGTTACTTCTAGGGTATTTTTAAAGACTATGTTATTTTGTTTTCATTTTATTTCTAGCTGCTTATTACCTAAACTATTGATTTCTTGATAATTACCCTGCATCCAGCCACTTCTTAAAATGTGCTTATTAATTCTAATAGTTTTCCTATTGATTCTCTTGCCTTAACTAGGTGTGCAATCTTCACATCTGAAAATAATAAAAATTCTTTCTTCTGCCTGCCAATAACTGTATCTCTTTTTTTGGTTTAATGTCTTATTGTATTGGCCAGAAATTCTAGAACAATATTAGATAGGACTTGTCTGGTTTTACAAGTAATAGCAAAGAGGTTTTGTAACCAGAAACTCATTCCAATGTTTCAAATTTTATGCTGTAAAATATAATATGTATGTAATAGGTAATATGCTATTTGCCTTTCCCAAGGACAATTGTGTTGTTTATGTCATTTTGCTAACTTTATTATTCCTTTGAGTATATGGTGAAAAATATTCACAAGTTTTCTGTGAAAAAGCCCTACAATCACATGAAAAGAATTATTAAATATTTCCTCATTTTTCTCCTCTTTCTTTTTCCTTTTACTTCTCTATTTCTTGTTTATTAAAACTTCTCATAGTTGTGATTTTCCCTGGATCATTTCCAAATTTTCCACGTGTTTTTAAACTATGGAATGTGGATATGGACTCCATCTTTTGGAAAGAGGTTGAATCTTGTGAGTAATTGGAAGGATTGGTTCACATTTCTTACTAGTTATAATTTCAGTATTTTGCTTTCTAGTGTGTAGTGCTGAGCCTTTTATTTGTTATGGAAATTAGGTCTTTATCTGACACAAAATACACAAGTGGCTCAACTGACATTTACTTCCCAGTAGTAAACAGACTCATTACCAAAAAGGCCTCCCTAGACCTACTGTCCCTCTTTTACCCCACTTCTCTATTATTCTTCACAACAAAACTTCCCAAAAGGTTAGTTTTTACTCTGTCTCCACTTTTTCAGCTCATATGTTCTCTTTAACCCATTTAAGTCTGGATTAAATCTTTAATCCCCATCACGCTACTGAAACTGTTCTTATCAAGGACCCCATCACCTCCACATTGCTGAACCCAGTGGTCAATTCTCAGCCCTCATCCTACTCATGCTACCCACTGTTTTAGTGGCATTGGAAACTGTGGTCATTCTCTCCTTCTCAGTTGCTTCAAGTGTGCCACACACTCTTCTAGATTTTGTCCTACTCACCCTCCCTTGCTAGTCCCTCTCAGTTTCTTTTTTTTTTTTTTAAGATTTTATTTATTTGAGAGAGAGAGTGTGTGAGTAAGAGAGAGAGTACAAGCGGGGGTCGGGGGCAGAGGAAGAGGGACCAGCAGACTCCCTGCAGAGTAAGGAGCCCTATATGGGGCTCGATCCCCGGACCCTGCGATCATGACCTGAGCCGAAGGCAGACGCTTAACCCACTGAGCCACCCAGGTGCCCCCCTCTCAGCTTCGTTTGTTGTTCTCCTCTACTTCCTGACTTAAAAAAAATCATGTTAAATTTATATAACATAAAATATATCATTATAACCATTTTAAAGTGTATAATTCAGTGACATTAAATATGTTCACAGTGTTGTGCAACCATCACACTACCCATTTCCAGAACATTTTTTATCATTCTAAACAAAATTTGTGCTCATTAAGTACTAACTCCTCATTCCTGCTTCCCCCTACCCCTGGCACCCTCTAGTCTACTTTCTGTCTATATGAATTTGCCTATTCTAGGTACCTCATATAAGTGGAATCATACAATATTTGTCCTTTTGTGTCTGGCTTCTTTCACTTAAGCATAATGTCTTCAAGTTTCATCCATGTTGTAGCATGTATCAAGAATTTCATTCCTTTTTATGGTCAAATAATATTTTACCACTATATATTTTTATTATCCATTCATCACGTTTTGTTTATTCATTCATCTGTTGGTGGACATTTGCATTTGAGTTGTTCCTATCTTTGGGCTATTATGAAAAACACTGCTATGAATATTGGTGTACAAATATCTATTTGAGTCTCTGCTTTCAATTTGTTTGAGTATATGCCTGGGAGTCAAATTGTTGGATCATATAATAACACTCTGTGTAACTTTTTGAGGAACTGCCCAATGGTTTTCCACAATAGCTGCACCATTTTACATTTCATTCCCAACAGCAATGCATGAGGTTTTCATTTTCTCCACATTATTGCCAACTTATTGCCAACTTCATTTTCTCCACATTATTGCCAATAATAATTGCCATTATTATTTTCCCATTTTTAAAATATAGCCATCCTAATAGGTGTAAAGTGGTATCTCATTGTAGTTTTGATTTGTATTTCCCTAATGACTAATGACGTTGAGAATTTTTCATGTACTTATTGGTTATTTTTATATTTCTTTTGGAGAAATGTCCATTCAAGTCCTTTGCCCATTTTTGAAAATTTGGTTGTTTTTTGGTTATTGAGTTGTAGGAATTCTTTTTTCCCCCGGATATTAATCTTTCTTTTTTTTAAGATTTTATTTATTCATTTGACAGAGAGAGAGAGATCACAAGTAGGCAGAGAGGCAGGCAGAGGGAGGGGGGAAGCAGGCTCCTCGCTGAGCAGAGAGCCCGATGCGGGGCTTGATCCCAGGATCCTGAGATCATGACCCGAGCTGAAGGCAGAGGCCCAACCCACTGAGCCACCCAGGGGCCCCATCCCCTGGATATTAATCTTATCAGATATATGATTTGTAAATATTTTTTCCTTTCTGTGGGTTGTCTTTTCACTCTCTTGATAGTGTCCTTCAGTGCACAAAAGTTTTTAATTTGATTAAGTCCAATTTTATCTTTTGTTGCTTGTGTATTTGGAGTCCTATCCAAGAAATCATTGCCAGATTCAATGCCATAAAGATTTCCTCCTATGTTTTCTTCTAAGTGTTTTACAGTTCTACCTCTTAAGTTTAGGTCTTTGATCTATTTTGAGTTAATTTTTGTATATGGTATAAGGTAAGCATCCTACTTCATTCTTCTACACGGGGATATCCAGTTTTACCAGCACCTTTTTGATTTTTTAAATATTACAACATGCTTCAGCACATTCTTTGATCCACTGCTCCTCTATATCCTTGATATCTAGATGATCTCCCTTGCTGATCTCATTCAGTCTTATGGCTTTAAAAGCATCTACATACTGGTGTTTCCCAGATTATATCCCCAATCTATATCTCTTCTCTTGAACTCCAGATTCATACATCTCAGTTGTTACATATATTGCCCCCTAGAACTCTAGACTCATATACAAATTCTACACTGCTAGTTTGGGCATTGTAATTCTTAATGTGTTCACTTTCTTACATCATACACAAAAATAAAATCAAAGGGGATTAAAGACCAAAATGTGAGACCTGAAACCATAATGTTCTTAAAAGAAAACATTAGTAGTAAATTCTTGGACATTGGCTTAGCAATATTTTTCTGTCTCTCCAGGCAAAGGAGACAAGGGCAAAAAAAAAAAAAAATTGCTAGCACTACATCAAAATAAAAAGCTTTTGCACAGTAAAGGAAACCATCAGCAAAACAAAAAGCAGCCTAATGAATGGGAGAAGATATTTGCAAATCTATATCCAATAAGGGGTTAATATCAAGAACTCATACAACTCAACACTAAAAAACCCCAAATTATCTGGTTACAAAATGGGCAGATGACCTGAATAGAAATTTTTCCAAAGAAGATGTACAGATGGCCAACAGACACATGATAAGATGCTCAACATCACTCATCACCAGGGAAATGCAAATCAAAACCATAATGAGATATCACTTCACACCAGTCAGAATGGCTAGTATCAAAAAGATCAGAACTAACAAGTGTTGGTGAGGATGTGGAGAAAAGGGAACCACTGTGCATTTTTGATGGAAATATAAATCGGTGCAGCCATGATGGAAAATAGTATAGAGGTTCCTCAAGAAATTAAAAATGAAAACACTATATGACCCAGCAATTCCACTTCTGGGCATTTATCAAAAAAAAAAAAAAATAAAAACACTAATTCGAAAGGAGATATATGTCCCTATGTTTACTGCAGCATTATTTACAATAGCAAAGATATAGAAGCAACCTGAGTGTCCCTCAATAGATGAATGGATAAAGATGTGATATACATACACAATGGAATATTACTCAGCTATAAAAATGAAATCTTGCCATTTTGACAACAAGGATGGACCTAGAAGATAATATGCTAAGTAAGTCAGAGAAAGACAAATACCATATGATTTCACTTATATGTGGAATAAGACAAAACAAAACAAGACAAATGAACAAACAACAAAAACCAAAAGCAGACTCATATAGAGAACAAACAGGTGGTTGCCAGAGGGGAGAGGTGTGGAATGATAGTGAAATAGGTAAAGGGGATTACGAGGTACAAGCTTGCAGTTATAAAATAAATAAGTCATGGAGATGAAAAGTACAGCAAATGGAATATAGTCAATAAGATTGTAATAACTTTGTATAGTGACAGATGGTAACTACACTATTATAGTGAGCACTGTCTAATGTATAGAAGTGTCAAATCACTATGTTGTACACCTGAAACTAATGTCAACTATACTTAAATTTTAAAAAGCCTGTTAACATGTCCAAAAATTAACTTATAACTCTCCTTCTGTGCCCAAATATGCCTCTCCCCTAGTCTTTCTTATAGAAAGACTATCATAATTCCCCCAGTAGCTTGGGCCAGAAACTAAGATGCAGTCCTTACTTCCCTCTTTCTCTCACATCCCACATCAGCAAATCCTCTGGGCTTCACTTTCCAAATATAATCTAAATCCAACTATCTCTCACTCCTCTGCTGTGATCTCCCTAGCTCAAGCCCTCTTCTTCTCTTGGCAGGATTCTGCAGGAACCTCATAATGGTATTCCTGCATTCACTCTTACAATCCTATAGCTCGTCTTTTACTAATTAGCCAAAATGACTTTTTAAAACTGTAAATCTGATCACATTATTTCCTTGCTCAAAACTTCAATGGGTTGCTGTCATAATCAGAATAGAAAACAAATTCTTACTGTGGCCCAAGGGCCTTGGTTCCAGTTACTATTGCTGTATAATAAATCACTTCAAAACTAAGTGACTTAAAACACAACTGTTTTATGATACTTTAGAAACTCGGGGCAGGTGTTGACTGGTTGGTTCTTCTGCCTTATGATGGAGTCAACTGAAGTCACTCAGAGGACTCAGCCAGTCGACAGGCTGATCTCGATGGTCTAAGTTTCATTCACATGTCTGGCTCCTTGGTGGGATGAATGGAAATCTAGGTTTAGCTGGAACTCTTGACTGGAGTGCTTACATGTGACCTCCCCAGCACGACAGTCTCAGGATAGTTGAAGCAAGTATCCAAGAAACCAAGTGAAATCTGCAAGGTCATTTTAAGACCCTGTCTTAGAAGGCGTCTAGTGTCACAGTTCTCTATTGGTTGAAGCAGTCCAAAGCCCACTAGATCCAAGAAGAGGTAATTTAGAGGCCACTTCTTGATGAGAGGAATGTCAAAGATTTTGTGGCTATTAAATGTGGCTATTACCCTGCATAGCCTAGCTCCTATGATATTTCTCACCTCATCTCCAGCTTCTCTCTGCTTTGTTCACTCTGTTTGAGTCACACTGGAACACTCCAAACTTTCTTGTGCCTTAGAGCCTTTCTTGCACTTTTCTCTGCCTGAATGCTTTTCCTTCAGATCCTTGCATACCTTACTCCTTCATTTCATTCAGGTCTCTGCTCAAATGTTCCCTTCTGTTAGAGCCTTCCCTGACCACTCTGTCTGAAATAGTACCCCCCACCCCCAACGATTTCATCTCCTTACCCTCTGTTATTTTCTTTACAGACACACCCAACCCTGTATCACATTTATTTACTTTTTAAGCTGCCTATCAGTGTCTCATTTAGCAGCATATAGGTTTTACGAGGACAAGGACTTGGAGTGATGTGTTCAATTGTGTCTCTAGCACCTTGAATAGAAACCAACACATAAAGTTGCTCCATCATTCCTGTTAAATGAGTGATTGAATTCACTTGCATGTTTTCCATTCCCACTTATAATCCTTCTTTTTCATTTCATTCTGAAGAGAAAATGCATTTCTAGTCTCTTGTCTTTGGGGGTAGTTTTCTACCAATAGTGACTCTTTATCAACTGGCAGTCATTTGATTTTGAAAGACTTCTGATGCAATAATTAAACTTTTGGACAAATACTAGATTTGAGAAGCAGAGTTTATTTCTCTGGTCTTTGTGTGTGTGTGTGTGTGTGTGTGTGTGTGTGTGTGTGTGTGCTTATTTATTAAGCCCAGGCTAGATAATAGCTTCTTCTTTTCTACGTGCCAAAGTAAAAGCCTGAAAATGACTCTTAAATTTTTCACTAGAAATATATTTACAAACATGAAACTTTACAGAAATTGCTTACGTAAGACTGTGTTAGTTTTAGTTAAGTTGCCTTAGGCCCTGTTATAGCAAATGCTTTTAATTCTTACCTGAAGAATACTAGGAAAGAATGTGTACATTTACATCCTACTTCATTCCAGAAAAGGATTTGAAGCAGACTATATTCATAATTGGAGAAAATTAGTAAATCGTGGCAAGGCAAAAATAAGGTTCCAAAAAGTGAAGTAAATATTCCCCCACCCCCATAGAAATATGCCAGTTGTTACATTAAAATGTGAAAAAGTTACATTTGGGTGTTTTAATCATGGAGAAAGACAATGGTAGAAATATATCTATTTATGCTCTTATACATTAAGCCATGATTGTAGTAGACTGATTTAAAAAAAAATGCTTGAGAAATATTGGGCCTTTCAATGGAGTTTTAGGTATTTTTATTTACTTATTTTATATAGATCAATCGGTAATATTTTTATTAGCTTTCTGAGAATTAGCATTCTAAATATTCTAAATATTACCTCTGGATCCAGTATTATTTTAATGCTCTGTACCAACATTTGAAATTCTGTTGTATGAATCTTTATTCAGTGCTTGCTTTGCACCTAATTTTTTGCCATTGCTCTATTTATGGATTGAAGCAACACAGAAATCAAAAGAAAATTCAATGAACAAAGCATAACATTAGTAGTGTTGAGTCATCATTTGGTGAATACTTACTGCATGAGTCATGAACTTAAGGGCATCTATTAGACCAAGCAGATAAATTAGTGAAGCAGAGCAGGTGTATGGAAAATCAATTGCCAGAAATATAATAAAAATTTCTTTGTTTTTACTGAAATGCAGTGTGAAGAGATAACATAACAAACACAGATATACTGACAGAGATCATATTTTATCACATATATGGGTAAATGCAAATTGAAAATAGACACAATAAATTATTAATTATTTTCTTTCATGTCTCATACTCTTTTGATTCAGAACTGGAAAATAGGTACTTCTGCGAGAACATGAAGTGTCAGGTCTTATATTTCATATTGTGAGGTACAGGGTAGAATTTATCCTTGAGTCTTCTATCTGATTTTGATATTCAATTGAATTCAGTTTCAAAACAGAAAAAAAGTTCTTCATAAATTGATAGTTCATTTTGAACATGGAAAGGATCATTGCACAATGTTTTTATATTTAGGATAAATAAATGTCATTATTTCACTTTTAGTATTATATAGCACTGTAGTTCAATAACTTCTATTTGGAGCTCCCAATTCACACTATCAGTGATAGATGAGGAAGATGAACTGAATAATGCTAGTTTATTCTCCATAAAGTTGCAGATCAAGAAAATATACTTGGAATTTGGGATTCAATTTCACATTCTTGGAAATGTAAAATTGGCTGTGGCTTTCATATCTTTTAATAAAGGAAAGTAGGAGAGATTACTTTCTGACAAATGAAATTCCTAAAGATCCACTTTTTTTTTTACAATTAATGAATAAAAAATTGCTCTTTGCTAATGTCCTTGATGCGAAATATTCAAAATATTTATAAGGGTCATAATGTTAAGTCTTTGATCCAATTTTTGCTGCTAAGTTGAGATGGGCATTTTTCCTTGGGTAACATGAATCAGAGGATCTCATCACTTAAAAAAATCAGTCAACATCCATTCGTGATTTAAAAAAAAAAAACTCCCAGCAAAATAGGAAATTATTGAAGCAATATAGATCTTTTTGCCCCTGCAGTTCCCTAATAACATTTACATAATGCTAGTGACATAATTATATATTAACGATGCATCATTCATCCTGCTGCCCATGACTCTTTCAGATGTTGTAACTGTGTTTTGTTGATGATGATCACAAATGCAAGTCTTATTCAGAGTATGCAGGAAAATGTAAATAAGCCACTTTCTGGTCATGTTAAATTAATCACTCAGAATTTTATAGCACAAAGGCAGAACAGCTCATCGCTCAACAATATCTTCTCTTGAACTCTTTAGGCCTTCACCACTGCATTCCTAGAATTTGATCTCTCAGTGTTGACTATACCCTTGTTCTGTACTCACAGCCATCAGTGGGGAGGAGAGTGGAGGATAGATGAGGGGCCCAGGGCTGAGTGAGAAGAGCAGTCCCATTTGCATAAGTAATATCTGTCCCTGCCCCACGTGGCTTGAGACTGATTTGGGAGAGCACAGAATCATCACATCACATCAATCAGAGGCAAGAAGGGATGTGGATATACTGTTGGCATTGTTGAGTGATGGCCTCAAAAGCCCTTGAGGACACAAGCATGACCTCCCTTTGAGTGCCACCAGCACCTTTGGAGGCTGTGAGGGGGTAGGGGATCAGCCTGTGTGCCAGCAGGGGAACACACATAGTAATAAGTGCCTACTGCCAACGTTGCCACCTCTGGGTGCTGTAGACTGGAAGCAGCATTGTCCAAGGGTCAGTGATGAACCATTCATAGCTTAGAGATACTTGTCCTCTGTGTGATATGAGTGAGAGCCATTCCAAATCAACAAGTCAGCAGCAGTCTTACGCAATTTCATGAAAGGAATACTATACTGGCTGGTGGGAACTTTGGGCTCACCAGGCTGGCCTCCTGCAACTAGGACCTCAAGATCAGCCCATAGATATGATTCCTGGAGCTCTTTGGGGCATGTGGTTAACCTCATGCAAGGAGGAGAGTATCGGTTCAAAAAGCAACTGGAAGGAAGAATGACAACCAGTGATTGGATCACATCCTGGTTCCAGTCTGAGCAAAGTATACACTGCCTGGGAAACATTGCTTGTTGGGCCAGCACTGGTGCTAGAGGGGAACTTAAAAAATTTCCAGGTAGGCAGCCCTAATGCTCAGGACCTTTTATATTTAATACATATTCTTTCATAAAATCTCTAGATGTAAATAATTTGGTGTCAGGCAATTAAATTAATATATATTTCATAGCAGCATTGCTAATTTTATTCACATTCAAAATAAATCCCTTGCACTCCCTTTCAAGTTTACTAAACGTTTCATCACGTGATATGTTGGTTAAGAGCACAGATTCTAAAGCTAGAATGCTTAGAAATCCCAGCTCTTCTACCTGCTGGCTCTGTGACTTTGAGCAAGTTACTTAACTGCTTTGCATTCTACTTTCCTCATCTATATAATAAGAAAAATAATAGTACTTATCTCTTAATTGCATTGAATATCAAAAGTGTGAATACATGTAAATACCTAGAACCATGCCAGGTGTATGATATACACTCCACAAGTCTGTGCTACTATTTATTGTGTGCCAGTGGTTTTCAATGGGAGTTATTTCACCCTTCAGGGACATTTAGCAATGTTTAGAGACAGTTGTGTGTGTGTGTGTGTGTGTGTGTGTGTGTGTGTGTGTAGGGGTACCAGGAGCACTACTGGCATCTAATGGGTAGAGGCAAGGGACACTGCTAAACATCCTACAATGCCCAGGACAGGCCCCATAACAAAGAATTATTTGGCCCTAAATGCCAATAATACCAAGGTTGAGAAATATTGACAGTTCTTACTATGATCTGTTTCATAATTGTGTCTTTAGCTATATGCTTTTTTCTTTTTTTAATTGGTATATAATTAATCAACTGTATACTTTTGACACAGGTATACTTTCTTTACAAAATAAATAAGTTACAGTCTTCATTTCCACAGAGAAATATGCTCTCTCTTTTATCTTGCAATAAGCTACCTTTTTTTTTTTTTTAAAGATTTTATTTATTTGACACACAGAGAGAGATCACAAGTAGGCAGAGAGGCAGGCAGAGAGAGAGGGGGAAGCAGGCTCCCTGCTGAGCAGAGAGCCCGATGCTGGGCTCGATGCTGGGCTCGATCCCAGGACCCTGAGATCAGGACCTGAGCCAAAGGCAGAGGCTTTAACCCACTGAGTCACCCAGGCACCCTGTAGGCTACCCTCTTAATCTTTTGTAGAGATAGTGGGCATTAATGTGGGAAACAAAGGCAAAAGAAAAATTATTAAATTTCCTTACTACCTACAGACCATTGACAAGTCCTTGAAACAGGCAGAGTGACGTTCCTCTAGGAACTCAGCTGCCTTGATGTTAATACTTTGTTAAGGGCAAAAGGCAATCTTAGCCCAACCCCCAGGACCCTGTAAGTCTACTTTAACATATAAAAATTGCTTTGGAAACTTCCTTTATCTCTACCCCCCAAACATGTTGGCAATCACCCTCCAAGCATATGACCCACTAATATACATGGGAAGGGTCTTGTGACTGAGTTTTTACTAAACAGTAATAAATGACCTTTCCTAACAATAGCTAGCCCCCTCAGGATCCTGGAAAACTTGTTTCTGAAATACCTGGGAGGCATATGCTATCCTTAACCCCCTCCTGACTTGAAAGTATATAATGGGCCATTCCTCATGACCCCGTGGAGCTCTTTCTGCCCATGGGTCCTGTCCCTGTGCTTTCATAAAACCACCTTTTTGCACCAAAGATGTCTTAAGAATTCTTTCTTGGCCATCGGCTTTGAACCGTAACATCTTTCCTACATCAGGTATAAGAAATATTTACTGATCCTCCTTCCTCTATTACAAGTGCAACAGAGCAAGTAGAGTAGCAATTTCAAGCCAACAACTGGCTTAGATGACCGGCAGAAAATAGTAATGGGGTGATAGGGTTGCATAGAACTGCCCTTACATCCTTGAAGCACTCATATCTAGAAAGAAACCACTTCCATTCTTACCTGTCTCCTTCCTTTTATGTGCCAGAAGACACAGTGTCAGTTATTGTTTGAATAGGAATAGAGGTGAGGGAAGGAAAAGGTGAACTAATGGAGAGAAACTCCATCAGTTGATATTTCAAATATATTTACTCTGTTTCATGTAATTGCAAAAAAAAAAAAAAATCACGAGAGGGAATCACAACAACCAAGAAATTTTTATGTGTGTCAAAATTTCTGGGGGTACTTTACTCCTTAATGAAACCTCTTTACAAGGTGGAGGGTTTTCTGTCTTCAGTACTCATAGTGTAGTCCACAGGCCAGCAACATCACCCAGAGCTTGTTAAAAAGGCAGAATCTCAGGCCCCACTTTGGACCTGCTGAATTAGGATCTGTATTTTAACAAGATCTCTAGGTGATTCATATGCACATTAAGATTTGAGAAGTGCTGGAATGTTCTCTCTGTCCCTGGCACATTAAAAGCTCAACTTTTTAAATCAGAAATGGGTCTATTAATAGGCTAAAAAGGTGACAGAGGGAAACATTTTTAATCAACGAGAAAGCTATTTCCCTTTCCTTTAAGTAATTTACATGCCATTGAGTTTATTTATAGTTTCTCAAATGATCTGATTTTATAATATATGATCTTTTCATTAAACTGATGTTATGGCTAATGATTTGTGTCATATTTGCAATTTACAAGTTAAGAATGAAGAGTATCAGTGCTTTAAAAAGGTAATAAAGTGTGTTCTGCTACCTTTGTAACTTGCAGATGGGGGAGAACACACTTGCAATCTTAGCTATGGCATTCTATAGTTCTGATATCTATAATAAATATTTATTTACATATATGTAGATATGACAACTCTAATGTTTTATACACTTAGCTGACATTCACAGGCTGAGACCGAAAGTGAAGTTACAGTAAAATTGAATGGTGTTAGAAGAGGACACGTTTCAATTAAGTGCACTTCCTTATTAAATAAATTGGACTTGTAGACCAGGAGGCAGCAAACCTTGTTTCCCTCAGAAACCCAAGCGTGAGGAGCAAAAGTGGAGACTGCTCCTATACTATCTCAGGAGGAGTGAGCCATGAGCATGTGAGCCATCACCAGATGCCTGCCTCTGATTTTCGTTGCTCCCATTTTTCATCCTGTCCCCACCCCAAGGGAAGGAGAAAAGGGTAGGTATCTCATCTTCTGGCAAGAAGGCCAGAAGGTGAGGTGTGCAAGTGATGTAAAGTACATATTCATGATTGCTTGCCAAATTTACCATCACTGTCACTTTTTCCCCATAGCTCCTGCCAACTCTCCCTAGCCTTTTATTCCTGCTGCCTACTGAAACCAAGTAGATCCCAGAAAACTTGATACAACTGTAACACTTGAGGCAGATAAAGAACTCGTGCTTTCTAACCAGAAAACAAAAACATTCCCATGCCCTTCTATATTGGGTGATTTCCAAAGTTCTGTAATCTGTGTGCCTTAGAAATAATCGGGTGTTTTGGGCTCCAAGCCACTAGAAGAAATAAATTTCGAGTTTATCTGCTGCTGATGAAGGATAATGAGCATTTTCTTATGAAATTTGGGGCCTTTCTCTTCCCAGCAGATTACGTACTTCTATTGTGGTAGCTTCCATATACTGTCATTATCATTATTAGACACAACAACATCTAAAATACCACCAAAATAAATCTCCTCTCAAATTGCCTTCCTGAAGTGAATTGAGGATATTCTGGCACTCATAAATGCAGAAATGTACACTGCAATGGGCTGTGTGTTGTATCAGACCAAAAATGAAATGAAGAACATATCAAGCTTAAAGGTTTATCGGGAGCTTCTAGATAATTCTGCCACTGTTTCAATTTAAGTAGTCTCTCATGAAACATTGGATCTCATTAGGCTTTCAGCTCTTGGGCCCCAGGATGCATTGTATTTAATTAACTCTTCCTGGCATAAAACTTCTCAGAGGCTCTAAGCCAAATAAAATTTTCTCAAAGGTAATCTCAGAAATCCATTGATATCTATACACACACACACACACACACACACACACACACACACACACATTTATCTTTCAATATGCATACTCAGACCTTGGGGGAGTTGTGGGTATGGGTATGGGAATACAGACATCTGTCTTAAAGCCAGTATGAAATCTGGTTTATAGAGAAATTATCTTTATTGCTGTTGAGTGGTTGTGAGCAAGATGCATACTCATCTTTACATAGGATAGATGGTGTGGCTAAATCTTATTGAAACCTTTCTGAAATAACAGAAATCTGGGTTGAATATGCCCAAGTTGTGGCATGTGAACTAGTCATATGATTTTAATAACTTCTTTTCTAGGGGTTCTTTTCCTGTTTTGTCCATTTGACATTGTCACAGTCTAAGCTGTCATTTGAATATGGGGTTTTAAATAAGCAATAGTAATAATAGTAATAATAAGTAACAATGGTCATTTCTATCTTTTGAACCTGTTTCATAAGATATAAGAGATTAGAAAATCCCCTTTTCAGTCAGGGTCTCTAAAGTAGAAGCTTCAGAGAAGAGTTTAAAACTCCTCCAAAACAAAATCTCTTGCTTGAACATGTCAATCAATGAGAGATTAAAGGGAAAGGGGGCAGAACAGCAGTGAGGTGACGGCAGTGATGGAAAAGAGTGTACTGACAGCTTTTGCAAAGCTGGTAATATTCTCTTTCTGATCTGGTTGCTGATAACATAGGCATGTTCAGTTTGTGGAACTTTATCATGCTATGCACTTATTATCAGTGCATTTTTCTTGATGTATTTTTCAATAAAAAGTAACAAACAAACGAAAAACCCAAATATGTAGTTTATGAAGGTAGTCCAGGGTAACATGAAGGTAAACCATGGTGAGGGCCAGGTTAGGATAATGTCACCTGAAATGGCAAGAGGATACATTAAATGGGCTTGACCAGGTCAGTAGCCAGAGTTTCTGGAGAAAAGTCTAAGAGGGCTGGAGAGGAGATGGAAATGGTAGATAATGGTGGGGAGAGGGACTGTGAATCAGGATGCTAGAACTCAAAGGGAGTTGAAACAAGAAGCTAACCCAGGAGCCAAGTTTGCCTGGATCACAGACTATTGCTAAAAGGTCTTCAGCAGGAATTAGCATAGATCTGGGCACCAGAGGAAGTAGGAGTGGGTCTCTTCTTCCCAATTCAGAAAGTGGCAGAGATCCTCGCCAGGCTCTTGAATAGGACCTAGTACTCATTTAGAAGGTGAAATTGTCAATTACACAGAAAACGTTGGTTCCCAGAACATGTCCTCTGAGACTCAAACTTGTTTATCTTGGCATCTCCTTGAGCACTTCCAATGAGAAAGGTCCCTTTTGGGTGCTGTTTGATCCACCATCTCAGTTAAGGATGACATTCTGTGGCTATCCCTACCAAACCAGATCGTTGGATGGATCTGCCAATTTTTCACTCCACAAACACTTATTGAGTACCTACTATGGGCCAGGAGCTGTTCTAGGTGCTGAGGAGGCATTGAGTAAGGCAGAGAAAATCCCTGCTGTTTGAAACTTATATCATGTTAATGACACTTAATACACTCAAGGCTTTTTTATTTACAGTTTTATATGTGAAAAAAAATCTGTTGAGATTTATCAAAACACTACAATGGCTAAAATGTACACAAGTATATCCACTGGTTAACCTAGGCGTGTATACACATAAAAAGGATATCACACATATGCAGGTTCTTTGTTTGCTGTCATTCCAAAGAGAGTACATTTCACGGGGTCCAAAAGACCCAGGTTTAAGGCTTATGGTTTAAGACCTCTCCCTCTTCCTTACTGGGTGAGGGTGAGCAGTTTGCTTACCCTCTCTAGGTCCCAATTTTCTCACTTATGAAGTGAGAATAATCTGAGTACCTATATTACAAGGTTGTGATGAGGGTTAATATATTTCTTAGTTATTAACTCATAATAATAACATTTGTAATTATTCAATAAAAGGTAATACATTCTGAATGACCCAATACTTTCAAGTCTTCTAGCTTTCTTGAGCCCCTCTTTTTATATGAGTGCCATGCAAACTTTCTCAAACTTCTCAAGCTCTCATCTTTATGCTGTGGAATGCCCAGGATCTGTCATAGCATTTATAAAGATTGTTGAGGTGGGGAGACTTACAATTTCCTGGGCAACTGAATTTCTTCTCCTTGTAAATCCTCGATCTGCTCTCACCATCTTGTCTCTTCCAACTTGTCCCATGGATAGACACCTCCATTTTTTACCTTCATTCCCTTCACACATCACTAACATGGGGTTGTTGGGTGCAATAGACTGTGATAGAATATTTGGAGACAACCAAGGGAGTCCAAGGCATTGCCCAGAACAAGAGTACTCTCTTCATGGAGAACTCCTTACTGACCACTTTCCCTTTCCCAAAACTTGGCTTCTTCCCTAAGTTCTCTTTATATTATTCTTCATATCCAATCCATCAGGAAATTCTGTTGGCTTTACCTTCAAACTGTATAAAGCACGAACTTTGAAAAAAATTTATTTTTAAAAATTTTAATTCCAGTATAGTTAACATACACTGTTATATTAGCTTCGGGTGTGCAATATAGTGATTCAACAATTCTATACATTACTCAGTGCTCATCACCATAAGTGTATTCTTTTTAAAAAAATTTTTATTATTTTTTTTTTCCTAGAAACATTGCCAAAGGAAAGGGAAGCAAGGGCAAAAATAAACTATTGGGACTTCATCAAGATCAAAAGCTTTTGCACAGCAAAGGAAACAGTCAACAAAACCAAAAGACAACCAACAGAATGGGAAAAGATATTTGCAAATGACATATCAGATAAAGGGCTAGTATCCAAAATCTATAAAGAATTTCTCAAACTCAGCAGCCAAAAAACAAATAATCCAATCAAGAATTGGGCAGAAGATATGAACAGACATTTCTGCAAAGAAGACATCTAAATGGCCAACAGACACATGAAGAAGTGCTCAACATCACTTGGCATCAGGGAAATACAAATCAAAACCACAGTGAGATACCACCTCACACCAGTCAAAATGGCTAAAATTAACAAGTCAGGAAATGACAGATGTTGGCAAGGATGAGGAGAAAGGGGAACCCTCCTACACTGTTGGTGGGAATGCAAGCTGGTGCAGCCACTCTGGAAAACAGGATGGAGGTTCCTCAAAAAATTGAAAATAGAGCTACCCTATGACCCAGCAATCGCACTACTGGGTATTTACCCCAAAGATACAAATGTAGTTATCCGAAGGGGCACGTGCACCCCAATGTTTATAACAGCAATGTCCACAATAGCTATACTATAGATGTCCATCAACAGATGAATGGATAAAGAAGATAGGGTGTATACACACACACACACACACACACACACACACACACACACACACACACACTGGAATATTATGCGGCCATCAAAAAACCTGAAATCTTGCCATTTGCAATGACGTGGATGGAACTAGAGGCTATTATGCTAAGTGGAATAAATCAATCAGAGAAAGACAATTATCATAGGATCTCACTGATAGGAGGAATTTGAGAAACAAGACAGAGGATCATAGGGGAAGGGAAGGAAAAATGAAACAAGACAAAACCAGAGAGGGAGATAAACCAAAAGAGACTCTTAATCTCAGGAAACAAACTGAGGGTTGCTGGAGTGGAGGGGAGGTGAGAGGGATGGGGTGGCAGGGTGATGGACATAGGGGAGGGTATGTGCTATGGTGAGCGCTGTGAATTGTGTAAGACTGATGAATCACAGACCTGTACCCCTGAAATAAATAATACATTATATGTTAATAAAAAAATAAAAAAATCCATAAGTATATTAATCCCCTTCACCTATTTCACCCATCCTCCCACCCATCTCCCCTCCGGTAACCATTAGCTTGCTCTTTATAATTCAGAGTGTTTTTTGGTTTGTCCCTTTCTTCTTTGTACTTTTGTTTCTCAAATTCCACATATGAGTGAAATGATATGGTATTTGTCTTTCTCTGACTGACTTATTTCACTTAGCATTATACTCTCTCAATCCATCCATGTTATTACAAACAGCAAGATTTTATTCTTTTTTATAGCTGAGTAATATTCTAGTGTGTGTGTGTGTGTGTGTGTGTGTATATGTAAATAGAAGATGGGGCATATATATATATATATATATAGGCTCTACCAAGGGCATATTGGGGGGCAGGTCACTTGATATCAGCAAGGTCCAAGCTGGTCAGCTGCAGGAGGGGGATTGCAGTCCCCAAGAAAACTCCTGCCCAGGCTTGGATAGAGGGGCATTTCTGCAGGAGAATGCAGGAATGGGGTGCACTGTTTGCAAGCCAGGTGGAGAGTTTTCCACTGTACTGGTTATGGCAGGTGTCCGAGTGTCTAGGCAAGGTGGTGGAAGAGGCAAATGGCTCCTGCCAGCTCTTTTGTTCTTGAAGAGGTCTCCCAACAATCCCTGCCACTCCAGCACATGCTCTGATATTAGTAAATAAATCTCCCTTCTGTATACCCCAGGCATTTTTCAAACTGCTGCTTCTAAGCTGTATCTCAGCAGGGCTGTTTGTTGTGCTGTCTCTTTAAGGGTGGGCACTCAGTTTCCTATCACCCTCCAGGTTGTCCCAGAACCCAGCCCATTGATTTTTTAAAGTTCCAGATATTAAGACTGATTGTTGGGACCCTCTGGTTTTCAAAGCCAATGTTATGGGGATTTATCTGCCCCATGTGTGTTTCCTGTGCCTGGGGTGGGGATCTGCTCCTCACTCCTCTCCACACCCACCACGTCCCTCCCTCCCATGGACAGTCCTCTGGGTCTGTTTGGCTCTGGACTGTGTGTCCACCCTTCCTACCCTCTTTGACATGGCCTCTTCTCTACATTTAGCTGTGGAGAGTCTGTTTAGCCAGTCTTCAGGTCATTTTCTGGGTTATTTTCATGGATGTAGGTGTTGTTAATTGTATCTGTGGGATGAGGTAAGCTTAGGATCCTCCTACTCCACCGTCTTCCTGGAAAGTCTCATGAACCTTTTTTTAAACTGATGATTTCCAAATACCAAAGATGATGTTTGGCATAAAGTAGGTACTCAATAATTATTTGTTGAGTAAACTAACATAAATTTGCTTCAAACAGTGCTTGACATGAAGAAATATATAAATTTAAACTTTTGTTAAATGATTTTCTATAACCTGTAATTGAGCCTTCCAAGTAGTTATTGTCAGGAGTATGCTCTGTAAAAAACTGGCTGTCCTAAATCTCACAGTTCTAGTCAATCAAATGTACTACCCCTGTCTTGCCTCCCCAGGACTGAACATCTTTAATATTTGGTAAAGTTAATTTTCCAGGTTTTCAGACCTGTAGAGGAGAAATCAAACCTTTAATGACCCTCCCCCCATAAGGGGCAGGTCTGTACTGAGGATCAGCTTGAGACTAGCTGAAAAGCATCTCTTTTTACCACAAGCATCACATCTGTAGATTTAAATAGCATTAGGTTGATTGAAGAAAGGGACCATCTAAACTGTCAGGTGTTTGCGATTAAATATAAAAGTGCACAGCCAAGAAGCCATTACCATAAGTTCTGCACGTGATAGACATTTCAGGTTCTACCAAATATATTGCAAGAGATATCAAGAATATGAGGAATGTGCAAATTTGAATTTTAGTTCAGTGAAACAACTTTTCTTAATGCTGCCTCAATGGAAAGATTTAGACATGTATTAACATATCTCTGTTCTGCTAAAATCTTTTTTATAATTCTCTATAAAATACATGAAATATGCTCCATTAGTCTAACATTCTAGAAACCCCATATCCACTCCAGAGGTGGAAAATACTGGACTCAAAACCCAGGTTGTGTTTTCGTTCCTCTCACGTACATAGTGAATTCAGTCTCAGCATTCTTTGCGCAGCATTCCAAGCAGTTGTTACCAATGGATCCTTTACTTCCCTGCAATCTACTCCCAATATGGCAGCCAGAGAACCTTTAGCCAGCAAGGCAGATCACTGTCCCCCTCTGATGTCTTCACACCTATCATTCAACCCAAATGATCTTTCTCTCTCCTACTTTATTTCCTGGCATTCTCCCTGACTCACTATGTGCCAGCTGTGCTGGCCTCCTTGTTCTTTCAACATACTAGGAAACTCTCGGCCTCAAGTACTTTACACTGACCGTTATCTCTTTCCCTAACATTCTCCATATGTAACTTAAATTTTTGTTCAAACTCTACCTTTTTAACGAGGCCTATCATGACCACCAATTTAAAATTGCAGCCTCCTTCTGGTAGGCAGAATAATGTCCTCCCCCCAAATATTCATATCCTAATCCCCAGAATTTGTGAATATGTTACCTTACATGACAAAGGGGACTTTATAGGTGTGATTAAGTTAAAGATCTTGAAATGGGGACATTATACTGGATTATCTGGGTGGGCCTGAAGTAATCACAAGGGTTCTTGTAGGAGGGAGGCAGGAGAGTCAGAGATGTAACATGGAAACAAAAGAGAGAAGAGAGGTTGGCAGATGCTACTCTGCTAGCTTTCAAGACAGAGGAAGAGATGATGAGCCAAGTAATTGCAGGTATCCTCTAAAAGCTGGAAAAGACAAGGAAATGAATCTCTCTTACAACTCCCAGAAAGAGGGGTGGCTGGGTGGCTCAGTCAGTTAGGCATCTGCCTTCGGCTCAGGTCATGGTCCCAGGGTCCCGGGATCGAGCCCTGCATCGGGCTCCATACTCAGTAGGGAGCCTGCTTCTCCCTCTCCGTCTACTTGTTGCTCCCCCTGCTTGTGCTTTCTGTTTCTCTCTCTAATAAACAAAAACAAAAACAAAAACTTCCAGAAAGAATGGAGTCTTGCTAATAACTTGATTTTAGAACATCTGACTTCTAAACCATAAGATAATAAATTTGTGTTGTTTTAGGCCATTATTTTCAGTAATTTGTTATGGCAGCAGGAAAAGACTAATATATCCCCCCACTCTACTTTTTTTCACATCACTTATCAACCTTTATTGTATCAGACAATATGTTCTTCATATGTTTTGCTTACTGTCTCTCTCCTGCCTTGCTCTCTGCCCTCCTCTAGAATATAAGCCCCACAAGGGCAGGCATCCTCATGTGTAATTCTGCACTTAGAACTTGATACATAATAGGTACTTAATAAATGTTTGTTGAATTAATTAATTGGTTAGTTCGTCTTTAATCTACTCTTGCCCTGTGAAATTACTTCCTACCACTTAAAGTGAATCAACTAATCTGAACCATGGTCCTATCTTTTCTCATCTCTCTCTTCCAGGCTCTCTCTCTTTCATACACATACACATCCAACACACAACCCCTCTGAATTTAGAATTCTCTTTCTCTGCCAGAGTGTATCCAATTCGAGTTACAGCATTCCATGAAGTCCTCCCTTGACTCCACAACAGTCCATACTGAACTCTACAATTTCTGAATGCCTATAGCATTTCTTATTGTTATCCCCCAGTTTTGTAGTTATATTCTCTTATCTTTTGTATCAGCCTGTCTTCAGTTAGGAGGCAGAAACCACACAATAATTAGAACAGGGGGAGTTTAATATAAAGAATTATTAACTAATCAAAGGGGATGAGCTACTAAAGAGTAAGGGATAATTCTAAAGAATACAGATTAGCAGATAAAGGGAGCAGCCACTACCTCCAGGGATAAAGCAGAGTACCAGACTTCAGTGGAGAGGGTGTTGGTGTGGCTCATTGGTTGTTGGAGAAGTTTGCTGAGATGCTGTGGACAGGTGCTAGCAAACAGGAAGCCACTGGCCAGATGCCAAGTGAACTTACTAGGAAGCTACTTGCTGGGGTACTGATGGGACTCAGGAAGTTGCCCATGGGTGCTTTGAAAACCCTCTGAGAAGCTGCCCTCTGGGTTGCTGGTGGAATTTGCTGGGAAGCTGCCTGTGAGTGCGTTCTAAAACACACTATGGAGTGAGCACCTCTGGGTGCCACTGACCATTGTGCACTGCAGAAGTGAGCACGAAACAAGAAAGCACATTAGGAAGAGGAATCCCTTTGCCCTGCCATGTACCTCTAGCACCTTCTATGAACAAATCCTAACACTGTACTATCTGGTAAAGGAGAAATGTTTGCAGGGTCCAGCTCCAGTGTCACAAAGCAGGGCAAAAAAGAGTGTATTTATAGCTGAGAAGCAATGCATTGACAATTGGCACACCTTTGTATTTGTAATTTCTGTTGAATGTTAGCAATATTGTAAGCCGCTCGAGGGCAAAGGCAACATCACACTTCTCCCTCACCACCCCAGCATGGTTTATGGGGCATTGAACATAGTGCTGACTACATGTTAAGGAAGTACTTGGTTGACTGTAAATAAAATTTTCCTGAACTTTTATTTGCTCAACAGCTTAGGAAGGCGATGGCATCATCCTCTCCCTTTATGTTACCCTATTCTGAAATCTAATGACAGAGCAGTTCAACCATGAGTGAACAACAGCTGCCACCAAGCTAGCAATTTCCAACTACAAACCAGGCTGTGATTTTCTCCTCAGCTATTATGCCATCTTGGATGTCATTTTCAAAAACACTGAAGCCAAGCTGGGGTGAACTGTGATTTTGTTTATTAAACTCTCACTTGGTGGGAAAGAGCTTTGTCAGCTGCTGGTTCTCCTAGAGTCAGTTCTTACTCAGGCTTCCAAAGCCAACCCATCAAGGAATTATGTTCCCACGTGTCCCACCTTCTTCTTTTCTCTTAAGACTTAGATTGTTCATAGACCAATCCTTTGAGATTCAGAATGACTCAAACTGAACAAACCTGCTTTGTGTCCAAAAGGAAGAGAGTGCAGCCTAACAGTTATATTCATCTTAATGTATTTCTTGGCTTCTAAAGGCCTTCAAAAATCTTATTTTGTGTGAATCCGAGAATCTCTCCCTCCAGGGGCTCTATTAAGTAGCACATTCCAAAAATAAGATTGCCTAGCCCTAATTTTAGCACCAACTCTAGTCCTTTCCAGTATTCCCTTGCCCATAACTAATATATAATAGTATTCTTTCCTTACCCTGAACATAATGAGTTTGCCTCAAATATTAGCCCAACATTAGTAACTGTGGCCTATATAGTCTCTTTGGAGCCAAAATGGTCTTAGGTTTTGAGTTAGACAGACTTGTATGAGCTCAGGGTCTGCTACTTATTACTTATGTGACCTTGGACATGTTACTTCACCTCTTTGAATTTCAGATTCCTCCTTATAAATCAGGGCTAGTTGAGGGAAATGGGGCAGTCATCCTCTTTAAATGTCAGTTTCCTCCTTAGTAAATAGGGCTAATGATGATACTTACTCCACAGGGTGGTTATGAGGATAATGTTTATAAAGCCCTTAGCCAGTGAATCTTCAATAAATGTCAACCATGATTAGAATGTAAACCAGACAATATCAACCTTTCTAGCCCATGCCACCATCATCACTTCTTTCCTGAACTACTGCAGTGGTGCCTAACTAGTGTTCCTGCTTGCACTTTTGCCCTGAGTCTATTCACCACATAGCAGCCTGAAGAATTTTTTCTGAACATAAATTGGGTTTTGTCACATCCTTACTCAAAAGACCTGTGTTGGCTTCTCATCACACTTTGAACAAAACGCAAACTCGTTATTATGCCTTACAGAGCCTTATATGATTTGGCTTTGGCCTATTTCTCTGATATTCTCTCTTATTGATTTCCTTTATCCCTCATTTCTATCTAGTGATGATTTTCTTGTGGTTTCTCAACCATGCACGCATGTTCCAGCTCAGAAACTTTATATATGCTGATATTTCTCATTGGAATGCTCATCATCCCAGATATTCACATTGCCCATGACTTACTCCTGTATTTTATTCATGTCTCCCTGCAAAATACTTTCTCTTCAAAAAGGTCTTCTTTGGTCACTGAAAGTAAAATGGCTCCTACTACCCATCCATTGATCTTTAGCCCCTTTATCTTATTTCGCTCATACTTACTGGTATCTAACATTATGTTATATATTTATTTGTTTATGACCTTTTGTTCCATTAAAATGCAAGTTTCATGGAGGCAGGGACTTTTTTTGAGTCTTGTGGGACTTTGGATCTTTTGCGAGGCTCTCATTGAAGTGCTAATGCCTCTGACATTGGCCAACTTATCCCTTTCTTAGTAATTGGTGTAAATCTTAGCTGAGATTCCCAGAAGTAAGATACATGGTTTGACTCCAAGTCTTTGGGGGAAGAGATAAGTGAAAAAGAGTAAGGAAGGGAAAGAGAAGCTAATAGGAGATATGGGAATATCTCAAAGAAAAATATTTGCCCAATTTGTTATTTAGTCTAGAGCAATCCTTGGCTACTTGCTCAAACCAGGATTTTATATGAGAGAAAAACTCCATTTCTATGCCTCCATTTCCTAAATCTACTTATATTCTGCCTACACGATGTAATGTCAGTGGCTGAAGAGAAGCCAATTTTAACACTTTTCAAGTCGTATAAAAACAAAATGGAAGAATTGTTTCTGTTTTGCTTTAGCAAAAAAATTGTTTTTGTTTTTGATTTAGCAATGGAAATCATACCTTAGTTTATAATCAAACAAAATTAACTTAAATACTTAATTATAGTGTAAGTATGTACCTGGGATTCTGCAAGATCTTTCATAGGAATATTATAGTTGAACTATATGAAATTGCTGATGTTCAACTCTTTTTGACCCAGCAAAATGGCAATTTTACATGGTTCAATCTAATATGTGTGGCAGTATTAATATGCACAGATTGTAAAACTCAGAGAGATAAAGCTGTTACTCTTTATTTTTTTAACTAGGAAAATAATCTTGTACTAATAAGGATAGACTAGGTTATGCTTCAGTAACAAACACCTCCTCTCTCAAATCTTAGTAGCTTAACACAATAAAAGCATATTTCTTGCCCATACGACATATTCTAATACTGGGAGTTTTGTTTCATGCAGTCAATCAGGGACCCAGGCTGATAGAGGTGCCACTTTCGTGTAGCTGCACCATCTGGAACTCAGGGACTTTTTGGAGGATGCCATGAAAGCAAAGATGAAGGAATTGAGCGTGGGCATTTTCTGTGCCTCAGTCTAGAAGAGTGACCCACCCCACTTCTGTTCCTTTTTTTTTTTTTTTGGCTTAACTTCTGTTCCTATTTTATTGGCTAGAGCTGGTCCTATGGTTCTTGCAGGCTCATTTGCCTCCTCCAGCATATCTCCAGTGTACACTATCTTCTCCACGACTTTTTTTTTTTAAGAGTTATTCTTGACTCACACAACAGTGACATCCTGGAAGGCCTAAATGGCTCTTACTTCTCAGATGTCTCCTATGACTTATTCTTAAACAACGTAACATTTATGAATCTCCTTTCACACTGTGTGGCTAGAAAGCAAGGGATACCAAAGTTTGCTGGGAGTAGGAAGAGGGAAAGGTAATAAGGCATATGCAGCCTTGGTTAGCGATCTCTGCTTAGAAAAACTTACCATCAATTCAAATCTTCTGGGTCTGCCCCATGTTGGTCCAGGGAGCTTTGCAAGAAGTCCATCTCAAAAAGAGGTAAAGTGACTAAAGATACAAATGTAGTGATCTGAAGGGGCACGTGCACCCAAATGTTTATAGCGGCAATGTCTACAATAGCCAAACTATGGAAAGAACCTAGATATCCATCAACAGATGAATGGATAAAGAAGATGTGGTATATATATATACACACACACACACACACACACACACACACACACACACACACACACAATGGAATACTATGCAGCCATCAAGAGAAATGAAATCTTGCCATTTGCAATGATGTGGATGGAACTAGAGGATATTATGCTAAGCAAAATAAGTCAATCAGAGAAACACAATTATCATATGATCTCTCTGATATGAAGAATCTGAGAGGCAGGCCAGGGGGTTGTTGGGGGTAGGGGGGGAATGAAACAAGATGAGATCAGGAGGGAGACAAACCATAAGAGACTCTTAAACTCATAAAACAGAGGGTTGGTGGGGGGTAGGGGGGTAGGCATAGGGTGGTTGGGTAATGGACATTGGGGAGGGTATGTGCTATGGTAAGTGCTGTGAAATGTGTAAGCCTGATGAT
>CM052901.1:89202423-89213717 GCA_028534135.1 Potos flavus | reverse complement strand
AAACTTCTTTTTCATCCATTTCTCTAAACCTATCTGGGAATTTTTAGCATCCTTTCCATATAGATTTTGTGGGGGGGGGAGGGGGAAAGAAGCAGTGGAGGGTAGAAAGCAACCAAGAGGACAATGTCCCACCTTGGCTCCAAACTCTCTTGCTCTTTCCCCATAATCTTACTCAAGTTTATTCTCCAAAACCTTATTTCTTCTCTATGTGGCTGAAAGATGCTCCTATCACTACATAGTCTTAAGTCTATGATACAGATAAAAACTCTAGCCTTCCCCTCTTAGGCTTTGGACACAGATATGGAAAGCCAAGTTGTTATAATCTCCAAATTTACAGTTGAATAGTGACTACTGGTTCTAAGTTCATTCTACCAAACTTTGACGGCATGATTGACAATAATTAAATGGGTAAGGGCAAGCCATAGGGCTACTAAGAACCACTGAAAATTACTGGGAACAAAGTATAGTCAACTTCATGACACCAAGACCTACAATTATTTGAATATGGATGATTGGCACTCATCCTCCTCACACCCTCCTCACCCAGACATGGGCTAATTTTCATATTCTCTTCAGAGTGGGTGTGGGTGGATGTTGTAATGGAAAAAGGGTGAAGACTGGTAAGAAATGGCAGACCACCCTGTCTAGGGAAACTATGAGGTAGAGGGTAGGTGCTTGAGTTTCCAGTATTCTTCTGGCCCACTTTTCCATATTGGGCCAATAAAATTTGTACCACTAAGGCAATGTTTAGAAATGCCTTTGTCCTATGTACTCATAAGACCAAGAATCACTCCTATGAGCTATTAAGCGGACAATGACATTAGAAGATGCCAAAACATGGCCTGATTCAGAACAGCTGAAACCCTAGAACTCCTGGCAGGCCAGCTGCATAAACTCACCCCAACCTTTTCATCAAACCTGCAATAACATTGCTCTTCATTTTACACAATGGATATAAATCACTTATTCATTTATTTGTTACTTGTTTAATGTCAGTTTCCCCCACTTAGGAATGCAAGCTCTGTGATGGCAGAGACTTTGTGTATTTGTAAAGTGTAAACAGGCCAGAATATGGTGGATGCTTAGCCAGTATTTGTTGACTGAATGAATAAATACAAATGAATGAATACCAGGCACTACACTGGGTATGAAGATAAGTGAAGCAGGGTTTCCTTCACTAAGAGAATACACAGGCCAGAAAGAGAAATCTATTGGCTAGTAAGTAATCCTAAATATTGATATACTGGGGCTGAAACCATCAGGTGGTTGAAGGAATAAAGAGTAGCTTCCCCTTTATAAGGGATCTAAATTCTCCAGTTTGCCACAACCTACTTCATTCATCACATACCTGCCTAGAGTGTGAGGACATTTGAGTGTATGACTGCTGCTCTTATAAGACAAGATCTAGGTCTGAAAAAACACATAAGCAGCAGAATTAATCTGGTGCTCCCAAGCAGTGCCCACGAGTGGTAGATAAAGCGGTCTGACAGACTGTAATAAGGTCTTACCTTGACACTTAGCTATGACCCATATGGATTGTAACCAAGGACCAGATGGCATGATGGATATCTCTGAGGATCCCATGTGGATAGACGACTTTGAGGACCAGATTGTCGGTCTCTCTGCCCCTGGACCCTTTGGCATGCCAGAAAAGCCATTAAAACTTTGATATAACCTAGGAGAAAGGGAAGGGACACCAAATTACCTAAGATTAAGGTCTTGGTGGAAGAGCAGGGGTTCAAGATAGAAATTAAGTTGAATTATAGGAGAATAAAGTTCCATTTCTTGCATGCCTGAGTTTGTGCTCTAATATTCTCAAACCTGCTCCATTTGTATAACAGGTACACCATAGGATTTAAAGAATGAGAGCTATATTTTAGGATATATACTCATTATAATTGGCTATGTTTCAAAAAGCAATTGAAAATAAAGAGCAATCCCCCGAACAAAGAATGCCATAGTTGATATTTTTAACAATTTCAAATTAGAGTCTCTTCATTTTTCTGCTATTTCCATTAATATTTTATTTCCTGAAAACTTCGTTATGTATCACTTCTTCTTTACCTTAATGGGATCACTTTTCTTTCTGGGGTTCTTTGGAAATATAGGATGTCAAAAAGGTAAACAAATCATTTACTCTCTCTGTATCTCAATGACCTCGTGTGTAAAACAAAGGAAGTCAACTAGACAAGTGCTTCTCAAAGTTTAATGTATATAACCTGGGGATCTTGTTAAAGGAGGGCATGTGTGGTGATGAGCATTGGGTGTTATGTGCAACTAATGAATCATTGAACACTACATTAAAAACTAATGATGTATTACATGTTGGCTAATTGAACATAGTAAAAAAAAATGATGACTGTTTTAAGCAGGTCTGGAGTGGGCCTGAGATTATGCATTTTTACAGAAAGCTTCAAGTAGATGTTAGTGCTTCAAGGACCACACTTTAAGTAGCAAGGGACTAGCTGACCTCCAACATTCTTTTTCTTTGCATCTCTAGTTTATTTATGGGATATCATGCAACTGGATATATATATATATATTTAAACTGAGTTCTTCTGTGCCAAGAATTAAGCCAACTGAAGGGCACCACTTGTAACCCTTTAACTTAAATATATACTGCCATTTATTTTAATATTCTGTGGAGATAGCGTATCTCTCCTGGAACAATATAAGGTCACTTAGGAGTAGAGTAGAGTCTTATATTTTTATATTATTCACCATCCTATGTAAAAAAAAATAGTGTGTTTCTAGTGGTAAGATTAGGCAGAAGGTGAGTAGTTATGACTTAATCACTAAGTGAACAACGTGAGGTTGATAAAATATAAAAATGATGTGGATATTAATGCCGTGTCTATTTGAGTTTAGTGCCATAGGGAAAATAAGGCTGATCTGCGTCACATTAGCCACTGGCAAATGGAGTCAGGGCACTGGGAGTCATTTTGAGGGAACACATATTTCTAATGTTTTCTGAGCAGGACACAAGTGACAGCCTATATCGGCTAGATTAAGCAGACATATCTGCATATGTAATATGTATTTTATAGCCCACGGACAAGATTAATATCACCTTTAAAGTTCCCAAACTGTATTTTCTTGGTTCTTTCCCAATGCTACTCAGATTCATCCTAAATGTCTCTGGGAATCTTCAGAAAGTCTCTCAAGTTTGTACTGAGAACTAAACCTTTCGAAGTGTCTTTTATTTCCCTTCCTTCCCATTCTGAATTGCCATGGTGGGTTTCATCTTTGTTGCTCCAAGTGGCAGGTAACCACAGATGAACGTGACAAATATTGTATTGTGCACTCCTACCTATCTCCTTGGTTCTCCCTGGCCAGAGGTCACTTGGTGACAGTCCCTTATAGAAGGGGATTCCTGGCTCTCTCATCCCAAGAGTGTTCTTGATAAGAAATGTTGAGGAGTTAATGCTCCAAGAATAAATATTAAGCAATGAGGGATGGACTCGAGAGCTAAATACCCAGCTTCTTCAAGACTCAGTGAGACAATTCTGAGACATGTTACATACAATTTCTTCGAGGGTCTCCAGGGGGATGGAGCCATAGCTGCCCACAATGGTAACCTCTTAGAGATGTACCTCTTATCAGTTTCCCTCCTTTCCTTGTCTCACTCTACCTACTCTCTCATTCATACTCTTAGGGACCACCTATCAAATAAACAACTTGCACCCAAATCCTGACTTCAGCATCTGGTTTTGGGAGAACCTAACCAAGGTAATGATCATCAAAATCTCAGCTGCCTGTGAGGGCAGCTTGCTCTAGGACTTCGGCACGCATCCAGGAGGGCAGAGCTGGGCTGGTGCCCAAGAGCACTCCCCTGGTTCTGGTCACTGACCTATTGCCTTCGATGGTGTTTCCCCACCTCTGCTTCCTAGGCTTCCAAGTGCCTCTTGGAGACCCATTTTGGGGGGCTCCTAGGAGTTGTTTTGCCGATAATGGCCCTCATGGGACATTCCCATTTGCACTCAGGTTTTAGCATGTGCCCCTTAGGTTCATGCTGCAGTTCCTGCTATACATGATTCTATAATCTACTTTCTTCAGAAGTGAATATAGTTGACTCACACCATCCACATAACATGTTTTCAGAAAGAATTATCTGGTTTTCCACTTGGCTTGGTTTTCCACTCCACAGTGTAGGGTAATAATTATGAAGGCAAGATCTGGAGTCAGACTTCCTAGGTTCAAATCTCAATTTTACTACTTGCTAGCTGTATGAGTGTGGGGAAAGGACTTAAACATCTGTGCACCCTTTGTTTCGTCCACTGTAATATGGGGATGACAATATCATCAACCTCAAAATATTGTGAAGATAAAATGTATTAAGATATGTAAAGCATTTAGGGTAGTGCCTGACATGTAGCACTTCCAGGTTACCATCCATGTGGGCTGAACAAACACCTGTGACCAGAGTTACAGGTGTTTGCACTAAGTAATCTTTGACCTCTATAGGTCATGTGATGATGTGGGTGGAGTATGTGATGATAGGGGTGGACACCAACAGCTCTTACTGTTACCCAACTCTTTCTATGACACTTCTCTCCTCTCCTGGCATAATTTGGAGAGGATAGTGGAGGCTTGGGATTAGGAATACTGTCTCTCTCTTTTTTTTTTTTCTGGCAGTGTCATTTTTATTATTTTCAGTTAGCCAACATATAGTACATCATTAATTTTTGATATAGTGTTCGGCGATTCACTAGTCATGTATAATACCCAGTGCTCATCACAACACGTGCTCTCCTTAACGCCCACCCCTCCTTCCCTTCTGTAACCCTCATTTGTTTCCCGGAGTCTCTCATGGTTTGTCTCCCTTTCTGATTTCTGCCCATTCAATTTTCCTTCCCTCCCCCTATGGTTCTCTGTGCTATTCCTTATATTCCACATATGAGAGAAACCATCTCTTAAACGTGCTCTCTTTTTCTATTGGCTTAAAGAACATGGAAGCACCTGCCTTTTTAAATAATGAATGATAAAATTCCCTTGGGCCTCAGTGTCCTCTCCTAAAAATCAAGAGTAGGATTAGATGGTCTCTTAAAGACCCTTTCTATCTCTGTATGCATTTCTTACTTAAGCATTAATCAAAATTATTTGATACTTCTGTAAAGATACTTTCAGGTTCACAATGTTCAAAAATATAGAGCATATTCATTGTTTAATCAAAATGTGTGTCTATTGCTGAGAAATTCAAAGAATTCTGTCACCCTTGAGAAGTAAATCACAAAAAAAAAAAAAAGGTAAATCACAGTCATCAGAAGCTTCTGTAATTAAGGTTATTACAGAGAGTACAATATAATTTACATCTGCAAACTCTGAACTAACTAAAGTAATGGGATGTCAATTTTCATAAAGTACTCAGTGAAGGAACTTTTGTTGAAACAGCAGTAATATAAATGGGGGCCTGTTGGGGTCTGCATGTCAGACCAAAGGTGTTATAGAGCTGCTATTGACAGTGTGAACTAAACAATTGAGGATGAAAGGCTAGTCAACCAAGTAAATATTTGTACTTCAGGAAATGGCTCAGGAATATCTTTTCTGAAATGGGTCAACAAAATTTCTGGGTAATAGACCATTTATTCTCATTCTACCCTTATTCTCCCCAGCCCCCAGCTCACTGCCCCCAGCCCACTGCAGTAGATTCAGGTATGCTAACAGGTTTTTTGATTGTACTCTGAGGTAGTATAAAGTTAAAAACAAGTATGTCTGGACATTACTTTTATTGTAGCAACTAAGAACTCAAATATGCTCACTCCTTAAACAATTACTGGTAAAGAGATATGGGAATGCCACAATTGTCTGAGATCAATCACAATTTGTTCCCTGGGACTATACTGTCAATTGGTTAAAAACAAGACTCTACAAGCATAGAATGAACATATGTCAAAGGTAACTCCTTAATGAGGGAGCCATCAAAACAGTAAAGCTGATTCAAAGTTGATTAGGAGAAAGTGATAGAGTCAAGGAATGAAAGAATGCTAAAATGCAATTGCTAAACTACTTAAAACATTTATTAATATCCTACAGGACTATAGAACTGCAACCTTAGTGGTTATCTTTTTTACCAGACAGAAATTCCTTGCAGCTTATATATGTTCTAGAAATTAATATCTACCTTTACAGAGGTAGTCACTAGGAGTAATTTTTATTGACATTTCAGTCTAAGTTCTAATTTTGAATGGATACACAGATTTCTTTACTCAACTTCCTTAAAGTAAAGCATTGTTAGTGATGAAATAATTATGACAACAGGAGGCATTTTCTTGATTTTCTCTAGAGGGTGTTTTCCATTTGTCATCTGTTTTCTTTGAAGATAATCCTTGAAATATTATCTCGAAGAAGAGATTGCTTCTTTCTTTCCACAAGCTTATCTATGGGTAACTAAATCCCAATGATACAAGTTTCCCAGTGCCCTGGTCTGTGTAGGCTTGTTTGTTTTTCTTGGTTATTATTATTTTTTCCTATTGAGTCAGTAAAACCAAATTTAGAGCTCTATTTCAAGACTACCTGGGAATTCCACAGGGAACATTTTGATCTGAAGGAAAAGCAAAGCTTGCCTCTGATTTCAAATGGCTCAGGAAGAACTGGGATATTAGTTATAAGAAGCCAATGCAGCCATACATTCCATTTGGGATAAGATTCACTGTTAAGGAATTTGTCTTAAGATAAAGCTTGGAAATAGCAGCTGTTTATAATTAAACAGGTGACTCTCTAGTAATTTCATTTGCAAGTGAGTCATGCCACATGGGTTTTATGGAAGCACGTGAGAAACAAGTCTTGTGCTTAGCATTCCCTTTATTATACCTCCTGGGTTTGTCATTCTATTTTTGTGGCTTAACAAAGAAGATTCTAACAAATTAAAATTCAAATTTTGTTTCAAAAGCCAAAAACCAGTTAACATTTTTAGAAGTGGAACACAGACAGTGACTCTATTCTAAAATGATATTTCTATATTCACAAGCTAGGTAGGTTTTCTTTTTTCAGTGATAGGAAGAGCTAGAAAAGTTTCTGCATTTAATTAAATTCTTCCTGAGGATGTTTATTGTGTCATTTATGGTTGAGCCTTCCAGATTAGATCAGGTGACTATTGCATTGAGGAGAAATGTGAAGAATAAAAGAGTAAAGGATTTAAGATTATCTCAGCAGGACCATGATACTAAAGGGGGAGTCGATCTGAAGAAATAGTTTCTCAACTGGCCAATATGAAGAGAAATGAATCCTTAATTTGTCAAGGTCTGATTTAATTTTATTAATTATAAATATGAAATAGCATATTATTAACATAAAACTCTCTACTTCAACTGTTCTATTTTGGTTTTCCAATATTTTACCTTAAGACATGTACTTTTTAAAGAAAGTATTAATATGATGTGATGGGGAAAAAGATCAATTTTAATACATTCCTTTATAAACAGCATCATACAATGACAATGTCTCTCCTGCTTTCTTATTCCAGCATTTATGAAAATACTGGCTTTATTTTTATCCAGGTATTTTTATAGTCCCATGTGTACATGTAGATACTTTGTTTTAGGATGCATGTCAAAGAAGATGCAGTTTGTAACCTGCTTTCTCCATCTAATACTATATCACAAACACCACAATTAGTTTGAGTAGTAGACTCACTGTCTGGTAACTTGCATTAATAGTTTACTTGACTATCTGTTAGGCATTTATGATTTTAACTATTTTTTAGTGGTGTGAGAAAAACTCTTATACATAAAGGTTTGTTTTTTTTTTTCCTATTTAATTTTATTTGTTATTTGGCAGATATATTAGTCAGGATAGGCTAGGTTATGTTTCAGTGACAAACTGACTCCCAAATCTCAGTGGCTTAATATAATAATGACTTATTTATCATTCATGCTACATTTTCCTTATGAGTCAATGGGGTCATGGCACATAGTCCTCAGGGACCAAGTCTAATAGAGATTTCACAATATTGTAGCTGCCATCTGGAACACGTGTCAGGCTCAATTATCATGGCAAAGGAAGAGATACTGGAAAAGTATGCCCAGACTTTTCACCACTTCTACCTGGAAGTGACACATGTCCCTCTATTCACAATATATTCTAAATAGCAAGGGTGTTGGAGAGGGAAGAAAGATTATTTTCTTAGAACGAATTCCTGATCTGTTGAAATTCCTTGGTCATACAAAGGAGACATATGTGTACTTTTGGAAGCTTCTTTGCAGGGTGCTTCACAAAGAAAAATGTGGTTTCTTTCTGGGGGCTGGTGGTATAGAGTGATGACAAAGAGCATGTCCTGGGGGCCTGAGGCATATCTGTGTTTGTGTACTGACACTTAGTGGCTACATGTCCTTGGGCAAATTATTTAGTCTTTCTAACCCTCAGTTTCCTAATTTGCAATAAGGGTGTGATTTTATCTATTGCACTTGGTTAGGATTAAATGAAAGACGGTGTAAAATGTTGGCACAGTGTGTCAAGCCTGTGGTAAGTGTTCAATAAGTGGTAAATATTACTGTTTACCACTTTTCATTATGTTTTTCATTATGAATATATCTTTTATAATTTTACATGTATCAAATATGAATCATTTTAAGTTTGGATTATTTAGTGGGTTCAACAATTGATGGGTTTAGATGTGGTAATTATCAATGTTTTCAAAGCAATAAGGTGGGGGATCATACCTTTTCCCTAGTCATCGTGGACTGACAAGGAGACTCTGGTTTCTGATCACCACACTCAGAATCATCTCTATTACCATCTCTTTAATCCTAATTGATGGTGAAGGCATAGAAAGAAGAGGCTGTACCATGTTATGAAGATTCTACCTCTTATTTATAAGGCTAAGCCATTATGTATGTATGTATGCAGGTTTTGAGAATCCCATTCTTGAGATCTGAAGATGAAATTGGGTGTCATGATGCAGACGAGAAGAGATGGATAATGTTTTCTAGACTGTGGCATTAAAAACATGAAGTCACTGGTTTTGTATTTTTCACAAAGACAACAATTTCTTTTTTTTCACCTTAACAGTTTTTATTTAAAGTCATATATAAGATGACTTTATTCCTGCATCTTCTCAATTGTTTCTTCCTTATATTTATCCTCTTCCTTTCCTACTTGGCAAGATCTGACTTTACTTTCAGGGATTTTTTTGCAGTCTTTGTCCAGATTTAGTCTACTGATAACCTGCCCACACGCACAGTTGTATCATTCGCCTTCTCTCACTGTACTCTTCAATGTAGATCACACATTTCTTCCTGTAAACCTGGACTACTTTGCCAATTTGCTGACCTTAGTAGTGTCCTTGCACAACCTGTACTTCATCATCCTTTCAGATGGGTATTCACTGAACACTTCACTTCTGTCTCAGCTCTTTGGAAAAGGGGAAAATGCATTGAAATAGCTTTTGTGGTTCTTGTTCTGGTCAGAAGTCACAAAGGGATTGAACTTCATCTGGCTGCTGGCACTTTAGTGATGGCCGCCAACAATTTCTAATTTAAATGTTTCTTTGTAATTTTATCAAATAGGTTTTATTTATATGATATGCCATCTAATACTGAACAAATGTTAGTGTTCTTTTTATTTGGTGGTACTAATAAACCTGTTTAAAAATATTTTTGAGGGTTTTTTATGTAGTCTCATTGTGCCAGGTGTTATGGTATATAAAACTTATGATTCTTATCTAAAAGAAATATATCATAGAGCTCTGGAGATAAATATCTATGGACATAGAGAACTCCTTAACAGTGTGATAAGATAAGGACCAAAGTAAAGAAGAAATGTATGGCCCCGAGAACATAAGAATTGGCCAATTTCACCTGGATGTTTTGGGGGAATCTTCAGGGAGGAGAGAATTTTGAATTGGGTCTTGAAACCCGAAGAAAACTTCAACTGGTGAAGCAGGAAAAAGTACATTACAGAAAAAGAGAACAAAAGGAGCGAAGACAGAGGGGAAAAGATCTGTTGTTTGTATACTTTTCTATGGGCATTCAGAACTCAAGAGAGGATTTTGAGCAGGAGACTGACATAATTTGATCAGTGTTCCAGCCATATGAGGGCTGGATTAGATGGGAGAAAATGGGGTAAGAGAACCCAGTTCAGAGGCTCTTGTAATGATCCAGGAAAGAAGAGTGAGAGAAGGACAGGTTTTTTTAAATTAAATTTAAAATTTTAATTCCAGTATAGTTAACATACAGTGTTGTTAGTTTCAGGTGTACTGGATAGTGATTCATCACTTCCACACATCACCCTCATCAGAGAAGTGTACTCTTTAATCCCTGTCACCTGTTTCACCCATCCCCCCACTCCCTCCCTCTGGTCCATCAGTTTGTTCTCTATACTTAAGCATACCTTTCTTGATTTGTCTGTCTGTCTCTCTTTTTTCCCCTTTGTTCATCTGTTTTGTTTCTTAAATACCACATATGAGTGAAATCATATGATAATTGTCTTTCTCTGGCTTATTTCACTTTGCATTATATTCTCTAGCTGAGAGGACAGGTTTGCCAGCACTGATTAAAGTATTGGCCTTGGCAAGGTAAAAGACATGGCTCTGTCTATGATTTGGTAAAACAAGCAAAAGATGGATGAAGACAAAGAGAGATGAATTCATAAGGCAGAGCTCTATGTTATTTTATAGGAAGCAAGTATATTAATTTTTCAATTTGAAATAATAATTACAACATAAAATAATTTTAGACAATGAGGTTCCCACAGAGGTATACAGAGCTTGTGGTTCTGATCTAAAATGAACATATTCTTTTGGAGTTTAGAAAGTCTGTATTTCAGAAATCAGTTGCTTTCCTATACACTAACAATGAAAATATGGAAAAGGAAATTAGAGAATCGATTCCGTTTACAATAGCACCAAGAACTATAAGATACCTGGGAATAAATCTACCCAAAGAAGTAAAGAATCTGTACTCGAGGAACTACAGAACACTCATGAAAGAAATTGAAGAAGACACAAAAAGGTGGAAAAGCATTCCATGCTCACGGATCGGAAGAATAAACATTGTTAAAATGTCTATACTGCCCAGAGCCATCTATATTTTCAATGCCATCCCGATCAAAATTCCACGGGCATTTTTCAAAGGGCTATAATAAACAATCCTAAAATTTGTTTGGAACCAGAAAAGACCTCGAATTGCTAAGGAAATGTTAAAAAAGAAAAACAAAGCTGGGGGCATCACATTGCCTGATTTCAAGCTTTACTACAAAGCTGTGATCACCAAGACAGCATGGTATTGGCACAAAAACAGACACATGGACCAGTGGAACAGAGTAGATAGTCCAGATATGGACCCACAACTCTATGGTCA
>CM052901.1:89171030-89201923 GCA_028534135.1 Potos flavus | reverse complement strand
AGCCTGGTGGTGGGTATTGAGGAGGGCACGTATTGCATGGAGCACTGGGTGTGGTACATAAACAATGAATCTTGTAACACTGAAAAAATAAAAGTATTTGGGGAAAAAAAAAAGTCTGTATTTATAGTTGAACCTATTGGTACAATGACACATTTTTCCTCTAGCTGTGCTTGGCAGCCTAGAAGCAGAGATGGAGAAACAATTAGAGGAATTTATCTGAAGTTGAGATTCCATAAAGTAGATGCAGCAGAAAGTCAGATGCATTGATTAATCTAGATAGCTGATAAGGGCAAAACTGAAGTTTTTGCAAATAACATCCAAGTTGGGTAACCTACAGTTCCTTTTTTTCTTTTTTAAGATTTTATTTATTTATTTGACACAGAGAGAGAGAGATCACAAGTAGGCAGAGAGGCAGGCAGAGAGAGAGGGGGAAGCAGGCTCCCTGCTGAGCAGAGAGCCCGATGTGGGGCTCGATCCCAGGACACTGAGATCATGACCTGAGCCGGAGGCAGAGGCTTTAACCCACTGAGCCACACAGGTGCCCCCCTACAGTTCCTTTAAGCTGTCACACAATAGGGAATTCCTGTACCACATGCCTTATTTTTTAACTTTGTTCTATCCTGTCCTATCCTTTGGCTACTATCCTGACTCTTCATCATTTTTCATCCCCACTACTTTTTTAGAATATACTGATGTAAGTAACAGAAAATTCTTACTCAATTAGGTAAAGAAAAAAAAGAAATGTATTCTCCTATAAGAAGAAATGTATTAGCTCACATAACTAAAGTCCCAAGATAGGGAGGCTGCAGGGTTGATTGATTTAGCACCTTTGTCATGACTAATTCAAGTTCTTAACATCCTTTTTCCCTGAATCTTCAATGTTGACATTATCAGGCTGAGAAAAATGAGAGGAAAGAGACTATGTCTTCCTGTGGCACTTTCTAAAGAGTGAGAAACATTCTCAGTGGTGCCCAAGCAGGCCTCCCCTCAAGAATCATTGACCAAAATTAGGTCACATGCTTGTTTTTGAACCAATCTCTGTCAAGGGGAATAGGATTATCCTGAGATCACACAGGTCTTACCTTGGAGTTGGTCAGTAGTGCTCACTTCCCCTGAAGAACATGGCTGCATGGGGCAGGGTGGATCCCTTGAACAAAACTGAAGTTCTACAATGAAAGAAGATGAGAGAAATGGATCTTGTGTAGAACAGCAATATTTATTACTCTTTCATCTTCAGATTTGAAGCTTTGCATATTTGCCCTGAGAAAAAATAGTAGTGCCTGTCATCTGGAAGTTGGCCTGATACCATCACTGGGCCTTGGAGTTATTATAAGTTGGCTGAGTGCTCACAGTGGGGCGATGGTGTTTTCTTGTTGAACATCAAATATTTCCCCAAACACCAACATAAGATGAGGCTGCTCTATGGTCGCAATTAATCAAAACAAAAACAAGACCACTCTATAATCAGGTCTGAACACAGATAAAACATGAACATTGCCCAAGCCACAAAGATGAACAAACATGTTCCTCTCCTAGCTAATCTGAATGACTATTGCTTCTTTATCAAATACAGCTTTAGCTTCATTCTAGTCTTCCTTCTTCCTGCATAAGATTTATTAAGACATTAAGTTTATTTTTGCATATGGTTTAAGAAAATGGTCCAGTTTCATTCTTCTGCATGTGGGTGTCCAATTTTCCCAACACCATTTGTTGAAGAGACTGTCTTTTTCCATTGGATATTTTTTCCTGCTTTGTCGAAGATTAGTTGACCATAGAGTTGAGGGTCTATTTCTGGGCTCTCTATTCTGTTCCACTGATCTATGTGCCTGCTTTTATGCCAGTACCATACTGTCTTGACGATTACAGCTTTGTAATAGAGCTTGAAGTCTGGAATTGTGATGCTACCAACTTTAGTTTTCTTTTTCAACATTCCTCTGGTTATTCAAGGTCTGTTCTGGTTCCATACAAATTTTAGGGTTATTTGTTCCAGCTTTGTGAAAAAAGTTGATGGTATTTTGATAGGGATTGCATTGAATGTATAAATTGCTCTAGGTAGCATAGACATTTTAATAATATTTTTTTTCTCCCAATCCATGAGCATGGAATGTTTTTCCATTTCTTTTTTTTCTTTCTCAATTTCTTTCATGACTATTCTATAGTTTTCTGAATACAGGTCCTTGGTCTCTTTGGTTAGGTTTATTCCTAGGTATCTTATGGGTTTTGGTGCAATTGTAAATGGGATCAGCTCCTTAATTTCTCTTTCTTCTGTCTTATTGTTAGTATATAGAAATGCAACTGTGCATTTGATTTTATATTTCTGTGCATTGATTTTATATCCTGCCATTTTGTTGAATTCCTGTATGAGTTCTAGTAATTTTGGGGGGAGTCTTTTGGGGTTTCCACAGAGTATCATGTCATCTGTGAAGAGTAAGAGTTTGACTTCTTCCTTGATGATTCAGATGCCTTTTGTTTCTTTTTGTTGTCTGATTGTTGAGGCTAGGACTTCTAGTACTATGTTGAACAACAGTGGTGAAAGTGGGCATCCCTGTCGTATTCCTGACCTTAGGGGAAAAGCTCTCAGTTTTTTCCCTATTGAGAGTGATACTCACTGTGGGCTTTTCATAGATGGTTTTTATGATATTGAGGTATGTGCCTTCTATCCCTACACTGTGGGGAGTTTTAATCCAGAAAGGATGTTGTACTTTGTCACATGCTTTTTCTGCATCACTTGAGAGAATCATATGGTTCTTGTTCTTTCGTTTATTTTGTAGTGTATAACATTGATTGATTTGCAGATTTTGAACCACACTTGCCCAGGAAAAAGTCCCACTTGGTTATGGGGAATCATCCTTTTAATGTACTGGTGGGAATCAAAACTGGTATAGCCACTCAGGAAAACAGTATGGAGTTTCCTCAAAAAGTTAAAAATAGAGCTACCCTATGACCCAGCAATGGCGCTACTAGGTATTTACCCAAAAGATACAAACGTAGTGATCTGAAGGGGCACCTGCACCCCAATGTGTATAGCAGCAATTTCCATAATAGCCAAACAAACTATGGAAAGAGCCCAGATGTCTATCAACAGATGAATGGATAAAGAAGATGTGGTGTGTGTGTGTGTGTGTGTGTGTGTGTGTGTAATGTATATATATAGTATATGCATATATATATAATGGACTATTACTCAGCCATCAAAAAATTGAAATCTTACCATTTGCAATGACATGGATGGAACTAGAGGGCATTATGCTAAGGAAAATAAGTCAGTCAGAGAAAGAAAATTATCATATGATCTCACTCATATGTGGAATTTAAGAAACAAAATAGAAGATCATAGCAGAAGGGAGGGAAAAATAAAACAAGACAAAATCAGAGAGGGAGACAAACCATAAGAGACTCTTAACTATAGGAAATAAACTGAGGGTTTGTGGAGGGGAGGTGGAGATGGGATAACTGGGCGACATAATGAGCACTGGGTGTTATATACAACTGATGAAGCACTAAACTCTACCTCTGAAACTAATAATACAGTATATGTTAATTAATTGAATTTAAATAAAACAAAAAAGACATTAAATCATAGAATTACTCTTGCTTCCTGAAAGCAGTCAATCCAGAGCAAAGCCCTGCTTCTTCAAACCCTCCTTCAAAGCACCTGACACAGGCGAATTCCTAAGATGAATCTTTTCTAAAATCCTCTCACTGACATTCCCCATGGTGGTTTCTCTCACTACATTGAGTACTAAACTGAGCTTGTTCAACTTTAAGTGTTTTCCTGGTCATCTTTGTCTGGAATGAAGCCTTAGCTTCATTCTGATCTTGGCTCCTTTTGGCCATAATTCTCATGTGGACCTCAGTTGTGCTATCCTAGGCTGCTTTGAGGAAACACTGCTCTGAATTATGGATTCTAAGTTTATCTGATCACTCTGCTTGTCATGGCCTCAAGAACTGACTGGTCATATAGAGACAAAGGAGGTCAAAGTACATTTGACAGAATGGAGGAAGCGTGAGTAGGATCAAGGGCAAAGGATTCTTGAATTAATCCACATGATCACTTACAATAGTGTCTAGGACAGAGTAAATGCTGTATAAAACTTATACTTCACTATTGTATTTGTTACTATTATTACCACTATAATGATAATGGCAAATGTTGATTTAGTTTTCATTAAAAAGTGAAAGTAGTTGAGGGTAGTTGGTTATGGCCACAGATGGAGATTTTTAGATATAGGAGGCATCCCAGGTCCAGATGATTAGATATGGAGTTTTCTATGCTTGTGGATTGCTAAACTGTAGTTGAAGAATAATCAAGGAACTAGGTGAGTGTCTAAATTAGGTTCCATCAGAAGCAAACCCTGAAAATAATTTTAGTGTAACAGTTTAGGTGGGAGATAATCTCAGGAAACACTGATAAGGAAATGAGACAGAAAAGGAAAACTTAAAATGAAAGGTGTATTAATAAACAGGTTATTGCTGTGGGTAAGTGAGGCCTAGTCCTGCTGGAGACCTCTAGGAGACTGCAATGAGTATGCCTCAGAGATATCTTACCTGATGGAAAGGAAAGCTGGGGTATTTATCTATCAAACCCCTTTCTTCCTCAGTTGAGGATTGCTCCCAGAGAGGCATTAACTCCTTGGCACTTCTACATTTTGGCATGTTCCTGAAGCCAGAAGAATCCCTTAGACAGAATCACACAGTTGGTAGTTGTAGTGAGGCTTGGTAGAATATGAGTAGATGCTATCTACTATAGCATCTCAGTAGCTGGATGAGTCATTACTAATTTTTGATAGTCCAAGATTACAGCAGAGAAAAGTTGTTGCTTATTACTGAGAAGCACTGATTTTAATTATATCCCTAAAAGTAAAGCTTTTTCTTCATTCATTAACTCATTTACATATTTATTCAATGTTTCAGAGCCTGTGCTAGATGCTATGGATAGAATGATGAATAAGACATGGTCCTTGACCTCATGAAGCTTATAGTTTAGCAGAGGTACTAGCAAGGAAATAGTTTTTTACATTACTGGGTGAAAGTTGGCACCATATGGTAAGTTCAGGGTGTTATAGGAGAGATAGAAGCAAGATGGTCAAGAAAGGCTTTCTAGAAGAAGAAAAAACTAAAGACTTGAGAAATGACAGTTATGCAGGTGAAGAGAGGGAGGGGAGGAGATAGTATTCCAGGCAGAGAGAATAAAGTATGCAGAATCTGAGAGAGAGGGAGAGAGACAGGAGAGAGGAACAGGAAGAGAAAGAGAGACAGAGAGAGAGAGACAGAGAGAGAGAGAGAGAGAGAGAGAGAGAGAGAGAGAGGGAGGGAGCTGCCAGGGACCATGACACATAGTTGAAAAATGGCTAGAATATAGAAATGTGTGTATTGGGGGGATAGGATGTGGTAAGAGGTAAGCTCTGGGACATATAAAGTTAGGAAGGACTTTTAAACCTGATGAAGAATTTAGACTTTATCCTGAGAGTGGTGAGAAGTCATAGGAGAGTTTTAATTGGGGGAAGCATCATGGCTAGACTTGCATTTTAGAAAAGTCATTATGGATGATATTGGAGGAGAACAAGACTAGAGGTAGGGAGGCTGGTGTGGAGTCTGTTGAAAGGATACAGAATAAAGTGTAGAGTAGATGGATGGGGTAGATGGAATAAAGAAATAATATTGGCAAGAGACTGGCTGAATTGATGGCTAGTAAAGGAGCAAAGAACTGATAGGGTGAAAATAAAAGAGTTGTGGATAATGAAAAACAAGCATAGTGAGAGTAATTGAAGATGAGAATAGAAAGGATAAGACATTCTGACCAGAGTTTGAATTTAGGATGAGAAAGAGAGGGAGAGATTGAGAGACGGAGATATAGGAGTGAGGGAGGGAAGGAGAGAGGGAGGGGGATGGGGGAGAGAGAGAGCACGAGTGAGACAGTGATTGAGAAGTTCCTGGTGGTTACAATGTGTCTAAGGTGTGGCCATAGCAGTTAATTGATATGATTAGTGGGGAGAAATTTCTTGGAGAAGAAAATATGCAGGAATCTTGGAATACTGGATATTTGGTGGGTGAACCCCTGAACTCTGAAGTGACACAGGAGAGAGGCAGGACCTGGGGTAGAGAAAAAAACTGACCAGGGGATAATGTCTAAAATAAAGGGGGGATGGGATGGAAGAGTTGAGAAAGTTGGTATGTAAGTGCAATGAGCAGAGTAAGAGGGTGTTATAAATAGATGACAGCAACTGCGGATTGGGGCAGGTTGCCCATAGCTTCTACCACTTTTGTAAGAAGGTGGAGGAATAGTGATATAGGAAAAGCAGGAGGAGTGGGGAGACTCCTCATTGTATATGGGGTGAAAGAGAACTACAAACCCCTAATAGATGAAGAGGGCTCAAGGAATAGATGTGTCCTCTAGGGGGGAGTCTGAGAAGAGAAGAAGGTGGAGGAGTAAGGGGAATTTGTTTACAATGGAAGGAAGTGTTCTAGAAGACACAGGGTAGAGATCTGGGAAAGAAGGGGAGCAGTGGGTGGTCATACCAGGGAAAGGAATGTCTAGAGCATTAAGGGATGAAAATGCTGAGTTCAAATGACCAGATGGGTTTCTGTTTTGGGTGATGCCCTTGGATAACAGGAATGTGAGGCAAATTCAGCTGTCCTTTGAGTACAGGGTGGGACAAGGACGTTGCATTTGTCCCCAGGAGCCAGCCAGGTCTGTAAAGATTCTCTTTTGGAAGAAGGCCTACTCCAGGCAAGCAGCCTGCAGCCTTGTGCACTGCACATTAATTAATTCATTAATTCATTTAACATTTAGAGAATGTTGGTTATGTGCAAAACTGGGTTAGGAAGCCATTTTATCAGCAACAAATGGGTGACCCACTTTAAGGAAAGCAAAAGCTAACATATGAAAATGAAATTCAACATTGATTGCATTATCACAGAATTCTTTATTTGGTTAATTGATTCATGGCAGGGTTCCTTTCCCAAACCATGTTTTAGATGACCTTTTGAACCTCCCTATTGTGAAGTGATGCCTGTATATGAACTAGGCTCCAATATTGTCCCCTTTACCCCACAAAACATTGAAACATAATTTTTTAAGGGAGCACTGCACAGCAGTTGAGAGCACAGATTGGAGCCAGGCAGGGTTTGACTCTGGCTTCATCACTCATCAGCTGTTGGCTTGGGCAGGTTACTTTCCCTGTCTATGCCTCAGTTTCCTCATCTATAAAATGGAGATAATAACATTACCTATGTCACAGAATTGTTATGAGGATTAAATTAGTTTCAAATTATTTGAAAAATGTTAAAATTATCTGTAAATAGTTAAAATTTTTGCAAAATGCTTAGAGCAGTAAATGCTTATACACATGTTAAAATTGGGGCATATAGGAAATTTGCAAGCAAGAACCAACTGACTGTTGCTGAAATTTAAAAAAAGAGGTTTTTACGTTCATTTACTTGTCAACTATTTTCCAGACAGTGGGGTAAATAGTGGGGAATAATAGAGGCACAGAACCTGACCACAGGGGGTGGGGGATGGTGGGTGGTGGCAATGGCCATTCTTTTCTTTTTATAGTAAAGAGTCTCCCCACTCATCCTGTGCTGTTTGAGAGTAAGAGCAGTGCTCTGTGGAGGGTGAACAGCAAGATTTTGATTTCAGGGGTGATGTAAGGACACCAGACAGATATGAGCGTGTTCATCAAGAACATTCCCTGGGGCCTGCTGTGTATCCATTCATTGACACTGATGTACAGTGACTGCCCTCTCTTCTCCTCCCTAACTGGTGGTAACTGTTTTGGTCTGAGTGTTTTGGTGCCTGTGAAGGCCTTGACCTCAATACATCTCTACAAAGAATTGAAGTATCACAAGGGAAAAAGAAAGAAAAGGCAACTCAACAATATAAACCAATTAAGAGGTGCCTGGGTGGCTCAGTGGGTTAAAGCCTCTGCCTTTGGCTCAGGTCATGATCTCAGGGTCCTAAGATCGAGCCCCGCATCAGGCTCTCTGCTCAGCGGGGAGCCTGCTTCCCCCTCTCTCTCTGCCTGACTCTCTGCCTACTTGTGATCACTCTCTCTGTCAAATAAATAAATAAAATCTTTAAAATATATATATATATATATAGACCAATTTAAAATATACTGGGTGTTGTATGCAACTAATGAATCATTGAAAACTACAACAAAAACTTATGATGTACTATATACTGGCTAACTGAATAAAAAAAATTAAAAAATAAAATGGACAAAGAATTTGAGTAGATGTTTCTCCACAGAAAATAAACAAATGACCAATGAGCACTAGACAAGATGCTCAACATCACTGTCATCAAGGAAATGCAAATTGAAGCCACAATGAGATACCACCTCTTACTCACTAGGATGGCTATAATCAAGAAGACAGACAATAATAAGTGCTGGTGAGAATGTGGAGAAATTAGAACCCTCATATATGCTACTCTTGGGAATGTAAAATGGTGCAGCCAATTTGGAAAGCAGTTTGACTTTTCCTCAAAATGTTAAACACAGAATTACTATATGACCTAGCAATTCTACTCCTAGGTGCATTTCCAAGACAAGGGAAATATGTCTACACAAAAATTTGTACACAAATGTTCATAACAGCATTTTTATAATAGACAAAAAGTGGAAACAATCCAAATGTTTGTTGATGGATGAATGGATAAACAGATTTGGTATATCCATATAATGGAATATTATTTGGCAATAAAAGGGAATGATGTACTGATAGATGCTATCGCGTGGATGACTCTTGAAAACATTATGCTAAATGAAATAAGTCAGATACAAAAAGTCACATATTGTATGATTCTCTTTATATAAGATGTCCAGAAGAGGCAAATCTATAGAGAAAAAAAGTTGGTGATTGCTTGGGGCTGGGAAAAGGATTGAGGGGAAATGGGGAGTGACTGCTGATGGGTATGGGGTTTCTTTTTGGGGTGATCAAAAGGTTCAAAAATTGTGGTGATGGTTGCACAACTCTGCAAATTAATATGCTAAAAACCACTTTAGAAGGATGAGTTTTATAGTAAATGATATCATTATATCCCCCCAACTCAATAATAAAAAAGGGAAACATTACATTTGACAGGAACCATGTCAAGATACCATTCATAAAGATTAGAAATCAAAGCTTTCACCATTTTCCTTCCTTGTTCTTCTTATCTGGGGAATATTAGAGACTGAAAAAAAAATCTTGAAAAGTCTGTCAATCCTCTTCCAGACAGAAGGAAGAAACATCCAGGGATGTGGATTTTAAAATGCAGCTCTGCACACTTTAATATCTTCAAATGATTACTATAGTTACTATGAAATTCCACCAAATCAGTGGAATATGAGAACAGAGTAATAAGAGGCGCACTTAAGGTAGGAAATTCCTCATGGGATACTTCATATATTGCTGCTACTGAGGAATTTCACTGCAGAAAAGTTAACCTGTTGCTAGGCAACACTGCAGCTTGAATTGAATTCATAGTGATCAGAATGCATCACTTAAATTCACAATTCATACTTCTATCTCCAATAAGAAGGGTGCAGATAAAAAGCACTCTTTAAATTAAAAAGAGAACATAATCACGGAATTAAAGAAAATTAAAAAAGGACCCATATACTTCTCATTTAAACAGAGCTATTAAAAATTCTGTATATTTTAATAGATTCCAATTGTTCACAAGCATACATTTTTCATGATTATAACTGTAATGTGCATATCACCTAACAATCTTTTTTCATTTAATATAAGAAGGCCCCCATATAGTCATAAAGTCTTCCTAAAGATTGTTTTAAATGACCACATCGCAATCCTTTCAGTTCATGTCTCATAGTTTGCTAAACCTTTGCTTTTTCACTGGACGTTTAGTTTTTTTTTTTTTTTCATTTGTTCTCTTTTGTAGAAATTCCAGAGCATAGCTTCTTTGAGAAGAATGTATAATGTATAGCTCGACAAGTTAAAGTACTGCTCTTCAATGACTATATTTAATTAGGCTTCTTTTTTTATAACCATTTGGAAATCACTTCGGAAGCACATTTAATATATCCAATCAGTGATTTCTCCAGAGTGGGAACACTGTCTCGATGCTTGGTTGAGTCTTAAAGCTGCCTGTGTGCCTGGCAAAGGACTCTGAGGAAAGCTTTACATTTTTGAGATTGCCAATTTTGTGGAATGTGGCTGGGGGAATTAACAAAATCATTTGAAAAGCATTCCACAGGAATGAAATGGAATTCTCTCAACTGAAGGGAATGGTGCTCCATCAACACATGAAATTAACATGCAGAAAACTGGTCACATGCAGATCCTACCAGTTTTTAAGAGATAAGAAAAAGGATTAAGAAAAAAAAAGGAATTTTATATTCTCCAGTTTCAGGATTGTCACAGTTGCTAATCAGAAGTCTCAAAAGGTTTGTTCAAGATTGGGGCTTTTCTTATAAATATTTTATGATATAACTGCCTCATCTCCTTGTTGCATTTAAAAAAGGTACAGATTAGACATCTAATAAAAATGTCAGTAGCGCCTGGGTGGCTCAGTGGGTTAAAGCCTCTGCCTTCTGCTCAGGTCATGATCTCAGAGTCCTTGGATTGAGCCCCGCATCCGGCTCTCTGCTCAGCATGGAGCCTGCTTCCCCCTCTCTCTCTGCCTGCCTCTCTGCCTATTTGTGATCTCTCTCTCTCTGTCAAATAAATAAATAAAATCTTTTAAAAAATGTCAACTGTTTCACTTAGGAATGTTTGATGGTTGGGGATTTTAAGTATATAACTTCAATTATGGCCATTATCATGGCTTTCAAAAATAAATATTCGAAAACCATGTTGCCAAAGTTGATATAGTTTTCCCTGAGTTAAAACTAAAATGGAAATTCTCGATCAAAATATGTGTGTGTGTTATTTTAAAAATCTACTTTAGATCAGAAAGGTAATGTAGTTCTGTTGTCAAAAAAACCAAGCTCTTATCCCTTTGGCCTCTTACCTTTCAAAACTGAGATGTTGCAAATTGATTTTGAGATGGGAAGCCCTGCTCATGTCAGTTAAATGTTTATCCTGGAAATTTTTGCCATTTCAAATAGAAAAACCTCTGTAGGCTTTCTTCTGATTCAGCAGCAGTCTGCTTGGCATTAAGAAAGGGCAAGCAAGACTCCAGAGTTGGGTAATTATGGCTGAGCTCTTGGATATTCGCTTTGGGTGATAACAAGTTCGGGTCTTCCCATATTACAAGATGCCAGGAAGAGCCTGCTGGCTGTCTGCATCCTGCATTTGGAAAGCGATTCAGCTTGGAACACTTTGGAAGCATCCAGTAAAGATACAGCCCTTGCCAGATGGAGATTGCTTTAAAAAGAAACTGACCGGGAATATAGCAAAGGATCTACAGAGATCTTTAAAAAGAAACTGACCAGGAATACAGCTCTCAGCAAAGGATCTGCAGAGATCTTTGAGCAGGACACCGTATTAATAATGATCACGAAGATAATCTCTAACTCAGAGCAAATATTTGTTCCAAAAGTACTAAAGCATCTTGTGTATCAGGAAGCAAATGGCTCCCCAAAGTAATTGAATTAGAATATTACAACTACTTAGAAGTAAGTATCTGGTAACTTCATCTTACTTTTTTTTTTAAAATTAGAGGACTATTGAGGTATAATTCACCCTTTCTATGTGTCCTATTCTGCATTTTGACAAACACACACAGTTCTGTAACCACTACCACAATCAAGACAGAATATTTCCATCACTCTGGAAAGTTTCCTCATGCCCCTTTGTAGTCAGTCCCCTCTTCTTCCTCCTATCCCTGGCAACCACTGAACTGTTTTCTGTTTTGACAGCTTTGCTTTTTCCAATGTCATGTAAATGAAACCCTACAAGATGTAACCTACTAGAGTCTCACTTCTTTCATTTAGCATAATGCATTTGAAATTCATCTCTGTTTGTTCTTTTCAATTGCTTAACAGTATCACATTATATGGATATACCAAGTTTATTTATCCACTTACCAGTTGATGGACATTTGAGTTTTTTCCCCTCATTTTACTTTTATATTATTTTCCTTTTGTATGATGGTGTACACCTTATAAATCTCTTTTACCTTCACTTAGGTCCTGTTATGAAAATATTGTTAATTAAATTTTTCTGACAATAATTAATCGAAGCTACAGGGAGCTTAAATGGCATTAGATATTTACCAGCTAGAGATAACAACTTCTTTCCACTGTACAGTGCCATTTCTGGTGGCCAGCTCTCTGGTCTGAGATGAATACTGTCACTTGAAGATCTTTATCCATTGGGACATTACAATGCACTACATGTTTAACAGAGTCTTAGGAAAAGAAGGACTCTAATTTTTCAGAGAAATGAGGATCCAAATGGTATCAGTGTGGTGTGGTAGGCGGAAAATCAATTTTGGAGTCAGTCTTGGATACCTATCCTAGTTCTGTGACCTGGAGAAAGTTTCTGAGCCTCGGTTTCCTTATCTGAACAATGCTCTCCATCTTTCTGAATATTTTGATAATGAAGTGAAGTTATGTGTTCATGATGCATATCACACAGTTAATTTCCTTCTTACACCTTAGTTTCCTTCTTCCCCTGCCGTAAGCACACACACACACACACACACACACACCTGCCCACTAGTGCAAAAACAAAATTCTGGCAGAATGTGGTGCAGTAAGGGGAAAGAATTGAACAGGGACAAAGCCTGTTATAGTTGGAGACAAGAAGGAATGGGCCTGGAGAAAGGCTCCCAATCTTTGTCCTCAAGCTGCGGTGCTGGTTGATGTGAAAACCTTCTCCACCATAGACTGCTTCAGTCTCCTCTAGGAACAGACCTGACCTGGGAGGAGGCCCCTCTGGTTGCCATCTCCAGCTCCTTCTCATCCTCTCTTACCCACAGTCTTTGCTCTCTGTAAAATGAGGCTGAGGGTTGATTTTAGGTGAAATTGTGGGGAAGACTCTGTTTACTGAGGCTTTTTCCATCCACACAGTGCCTTCTCCTAGTTCTGAGAGGGAGGCATTTAGGATTCCCTAACTTCCCAGAGTACTTCTCTTCCCTGAGTTTTATCCCTGAGAGGCCTCTGGCTCTGTGCTCAGACTCCCTTTCTCCACCATCAAAACTGCCCAGTTCTATCATCGGAAAAGACCCAATAAAGTAATTTACAGGATGTTCTTGACTTCCTGTATATAACTTCCTCTAAAACTAACACCTGGTTTAAGTTACTATCCTTTTCAGGAATATCTGTATTTTACCAGCAGACATTTCTAAAGGAAAGGAATACTAATGGTAGAATTTCAGGCAGTTTGTCATAGTAAAAAGAGCATTAGATTAGACATCAGGAGACCTGGGCTCTTATCTTTGCGTTTTGACCAACTCAATCTAGGACCTGAAAGAAGTGTCACTCACTATATAAAATGGTCATATAATATCTGTCTTCTCTCTTTCTGGTTCTTTCTGGAGCAATTCACACAATCTTGTACGTCAGCCACTTATCCAACCCATTCACAAGACCAAGTACCTAAGTACTCCTAGGATGTGACACTTTTTTTTTTTTTTTTTTAATTTATGATTACCCATTTCCAGGCATCATGTTCTGTTCCTTTGTTCTATGTGGGCAGCTTGACCTAAGTGCCCCAGTTGCCATAGTTTTTGGTCTCTCTTCCAAGCAGTGGCCATGGCATGGCAGACACTCTACAATGCCATTGGCCACAGTGAGGAACCACTGGTCTTTCTGCTGTTAGGCATCAGCTGTGACTCAGTGCTCCAAGTCTCATTTCAACAGGGTCTGGGGCATTTCTACCTGCTACCCTGTCAAAGGAACAAGGATTTTGTATAACAAAGTAGAGTGACTCATTGAAAAAGGAAAATAAAAATTAAAAGTTGACAGAGCAGAGAAACTAATTTTTAAATTATTTTTAAGAGAAAGAGAGAGAGTGTGCATACGCACATGGGGGAGGAGGGGTGAGTTGGAGAGGGAGAGGGAGAATCTTAAGCAGGCTCCACGTCCAGCATGGAGCCTGACGTGGGGCTTGATCCTATGACCCTGAGATCATGACCTGAGCTGAAATCAAGAATCTGACACTTAACCGACTGAACCACCCAGGTGCCCCAAACTTTGATTTTTTTTTTTTAAATGGAGGTCTAGAGGAATAAATTTTTCCACAAATGTGTGAACATAGTTTTAAGATTCATGTTAGAAAAATAGACTTTTGGAAGAAAGATCAGTGTACTCTTAGTACATTTTTCTGTATAATAAATCCTGTCCTCTTGAATAGAATGTAATCTAATACATTAGAAAAAAGTCCTGAGGCTTTTATTTCAAAGGCAGTGATATTGCTACAGGCAAAGTAATTATAACCATTAACTCCTCAAAATGTCGGTGGAGGCTTTGGCATCAAAATCCCAGAGGAATCCCGAATTGCCTAACCAGTTTTAAAATTTTAAGAATTGCATTCTTGGAGGGAAAAAAAGAGTACTTAAGAGAGAAGGTACCCAGAAGTTTACTTAATGCAAAAAGTCACAATAATTTAAACTTTTTAAAAATAAATTCTTATATTGCTTTGGGGCTTTGTCTTTAGAGTATGTTTTATATATTCTAAAAAAAATTAATGTAAACCCTAAACTTTAGGAGCAAACCACCATGAGGGCTTATTATTGAGAATACCACTTTCTATTAACAATTTTTGTCACAAAGATTACCCCTTTAGCAAAATAAAACAAATATATTATGAACAAAAACTGAATCCTTCTTTAATAGAAAATAACCATAACTTGATTATTAGTGTGATTAATTATACTTCTCTCTGATTTGTTGTATTACTTATCTAATGATAAACTAAACTAAAAAGAAAGTAGTGATTAAAATTGAAGTGGGGAAGAACAATTCATTTATCCATCTTAGTTTTATTAGGTATTTAGATATGAAGGTGGATGTAAAGTAGGATTAACAACTCATCACTTTACCTGGGCCTTTCCTGGTTTTAACAATGAAAGTCCCATATCTGGGACCTTCTTTTGTCCCAGGCAAACTGAGATGCTGGTCACCCTAAGAACAGTAGTACAGTAAAAATGCCCTGTAAAATCCTACTCTCAATAAATCTAGTCTCCTGGGAGAGATGAGATATATGCAATGAAATATTTAATAACAAAGTAATAATTAAATGTACTCGTAACAACATCCTATCAAAATTGGTACAAATTATGTTTTATAAAATAAGTAATACAGTTTTAAAAAATATTGAACCTTAGGGACACAATTTAAGAACTGAGCACTGACCATGTAGTAAAATAGTTACTGTCTTCCCCAGAAAAATTGTATCTTTCCCAGGAAACTGGACTTAGGAGAAATTTAGTTACTAGCACAGGCTATAGTGTCAGTAAAGGGCTGAGCTGGAATTTGAATTCAGGTCTTTTGATTTGAAATTCACAGGCTTCTCACTGTCCCAGGAGAACTTAGAGATCGCAATTTTACTTGTTATTTTTCCTATATACAGGAAGCAGTTGATGCCTGGACTAGTGGCCTGCACAGTACCCCAGAGCACTGCAGTGACAGAGCCTGGATAAAAACCCACGTTTCTTGGCTTAGAGTCCAGGGCTGATGACACCATCAAGTGACAGATCACACAGTCTGGAATGAAGACATGAATAACAGAATAATATTTGGACTATGCCCCTTGTTTTTATTTCCCCTCTAAGACTCTTGGTTGATATCCTTATCTATCTGATGCACAGCACAATTGGAGGGTGGGTCTGTTCACCTGCTGGACTGGTCCTAGGGTACACCACTTGGGTTCTCTCTGGTTCTAACCATCATCCTAGTTAGAGGTCTGTTCCTGTCTTTAGGCTAATGTTTGCCAAATATGAAATCTGTGACATCCTGAATCAGCACCACCTGGGATGTACATTAAAAATGCTGACTCTTGGACCAAGGATCTATTTCATCTCACAGATGTGCAAAATAGTGACTGAAGGAGCATTTCAGTAACTGACAAGGGTAAGAAATTATTTCTGCCCCCAAATTTTTAAAAAAAGACTGTGACTTTTTATACTGGAACACTAATTCCATTTTATTTGAAACATTTAAGATTTAATTCTTGTGTTCCAAAAGTCCATTCTATAATGATTGATTTTAAGTTTTGCCCAAATATTGGTTTGCTTAAATACTTGGCCATTCAATCCAATACAATGAACTATGGAAGCTGAAAGAATCCGCAAGAGTGAGCCCCAGTGCTCTCAGGCATTGAACATAACTCCTGGGGGAAAAACTGCAGAAAAGGAATAAAGGCCACTTAACAAAGTCACTGAGTGTACCACTGCTTGAATACAGTTGGAAAGGTGATAGGAAGGCACTAAAGCAGTTTTGATCAGAAATGTGATCCTTGAGACTTTGGAGAGGTTCATTACTTTTATTATTCACGTTTGTTTGTAGCAAGCAGACATCAACTCAGATAGTCTTTGCAAATCCTTCTGATATAAGAGGATAGGAAACAATAGTGAGCATAAAGGAGGCCACCGCTTCAATTTCTGAGCATGTGTAGGTTGGGATTACATGGCTGCTGCTTCTGGACTAAGGCAATTATGAGAGGAAGCAGTGGGAGGGAGCTCAAGTCACGAAACCTACACTTTATTGCCTCTCCTCAGAAATAATGATGTCCACAAGAGGTTCCCCTAGCTTTCTCAGTTCACACCACCCTTAGAGTCTCAGTAATTTATTCACAGGGCACATAGGCCAAAACAAACACCTAACAGTTCCATTTATTAAACAGTTAGGTCTAAATGACTTAGTAAGTATTTATATTCTAACAACTTAGCACCTGTTGGACACTGAATAGCTTCTTGATCTAGTAGTCATATTGGACACTACAACACTGATTTCTTATTTTACATTGATTTTCAGGCAGTACTTGCTTTTTCTTATAGCGATGAAATATGATGTCATCAAAAGGAATATAGCAATCTAATGATGAAACTGAACTATCTCAAACTAGGAATTCACATGGAGTCAAATATTCCCTTGAAAAATGTATTTATTATTATTATTTTTTTAAAGATTTTTATTTATTTATTTGACAGAGAGAGAGATCACAAGTAGGCAGAGAGGCAGGCAGAGAGAGAGGGGGAAGCAGGCTGCCCGCTGAGCAGAGAGCCTGATGCGGGGCTCTATCTCAGGACCCTGAGATCACGACCTGAGCCGAAGACAGAGGCTTTAACCACTGAGCCACCCAGGTGCCCGAAAAATGTAAATACCTCATGACACTGGTGTAAACTTGCTACGTTGCCCTGGTGTATCTTGGCACACCATTGGAAACCCCTGGGAGGTCAACAAGGAAATATTTATGACAACAATTGGGCCATAGTCATGATTTCAGTTTTGATGTGGTCCAGTTCTGTTCTATGCTTGCCCAATGGTAAGCTCTCAAAAGATGGTAATTTTCATTATTCTCACCATTCTTTGACAATACAAGCACAGAAGCAAACAAACTCCTAATGCCCTGATTGTATATGCCCTCATGATGTACACAGGCTCTTTTTGTTTATTTCTTCCCCTACAGTTAAGAAAAATATTTCACTAGGAATTGGGGAATGTAGGAAATATGGTTAAGGTGGGCGTTGGGTGGGGCGGGGGCAGGAAATCAGTGGTAAAAAAAGGACAAAATTTCAAACAGAACACATATGAAGTTGCAATGCCAAGACATAGAGGGCTTTGGAGATAAAGATTTTTGGGAGTAGAGAAAAATGAGAATGATTTCATATGTATCCTCCTATATGAATAATTATTTGTAAGAAGATATACATATCTAATTAAATGGTTATATAATAACATATGATTATGTAATAATTATATGAAGATTAAAATGATCTATTTATCTAAAAATTTCTGCCTAGAACCACTGTGCCATACCCATTGGGCTGGGAATTAGTGAGACTAGTTCTTTTCTTTTTATAATTGAATTTTTTTTATTACGTTCAGTTAGCCAGCATTAGTTTTTGATGTAGTGAGACTAGTTGTTACCTGAATTCAATTCATAGATATATGACCTTGAATAAAATACTTACATTCTAAAAATGCAGCTTATTTCTCTGTAAAGTGAGAAAATTGGTAGATCATTTCTAGAATTTTTACTGAATCCCAAATATAAAATTCTTTAAGAAATCTTGTCTTTCATTCATTTATGCAAAAGTACTGATAGAATTATTTCTTTGTGCTCAGACTTGTGGTTGATTTCACGGATGTAATGGTGAATATAATGGTAAGTAAAAAGAGAGTCCTTACTTTAGAGGAGACTAATCTTCTTCCAGGAAGCTGTCTTGGTCTTTGGAGAAGAGACTAGGCCTGATGGAGGAGAAATATCAGCAACATGTAGCAAGATGGTGAATCACCCTCAGAACCCTTCTCAGAGCTGTTCTACTTCTGAGAGTAAAGACTTGCTGTCTAAAGCAATGATACTGGGGCACCTGGGTGGCTTAGTTGATTAAACGCCTGACTCTTGGTTTCAACTCAGGTCATGATCTCAGGGTCGTGAAACTGAGTCCTGTGTTGGGCTCCTTCATGCTCAGTGCAGAGTCTGCTTGAGATTCTCTCTCTCTCTCTCTCTCTCTCCCTCTGCCCCTCCCCCTGCTTGCTATCACTCTCTCTCTCTCAAAGAAATAAGTAAATCTTTAAAGAAATAAAGCAGTGATATTTTGGGACTCGTTAGACCTGCCTGTCTTTAGATAACATTACATTTTCCAGCCTTCTTTGCAGGTATAAGTAATCATGTGACTAACTTCTAGTCAATGGAATGTGAGTAGAATAGCCTATAAATAATTCCCACACACACTTCTCCTTAATCTTTCTCCTTCTTCAGGCATCATAGAGACAACTACAGAAACCTTGAGAGACATGTACTGAGGACGACAGAGCCACAGGATAGAAGGGGCCTTGGTGCCTGAATCACACCTTGTAAGATGTATTATTCAGGGAGAGAGAGACAGAGACAGAGAAAGAGAGGGAGATTTTAGGGAATTCATTCATACAGTGGTGGAGGCTAGCAAGTCCAAAATCTGCAGGGTAGTCAGGCAGGCTGGAGACCCAGGGAAGAGCTGATGTTGCAGCTCAAATCCAAAGGCAGTCTGCTGGCAGAATTCCCTCTTCCTTGGGGACATCAGTCTTTTTCTCTGTAGGCCTTTGACTACTTTGATAAGGCTCACCCATATTATGGAGGGTAAATCTGCTTTACTCCAAATCTACTGACTTAAATGTTAATCTCATCTAAGACATACTTCCATAGCAACATCCACAGTAGAGTTTGACCAAATATCTGGGTACTGTGACTCAGACAAGTTGACATAAAACTAACCTTCACTGAGGACAATCACCTATTGACTAGGAACAGCTCTTTTAAAACATAGGTTTTGGAGAAATAACTTCTATAACACTTGAGCCATTATAAGTCACCCTTGTTATGAGCAGCTAGCATTACCTTAACTGTAACAGACTACAAAAAAATCCACCAATTAATTTTGGTAATTCCAATTTATTTATTTGAAATGCTTTCACTTTTGTACTGGCTCCCTGATGTGGAGGGCTAGGAAAGGGGCACTTTTATAAATCTAATAAATAACAATGATGATGATTATTGGATCCTGCCCTAGGAACGTATTAAACATCTCAGGGTGGCATTATCTGCAGTGGGTCACCAGTAAGCACAAAGAGGCAATCTGTTACTAATTGGTAGCCTAGTGGTTCAGAGAAGTTAATGCACCTACTCAAGTGATTTGCTCCTATAGAGTAATTGATTTATTGGCATTCCATGTCTGAACATTTGTGAAGCCCTTGGTGCTAATCAGAATAAATGCACTGAACTAATCTTTACTAAACTGCCAATGACATTTACATACCCCCCTTTTAAATGGAACACCTCTAAATTCAGTAATTTAGAGCATGTTTTACAGTGGACAAAAGCATTTATTTTTTCAGATGTGAGCTGTTGTGAAGGGTAGTATTTTCCACAGGAAGGTGATGAGATATATAACAAAAAGTCAGTGACTAAATGGCTCCTTATTTAAAGAGAAATGAGGAGACATAACAGAAAGGATAAGGGCTAAGTTGAGTACGATATTTGTAAGATTGTGATGTTTTCTATCATCTGGTTTGTGCAGGGCATAGATGATAACACTGAGGTTTTATATCATTTAAATTAAGTTGTCAACTCAACTCCTTAGACACAGACTTCCTTTGAACCATTCAGTATGCTGTTAAGATTGTCCAGAGATTTCCACAGTGACATGGTAATCACTACTTGCCAGCTACTGAATCTGTGTAAACATATTAATCCTGAAATAATTACTTTTTTTCTTTTTCTCAGTCTGTTGGGTCAGATTTCACTCCTGAACCTGAATTACCACTTCATAAGTGGTAATACAGAGACTGAAGACAGTTGGAGATGGAGCCTGCTTTCCCAGTGGGGAAATCACTAAAATAATAGGTTGATTAAAAGGACTTTCTGTTCTCTGGTATCTGTGGAGGAACAAGTGGAAAAACCAAATTCACATTCCTCTTCTAGCCAAAAAAAAAACAAAACAAAACAATGGCCAAAGCACTGTGGTCAAAACTCATGACACATTAAAAATAATTCTTTTTCCAAATTGTTGACCTCAAAAATGGGGGTTATGGTGAAGCATGTGGTTCTCACAGTGTGATTTCTTGACTGACAACATTCACCTGGGGACTGATTAGAAAAGCAAATTATTGGGTTCTGCCATGGAACTACTGACTCAGAAATTCTAGGGGTGGAGTCCAAAAAGCTGTGTTTGAAAAACACTTCCAGAGATTCTGATGCAGGCTCAAGTGTGAACCAGACTTTGCACGTAGATGAGTCTGGGCTACAGTGTAGCTCCATCACTTAATATATATATGATTTTGAGCAAGTTACTTCCTATCCCCACTTCCCTTTTATCTTTTGTATGTTATTTTAAAAGTTAACTGTACATAGAGACTTCCAGGGAAGAGAGTGGAGTAGGAGGACCCTAGGCTCACTTCATCCCACAGGAATAACTAGTTAACACTCACATCAGTGTAAATAATCCAGAAAATGACCGGAAGCATGGCAGAATAAAGTCCACAACTAAATGTAGAGAAGAGGCCACACCGAAGAGGATAGGAAGGGCAGAGACGTGGCCCAGAATGAAACAGAATCTCTGGACTATCTGTAGGAGTCAGAGACACCACAGGCAAGGAGAGGCAAGAGAAACAGATCCCCCATGCTGGAGAGCCTGTTGGGGGAAAATGAATCCCTATGACATTTAGCTTTGAAAACAAGAGGGGCTGAATTCCATGAGTTCTTAAAACCAGTGGGACTTAAAACCTGGAGTTTCAGAAAAACCAGTGGGCTCAGCATTAAAAGGGCCAGGAAGGTGAGAGGAAACTGAGTCCCCACCCTTAAAGAGACAGCACAGTAAATAGGCCAAGGAGATATAGCATAGAAGCAGCAGCTTGAAAGGCACCTGGGGCATACAAGAGGGAGAGTTATTTACTAATCTCAGAGTGAGTCCCAGAGGGACAGAGGCCCTGGGGAACTCTTCTAAATAAAAAGGAACTGGCAGGCACCATTTCTGGCCATTGCTCCCCAGCATGAACACGTGGCCACCTGTAGGACTTGTTACCTAACTTGCTAGCACTGCCGCCCGCCTCCCCCCCCCCCCCGCCCTGCCCCCCATTGCTTTGGTGGATCTGCCCTCTCCAAAATGCTCTTAGCCAGAGCCCATAGAGGGCAGTGCTGCAGGCCTGGCAGTGTGTAAGCCGCCCCTACAGTGGCCAGCATCACTCCAATGTGACTCCTGCTACAGGAGAAAGGGACAGATAACCACACACACCAGTCAGATGGAGACCCAGCAGAAGGCTGGAGGCAGACATTTGGTCTGACTGCAGACCCTACCCACCAATGAAAGCTTCTCAGGGGATGACACAGGAAAAATGCTCTGCAGTTTGGTGTTACTGCAACTTTGGTAAACACTTGCTCTGACTCAACTAAAACCCAAGATGTCCTTACACTGGCCCACTAACACCACAGGGACCAAACACCACTCACAACAGGTAAAGAGAGCCATTGCAGATGATTGGACTGAAGGAAAAGGCAGGTTAGTCCCAACATCAAGGCGCATGCAACACACTTAGGAGACACCTCTAAGCACTAGGTTCTGGTGAACTGGGGACACTGCACTTCAGGGTACTATAGGACCTCTTCTTCATAAGGCCATTACTTTCAAGTGCAGGAAATATAGCCTTCTTTCCTAACACAGAGAGATAGATACGGAGAGTTAGACAAAATGAGAAGACAGAGGAGGGTGCCTGGGTGGCTCAGTCAGTTGAGTGTCTGACTCTTGATTTTGTCTCAGGTCATGATCTCAGTGTCGTGGGGCTCCATGCTCAGCCAGGAGTCTGCTTCTCTCCCTATCCCTCTATCCCTCCCCTTAGTTATACACTCTCTCTAAAATCAATCAATCAATCAATCAATCTCTAAAAAAAGACAGAGGAGGGGCGCCTGGGTTCTCGGTGGGTTAAAGCCTCTGCCTTCAGCTCAGGTCATGATCTCAGGGTCCTGGGATCGAGCCCCGCATCAGGCTCTCTGCTCACCAGGGAGCCTGCTTCCCCCTCTCTCTGCCTGTCTCTCTGCCTACTTGTGATCTCTCTCTCTGTCAAATAAATAAATAAAATGTTTAAAAAAAAAAAGACAGAGGAATATATTAAAAATGAAAGAAAAGGACAAAATCACAGCAAGAGACATAAGCAAAATGGAGGTAAATGATATGCCTGATAGAGAATCTAAAGTAATGGTCGTAAAGATACTCACTGGACTTGATGAAAGAGTGGAGGACTTCAATGAGACCCTGAACAATGAGATAAAAAAAGAACCAATCAGAAATGAAGAACACAATAAATGAAATTAAAAATACACTAGATGGAATAAATAGTAGACTAGATGAAACAAAAGAATGAATCAGAGAGAGAGAGAAGGAATAAAGAAAGAAATGGAAGGAAAAAAAAAAGAATGAATCAGTGACTTAGAGGAGAGACTAATGGAAAGTAATCAAGCTGAGAAGGTGAGAGAAAAAAATGCAAAATGAGAAAAGGTTTAGGGAACTTAGCAACACCATCAAGTGTGATAACATTTGCATTATAGGGATCCCAGAAGGAGAAGAGAGACAAAAGGGGCAGAAAATTTATTTGAAGAAATAATAGCTGAAAAATTCCTAAATCTGGGGAAAGGAAATAGAAATCTAGATCCAGGAGGCAGAGAGCCCCCAACAAAATCAACCCAAGGAGGGCCACACCAAGACACATCATAATTAAAATGGCAAAAAGTAGTGATAAAGAGAGAATTTTAAAAGCAGCAAGAGAAAAGAAAGCAGTTACATACAAAGGAAACCCCCATAAGGTTATCAGCAGAAGTTTCAGCAGAAACTTTGCAGGCTAGAAGAGAATGGCATCATATATTCAAAATGTTGAAAGGAAAAAACTTGCAGCCAAGAATATTCTATCCAGCCAGGCCATCATTAAGAATAGAAGGAAAGATAGTTTCCCAGACAAATAAAAATTAAAGGAATTCATGACCACCAAATCATCCCTACAAGAAACATTAAAAGGGACTCTTTGAATGAAAAGGAAAGACCATAAACAAGAGTAAGGAAAGTAAAGAAGCACAAAAGCAGTAAAAATAAGTATATCTGTAAAACCAGTGATGGGATTCACAAAATAAAAGGATGTGAAGTATGATGCCATATACCTAAAATGTGGGGGGAGGAAGAGTAAAAAATGGGTTCAAACTTAAGTGAAAATCAACTTAATATAGACTGCTTATGCAGAAGATGTTATATACAAACTGAATCATAACCACAAATCAAAAACCAGTAATAGGTACACAAAAAATAAATAGAAAAGAATCAAAATATGTCACTAAAGAAAGCCAAATAACTGTGAGAAGAGAGCAAGGGAAGGATGGAAATACATACATACATACATACATACATCTTTAAAAAAACAAGACCCATCTATATGCTGCCTATAAGAGATTCATTTCAGACCAATCAAGACACATGCAGATTGAAAGTGAAGGGATGGAGAAATATTTATCATGCAAATGGGTGAAAAGAAAGCTGGGGTAGCAATACTTATATTGGGCAAAATAGACTTTAAAACAAAGGCTGTAACAAGAGACAGTGAAGGACACTATATAATCATTCAGGGACAATACAGTAGGAAGATATAACAATTGTCAATATTTATGCACCCAAAATGGGAGCGCCCAAATATTTAAAGTAGTAATAACAAGCATAAAGGAAATAAATGATAGTAATTTAAACTTTAAAATTTGAGGTAATTTAAAACTTAAGTACTAAATAAACAATAGTAAATAATAACAGTAGAGGACTTTTTTTTTTTTTTAAAGACTTTAAGTCTTTAAAACAGAGTCTTTAAGACAGAGTGAGCCAGAGAGCACAAGTTGGGGGGGGAGGGACAGAGGGAGAAGCAGACTCCCCGCTGAGTGGGAAGCCTGACATGGGGTCCCATCCCAGGACCCTGAGATCATGACTTGAGCTGAAGGCAGCCGCTTAACCAACTGAGCCACCCAGGCACCCCAGTAGGAGACTTTAATACCCCACTTACATCAATAGATCATCGAAACAGAAAATCAACAAGGAAGCAGTGACTTTGAATGACATATTGGACCAGATGGATTTAACAGATATATTCAGAACATTCCATTCTGAAAGAGCAGAATACACATTCTTTTTAAGTGCACATGGAGCATTCTTCAGAACAAATCACATATTAGGCAGAGAACAAGTCTCAACAAATTCAAAAAGATCAAAGTCATACCATACATCTTTTCTGACCCCAATGCTATGAAACTAGAAATCAACTACAAGAAAAAAGTCTGGAAAGAGCACAAAAAGCTGGAGGTTAAATAACATGCTACTAAACAGTGAATGAGCCAACCAAGAAATCAAAGAAAAAATAAAAAGTGTGTGGCAACAAATAAAATGAAAACACAAGGTCTAGAAGTTTGGGATGCAGCAAAAGCTCTTCTAAGATGGAAGTTTATAGGAATATAGGCTTATCCCAAGAAGCAAGAAAAATCTCAAATACACAACTTCACCTTATACCTAAAGGAGCTAGAAAAAGAAGAACAAACAAAACCCCAAACCATCAGAAGGAAGGAAATAATAAATATTAGTGCAGAAATAAATAATATAGAAACTAAAGAAACAGTAGAACAGACCAATGAAATCAGGAGCTGATTCTTTGAAAAGATTAATAAAATGGATAAACTTTTAGCTAGATTCATCAAGAAGAAAAAGAGAGGACTCAAATACACAAAATCACAAATAAAAGGGTATAAATAACAACCAACACTACAAAAATACAAAAGATCACAAGAGTGTATTATGAAAAATTATATGCCAACATATAATTGGACAACCTAGAAGTAGATAAATTTCTAGAAACATATAATCCCCCAAAACTCAACCAGGAAGAAATGAAAAATTTGAACAGACTGATTACCAGCAATGAAATTGAGTCAGTAATCAAAAAACTCCCAACAAAAGAAGTCCAGGACCACATGGCTTCACAGTTGAATTCTACCAAATATTTATTTTATTTTTTTAAAGATTTTATTTATTTATTTTACAGAGAGAGAAGGGGGGAAGAAGCAGAGGGAGAGAATCCCCTGCTGAGCGGGAAGCTCAATGTGGGGCTCAGTCTCAGGACTCCAAGATCATGACCTGAACCAAAATCAAGAGGCAGACACTTAACCAACTGAGCCACCCATGTGTCCCTCTACCAAACATTTAAAGAAGAGTAAATACCTATTCTCAAACTATTCCAAAAAACAGAAGAGGAAGGAAAACTTCCACATTTATTCTGTGAGGTGAGCATTACCCTGATACCAAAATCAGATGAAGACACTACAAAAAAAGAGAATTACAGGCCAATATATCTCATGAATGTAGTTGCAAAAATCCTCAACAAAATATTAGCAAGCCAAATCTAATAATACATTAAAAAATAATTAACCACAACCAAGTGGGATTTATTCCAGCATGCAAGGGTTCAATATTCACAAAACAATCAATGTGGTACAACACATCAGTGAGAGAAAGGATATAAATCACAGGATCATTTCAATAGATGTGGAAAAAGCTTTTGTGAAAGGACAACATCCATTCCTGATAAAAAACCTCAATAAAGTAGGCTAAGAGGGAACATATCTCAACATAATAAAGGCCATATATGAAAAACCCACTGCTAACATCCTACACAATGGTGTAAAGCTGAGAACTTTCCTCCTAAGACCAGGAAAAAGACAAGGGTGTCCTCTCTTACTTTTATTCAACATAGTGCTGGAAATCATAGCCACAGCAGCTATACAATAAAAAGGAATAAAAGGCATCCGAATTGGTAAGGAAGAAGTAGAACTTTCATTATTTGTGGATAACAAGACATTACATACAGAAAACCCTAAAGACTCCACCCCAAAATTACTAGAACTATTAAATGAATTCAGTAAAGTAGCAGGATACAAAACTGATGTACAGAAACCTGCTGCATTTCTACACACTAATAATGAAGCAGCAGAAAGGGAAATGAAGAAAGCAAACCCATTTACAATTGCATCAAAAATAATAAAATACTTAGGAATAAACCTAACCAAGTAGATGAAAGACCTGTACTCTGAAAACTATAAATCACTAATAAAAGAAATTGAAGAGCTGAGGTATCACAAATCCAGATTTCAAGTGATATTACAAAGCTGTAATTACCAAAACAATATGGTACTGGCACAAAAATAGACACATAGATCAATGGAACAGAATGGAAACTGGGAAACAACCCCATGATTATGTGGTCAATTAATCCTCAACAAAAAAGGGAAGAAAATGTAATGGGAAAAAGGCAGTCTCTTCAACAAATGGTGTTGGGAAAACTGTACAGCTACATGACAAAGAATGAAACTTGACCACTTTCTTACACCATGCACAAAAATAAACTCAAAATGGATTGAAGACCTAAAGGTGAGACCTGAAATCATAAAATTCCTGGAGAGAGCACAGGCAGTAATCTCTCTGACATCACTTGTAACATTTTTCTGGATATGCCTCCTGAGGCAAGGGAAACAAAAGCAAAAAGAAGCTATTACGACTACATCAAAATAAAAAGCTTCTGCACAGTGAAGGAAACAATCAACAAAACAAAAAGACAACCTAATGAATGGGAGAAGATATTTGCAAATGACATATCTAATAAAGGATTAGTATCCAAAACATATAAAGAACTGACACAAATCAACAAACCTCCAGATAATCCAATTAAAAGTGGGCAGAAGACATGAACAGATGTTTTCCCAAGGAAGACATACAGATGGTCAACAGACATGAAAAGATGCTCAACATCACTCATCATCATGGAAATGCAAATCAAAACCATTATGAGAGATCACCTCACACCTGTTAGAATGGCTAAAACCCAAACTCAAGAAACAACAAGTGTTGATGAGGATGTGGAGAAAAAAGAACCCTTGTGCACTGTTGGTAGGAATGCAACCTTGTGCAGCCACTGTGAAAATGGTATGGAGGTTCCCAAAAAATTGAAAATAGAACTACCATAATCAATGAATCTTGGAACACTGAAAAAAGAAAATAAAATTAAAAAAAATGGAAAGTAGATGAAAAAACAAATAATTCCTTTTGTATCCCGTCTATTCCTATCAATGTGTATCTTGGTGGAATTCAATTTAAAGTAATTAATATATTTCAAGTATGTGAGCTGTACAGTGGAAATCATAATTTATTATTTCACTACTGTTATTGTTGTTGTTCTTGTTGTTGTTGTTATCATCATTATTATATGTCCAGCCCTTAAGTTACTTTCCTTGAATAAAATAAAGAATAAACTAAAAAAAAAAAACCAAAACAGAACTACCCTATGATCCAGTAATCACATTACTAGGTATTTACTCAAAGAATATAAAAACACCAATTTGAAAGGATATGTGCACCTCTATGTTTATTGCAGAATTGCTTACAATAGCCAAATTATGGAAGAAGTGCAACTGTCCTATATATATAGAACTTTTTCTTTATACATTTATATATATATATGTATATATATATGAATATTAGTCAGCTATCAAAAAGAATGAAATCTTGCTATATGCAACAATATGGATGGAGCTAGAGAGAATAATACTAAGCAATAAGTCAGTCAGAGAAAGACAAATACCATATCATTTCACTTATATACGGAATTTAAGAAACAAAACAAATGAACAAAGGGAAAAAAAGAGATACAAACCAAGAAAAGACTCAACTACAGAGAACAAACTGATAGTTACCAGAGGGGAAGTGGTGGGGAGATGGGCAAAATAGGTGAAGGGGATTAAGGAGTGCACTTATCATGATGAGCACTGAGTAATGTATAGAATTTTTGAATCACCATATTGTACACCTGAAACTAATGTAATAATGCATGTTAACTATACTGGGATTAAAATAAAAAACTTAATATATATATATAGTGTATACAAATAAAAACATAGAATTAGGTCATCAAAAAAATTAACTGCATGGTAAAAATTAAACCACATAAAAGTTTTCAAAATGAAAAATAAGTTTCCCTTCCCCCAGCTCCTCTGCCCAGAGGTAAACATTTTAAACCAACTCTTTTTGAAATATGTTTCTCTGGTATTTAATAGTATTATTTTAGATAATAAACATATAATTGTATGTCTTACATATATTCTGTTAATGTCCCACTCTGAAGAATGAGGAATTTGGCTCACACCACCTGATATCACCTGATTTTGTTATATTATTATTTTCACATAATCCAGGTTTATGTGATTTCATTTTGTAACTTCGTCTTTAGATTATAAAATATTAAACAAAATAGCACTTGTACTATTAGGTTTATGTAAATTTGTGTGAATATTATTCACCACAGGAGATTCCTCCTATAGAAATATCCATGTCACCAAACTTGAGAAAGGATTTTAAAAGCATCAAATTCTAGTGCTTCTTTCAGATCATAGTCAACTGCCATTGTTTCATCTGTCTCAAGCTTTCATGTATAACATTGCTTTTTTTCTATAATAACTTTTGTAAGGCATTTTTCCTACAGATGTGTAGGTGGCAAATTATCTGCATTTTTGCATATCTGAAAATGTATTTTATTCTTACACTTGTAAAATGGCTAAGCATGAGTTCGAAGTTGCTAATCATTCCCTCCCCCCAAGTTTTAAAAGCATCATTCTGCTGTTTCTCAAAGTTATTTTAATTTCTTTTATCCCTGGAACTCTGAAATTATGCTAATTCACCTCTCTCATCATGGTTCCTGTTGCTCAATTCCTCTCCCACAGGTAACTGTTACCTCTCTCATATGCATCCTTCCAGAGTCATTTTATGAATACACTACTGTTGGAGGAGACCGTCAATAAAATGTGACCACCAGTTGACCCTAGAGATGGACCTGGGCAATTGGAGGCTCCCTGCCCCTCCCCTGTCCTTGCATTGTATATTCCCCTTGCATTCCCCACTCACAGAAGCTGCTCCAAGGACACAAACTTGAGATAGAAATGTAGTGTTGAGGGTATTTGGATTGGGTAAGTGACCGAACCCAGTGAAGGCCTCTATAGAAATTTAAGATTCTGACAGGTGCATGTGGAAATGTAAGCACCCAAGACAAACCCTGTAAATAAGTTCCCTTGCTTATTCAACTTGCCACCTACCAATATGCAGTGGCCTGCCTCTTTAGTCTCCTCTTGCCCTCTGTATATGAATGGCACCTTCAGATTATACCTGAGAAGCTTCCAAGATTGTGAACCTACAACTATTACATACGTATATGCTAGTAAATAATACCTTCTATATTCTTTCCCTCTTTTTTTATTTTTTGAAAATGCTAGTGTACTATTTTCTTATTTAACATGATATTTTGACAATCTTTCCAGATCATTACCTGAAAGATTTCCACATTTTTAGACAATTGTCAAAAAAATTTTTTGTACAGATATGCTTTATTTAACCAGTGCCTCTTTGAACATTTTGAGTGTTTTCCAATCTTTTGTAATCACAAACAATGCCACAATGAATAAGCATGTACAAATGTCTGTAGGATAAATTCCCAAAAGTCGTGCTGTTGATTCAGCAGATATGTAAATTTGTAATTTTGATAAATATTGCCAGTTTACCTCCATGAAGGTTTACCAATTCATACTCACAGCAGCAACATACAAGACAGATTCTTTCCTCTCATTAGTCCAACAGAGCATGTTATTTCGTTTTCACCAATGAAACATTTCATTGTAACCAATCTCATAGAACTATTTTATGTCAGCATAATTTTCCTTTATTTTCCTTATTATGAGTAAGGATGAGCCTTTAAAATATGTTTAAGAATGATTTGCACTTCCTTTTCTGTGAACTGCATGTTCATAATCTTTCCTACTTTTCTATTGGGTTCTTGATCTGATCTTAATTTGTAGGAATTTTTTACATTATTAGGGAAAGTAGCTCTTTATGGTATAAATTGTAAATATTTTTCTAAGTTGAATTTGTCTTTTGGCTTTAGGTTTTAGATTTTTTTCTCAGTGTTTTCCTTTATGGCTTCAGGATTTTTAATCTTTAAGGCCACCCGCTGAAGATTATGAAAGTATTCTTCCATTTATTTCAGTTTTATTTTATTTTAAAATAAAAATATCTTTTCAAGTCAGAATTTACCTTGGTATAAGATGTTGAGATACCAACTTACACCAGTTAGAATGGCCAAAATCAACAAGACAGTAAACAACAAGTGTTGGAGAGGATGTGGAGAAAGGGGAACCCTCTTACACTGTTGATGGGAATGCAAGTTGGTGCAGCCACTTTGGAAAACAGT